>OU342742.1:522088372-522598468 GCA_910589775.1 Avena eriantha | reverse complement strand
TTCCTTCCTTATTAAGGGAAGTACATCTGTGTTGGAGGGGTGGGCGGTACTTGCTGACTCGTGTATTGACGAGCTCGTTGGGGAACGCCAAGAGAAAGGTATGATGACCACATCAGTAAGTTTTCCCTCAGTTATGAAACCAAGGTTGTCAATCCAGTAGGAGCAAGGAAACACCTCCAAGGTGTTGCTAGCTGGACTTCGGTAGGGCGCACTACCGGCACCAGCAGCAACGTGGAAACTTGAACAACACAACCACAGAACTTTGCCCCCAACTTATAGTGAGGTTGTCAATCTCACCGGTTTTGCTGAAAACAAAGGATTAAACATATTGTGTGGAAGAAAGTAATAGTTTGTAGAAATTAAACAGAAAACAGTAAACAATTGTAGATTGATGGTAAAAGAAAGGATCGGGGTCCATAGTTCACTAGTGGTAGCTCTCCTTAAGATAGATGACATGTTGGGTGAACAAATTACAGCGGGGCAATTGACAAACATCGAGAAAGCAATCATGCATATACTAATCATCTTGACTCCTTTGAGATCCGATTGGGCATTACAACATTATACACATACCGTAATCCAACTGCATCTATGACTAATAATCCACCTTCAGGTTATCATCCGAACCCCCTCCAGTATTAAGTTGCAAGCAACAGATAATTGCATTATGCATTGCGTGTAAAGTAAACAATATGATTGTTCTATGAACAAAGGATTGCTGTTTTCTCCCTAGTAGCAAGAACACATCTAGTACCTTAGAGATTTCTATCACTTCCCTGGATTACTAGAGGCATGAACCCATTATCGTGCATAAATACTAACTCTTGGAGTTGCTAGCATCTACTTGGCCAAGATAGCTACTAACAACGGAAAGCATGCAAGATCACAAATAACAAAGACATGATAGAATCAATAATCAATCTGAAATAGCATCTCAATATCCATCGGATCCCCGCAAACACAACATGTAGGATTACAAATAGATGATCTTGATCATGAACGGAGCTCACAAGATCTAAACATGATAGCACAAAGGAGAAGAACCAGCCATCTATCTACTACATGGAACCGTAGTCTAGAGATGAACTACTCACGCATCACACCGGAGGCTTGCATGATGATGAAGAAGGCCTCCAGCGTGAATTCTCCCCTTCGGCAGGGTGCCGGGAAGAGGTTCAGATCCCTCCCGATCTAGGTATGGAGATGACGGCGGCTACAGACTCTTTCGTGGATTTTTGATCTTGTACTTAGGGTTTCTATATCGGAGGCATCTTATAGGCGAAAGGGGAGGCCAAGGGGGTGCCCGAGGCGGCCAGACCACCCCCTGGCGCGGGCCAGGCCTGGCCGCGCGGCCATGTGTTGTGGTGGCCCTCTGGCCCCTCTCCGTCTCGTATTCTGGCTCCGTGTCCCCCTCGGTGAAAAACTGACTTTGCCTTTTTTCCCGTCCAATTCCGAGAATATTCATTTTCTGACTTTCCTGGAACCAAAAACAGCGGAAAACAGGCAGCTGGCACTGTGGCACTTATTAATAGGTTAGTCCAAGAAAGTGTATAGAAAGTACTCCAAAGTGTGGACAAAACATAAGAAAGTAGATAAAAACCAAGCATGGAACATCAAAAATTATGGATACGTTTCCAACGTATCAACATCCCCAAGCTTAACTCATGCTCGTCCTCGAGTAGGTAAGTGATAAAAAGAAAGAGTAATTTTTGAGGTGAGATGCACCATCATAAACTTGTTCAAAGTATTTGTAAAACATTGATAGCTGGGATCATAGTATTTTAAAATAGCATGAAAGATAAAGTTCTACCAATAAGACACAGCAACTATGTTGCAACATGAAAAGGCACAAACAAAAGATTCATGAATAACAATGCTTTGCAAGACGTTTGTTTGTTTCACATAAAGAAAACATAGCATAGTGGCATTTAGCTTGTCCCGCATAGAATAGCATGATAAATGCATAGGACACCTTCAAAGTTCATAAGAGTGACTAGATACAAATATTTTAAGAATAAGCAATATCAAAATTATGCATCAATCGACAAGTCTTGGGACAATGCACATAGAACTAAGAATGGCCACTATGCTCTCAAAGTAGGTGCATAAAGATAGAAGGTGGAGACTCAACATAAAAGTAAAAGAAAGGCCTTCATAGAAGGAAGTAGAGATTCAAGTTTCATTAAGACCTTCCAAAACTTATGGTACTTATTAGCTTTCAGCTCTCATTGCCCCTATCATAAGCATCTTGAAGTGATTAAGGTTAAAGTGAACAAACTATGGAGTATATGCTTGACGAAGTATAAGTTGGAGATCTCATGTCCCTTGAATACGAGGGCCACTCCTCATGCTACTCAAGTTTAGTTACCGGTAAGTTCTTGTCATAGTAAGTACATGTGTATCATAGAGAACCGCCAACGCGGTACCCCTTGCCCAATGATACGGAAGAATCCCCATATCAAAATGACAAGGCAAGCAAACAACAAGCATCTCAGCAATCTTCTTATTTACCATGGGAAAATGGTGCTTTTTTCTCTCTTTCCTCTTTTCTCATATCTTTTTTTTATTTTTCTCTTTTTCTCAATATATTACTCTTTTTTTATAAGAAGAATGCTTCATAGACAGCTCATTATGGTTACACTGCAGGTTTCCACCATGACGGCATGGATTAGAAAGCGGCCTAGGCGTTTCTCTAACACACATACAGAGCTCCATGGACTTACAAGCTCCCCTTTCATTTCACACTGACGACATCCATAGACAAAAGAGCATGATATCAACTAGGTACAAAGTACAAGTGCAATGTTGAAAGCGTTCCCCATGACAGCATAGTTCTGCTAATCCCCAACATATAAGTGCAAGAATGTACAACATAGACGACATAATGGTTCAAGTTTATTAAGGGCAAGAAAAGTAAAGTGTGCCATCAAGTTTGTGAGAGCTTTAATCACTAGTTTTCTTATAACAAGTTTAATTCAGAAGGTAGATAAAAACATGAACATACTTGGAATAGCAAATGCTAATAGGTAGATATGGTGGACTCTTTGGAATAACTTGGTTTTAGGAGTTGGATGCATGAGTGGAACTCATACTCGGTTATGGAGGCTAGCAAAAGACTGCGAGCGACCAACTAAGAGAGCAATAATGGCCATAATCATGCAGAGCGACAAAACATCATTAATCAAAGCATAAAGTGATATTACAAGTCGAAAACTAAAGGATCATAAAGGCTATGGTGACTTGGGATAGTCATAACATGGTGTGAGCATGTGCCAAGTCAACCAAAATAAAGCATCAAAGGAGAATGCCACAATATTATGCTTTAATATGCTAAAACAATGCATGATTCTTCCAAGGCACATTAAGCAATCTCAATTGTTTATAACATGTCATGCTACAGCAAAGATCACTAAGCATAAAGCCAAAACAATAACAAGCATGGCATGACAAAGCATAGGCCACAGTCAAAAACAAGCTCTCTTCACCACTTAAGCATGAACTTTCCTACTCTTTTTCCAATCCAAACCAAACTATTTGAAAACCAATGCATGAAAGAGGGGGTCCAACCAATTTATTAAGCAAACTAAGAAAACCAAGCAAACGAAAACCAAAACGAAAAACGAAAAAGGAGACGCTCCAAGAACAACACAACTGTGCATGAAACGATAAAAATGAAGTGTTTGGAAGAAACCTGGGATTTTTATTGATGAAGAAGGGGATGCCTTGGGCATCCCAAGGCTTTGAAGCTTGTAACTCTTGAATATTTCTTGGGGTGACATGGGGTGGCATCCCCAAGCTTGAGATTTAGTCCATTCTTCATCTCATTACATCATTCTCTCCATACACCTGAAAATTTTCCTTCATACAAAACTTCACACAATCTTTATTAGCAACATTAGTGCACTCAAGATAATAAGTCTTTAGGTTCAGTTCCAACACCAATAAAACTTCCATTAAAACACAAGCTACTGTAGCACTTCCCTCAAAAATCTCAATTCCCCAAAGAACTCAAAAAGGAACCAACAAGATGCAGATGCAAATAATGGCAGAAATCTGTCAAAACAGACCAGCAGGTAAAAGCCAATTTTTTTGAAGACCTTCTGTTACTCAAATCAAAAAGTGTTGAACTAACGAAAGATAGATAACAACCTGGGGCAGAATCACAAAAATTCACGCCTCAAAACAACGTAAAGAGATTTTACACAATTTTTATGGTGAA
Source organism: Avena eriantha (assembly GCA_910589775.1). Taxonomy (NCBI): domain Eukaryota; kingdom Viridiplantae; phylum Streptophyta; class Magnoliopsida; order Poales; family Poaceae; genus Avena; species Avena eriantha. The sequence goes on along the minus strand of OU342742.1, from coordinate 522,594,249 downwards.
GCACATAAATCTGTTTCGGGACAGCAACTTTCCCAATCACTACTTCTCTCTCATTAGAGGTTACTCTTGGCATAAAAAGCAAATAAAAAGGATAAAGAGCGGTTATTACTGAAGTAATAACTTCCAAGACTCATCTAAAACTTTTGGGTTATCTCTCCATAAGTACTTTTCTTTAACGCCTTTAAGTTACGCATAAGAAGCAAGAAAAAGAATCAAGTATTCTCAAATGAAGAAGCATTAAGAGAAAATTTTGTTTTCATAGGAGAGCAAAAGAAATCTTTTCTCTCTTCTTAGGGAAGTGTTCTATACCTTTCTTGAGTGGGAGTTGATATTTAATGGTGCCTTTTTTCATATCAATAATGGCACCAACAGTTCTAAGAAAAGGTCTTCCCAAAGTAATAGGACAAGAAGCATTGCATTACACATCCAAAACATAGAAATCAACGGGGAAATAGGCATTGTTAACCATAATAAAAACATAATTAATACTCCCCATGAGTTTCTTTTTAGCATTATCATCAAGTGGGACATTCAAATAACAATCTTCCAATGGTGATAAATCAAGCATATCATAAATCCTTCTAGGCATAATAGAAACACTATTAGCAAGATCACATAAAGCTTTAAAATCAAAACCATTCACTTTCATATTAATGATGGGTTCCCAACCATCTTCTTGTTTTATAGGAATAGAATCTTTATGTTTCATCTTTTCTTCTTTAATCTTTATGAGAGCATCGGTAATGTGTTTTGTGAAGGCCATATTCATAGCAATAGCATTAGGACTTTTAGCAAGATTTTGTAGGAACTTAATAACTTCAGAGATATTGCAACCATCAAGATCAAAATCATAATTATCATCTAAAGTAGTAGAGTTATTACTAGCCTCAACACTAGTGGTACTGATAGTAGAAACACTAATGTTTCTAGCAATTTCATCTTCTCTTTCCCACATAGCATGTAATTCAATTAATAGTCTAACATTTTCATCAATTCTAACTTGTATGGAATTAGTAGTAACAAAGGGATTATCAATAGTTTCAGGTTTAGCAGCCATTTTATTTAAAGAAGACTGAGCTTCAGCCAATGATGCTATATTTCTTTCAGCATTAGAGAGTTTTTCCTCAATAGTTTTATTGAAAGCAGTTTGTTTACTAATAAAGTCTGTAAGCATAACTTCAAGTTCAGAGGGAGCACTCCTATTATTGTTGTAGGAATTTCCATAAGCATTACCATTGTTGGGAGGATATGGCCTATAATTGTTGTTACCAAAATTATTCCTATAGGCATTATTGCTAAAATTGTTATTTCTTATAGAGTTCACATAACTTGTTCTTCTTGAGCAACCAAAGAGGCTAAGGGAACATGATTTGGATCAATATGAGCCTTCCCATTAACAAGCACAGACATAATAACATCAATTTTATCACTCAAGGAGGAGGTTTCCTCAACAAAATTTACATTCTTACCTTGTGGAGCTCTTTCAGTGTGTCATTAGAATAGTTAACCATCATATTATCTAGAAGCTTTGTTGCAGAACCCAAAGTAATGGTCATAAAGGTACCTCCAGCAGCAGAATCCAATAGATTTCTTGAAGAATAGTTCAATCCTCCATAAAAGATTTGGATAATCATCCAAGAAGTCAGTCCATGAGTGGGACAATTCTTTACCAAAGATTTCATTCTTTCACAAGCTTGAGCAACATGTTCATTATCAGATTGTTTAAACTTCATTATTTCACTTCTCATAGATGTAATCTTAGCAGGAGGATAGTATTTTCCAATGAAAGCATCTTTGCATTTAGTCCAAGAATCAATACTATTCCTAGTTAAGGAATTCAACCATTCTTTAGATTTTCCTCTCAAAGAGAAAGGAACCAATTTAAGCTTAATAATATCCCCATCTATATCCCTATGCTTTTGCATCTCATAAAGTTCAACAAAGTTATTGAAATGTGCAGCAGCATCTTCATTACCAGTACCATAAAATTGTTCTCTCATAACAAGATTGAGTAAACCAGGTTTTATTTCAAAGAAAGTAGCTTCAGGAACAGGTGGAGCAATAGGTGTGCACATGAAATCATTATTGTTGGTGCTAGTGAAGTCACACAACTTAGTTTTTTCAAGAGTAGTCATTTTTTGTCTTTTTAATAAAGAAAGCAAACTAGTAAAACTAATTTTTTTGTGTTTTTGATAAAGAAACAAGCAAACAAAGCAGAAATAAACTGAGAAAAACAAAAACAACAAGGTAAAGAGATTGGTTATGAGGGACTCCCCTTGTGAAGATGTCCTTGACTCCCCGGCAACGGCGCCAGAAAATATACTTGCTGACTCATGTATTAACGAGCTCATTGGGGAACCCCAAGAGGAAGGTATGATGAGCACAGAAGTAAGTTTTCCCTCAGTTATGAAACCAAGGTTATCAATCCAGTAGGAGCAAGGAAACACCTCCAAGGTGTTGCTAGCTGGACTTTGGCAGGGCGCACTACCGGCGCCAGCAGCAACGTGGAAACCTGCACAACACAACCACAGAACTTTGCCCCCAACTTACAGTGAGGTTGTCAATCTCACCGGTTTTGCTGAAAACAAAGGATTAAACGTATTGTGTGGAAGAAAGTAATAGTTTGCAGAAAATAAACAGAAAACAGTAAATAGTTGTAGATTGATGGTAAAAGAAAGGACCAGGGTCCATAGTTCACTAGTGGTGGCTCTCCTTAAGATAGATGACATGTTGGGTGAACAAATTACAGCGGGGCAATTGACAAACATCGAGACAGCAATACATGCATATACTAATCATCTTGACTCCTTTGAGATTCGATTGGGCATTACAACATTATACATAGTCCGTAATCCAACTGCATCTATGACTAATAATCCACCTTCAGGTTATCATCTGAACCCCCTCCAGTATTAAGTTGCAAGGAACATATAATTGCATTACGCATTGCGTGTAAAGTAAACAATACGATTGTTCTATGGACAAAGGATTGTTGTTTTCGCCCTAGTAGCAACAACACATCTAGTACCTTAGAGATTTATATCACTTCCCCAGATTACTAGAGGCATGAACCCACTATCGAGCATAAATACTAACTCTTGGAGTTGCTAGCATATACTTGGCCAAGATAGCTACTTACAGTGGAAAGCATGCAAGATCACAAATAACAAAGACATGATAGAATCAATATTAAATCTGAAATAGCATGTCAATATCCATCGGATCCCCGCAAACACAACATGTAGGATTACAAATAGATGATCTTGATCATGAACGGAGCTCACAAGATCTAAACATGATAGCACAAAGTACTCCAAAGTGTGGACAAAACATAAGACCACCATGCCACAATAGGCCTCACCCTGTTCTCCGATGGATCCCGCCACCAAAGGCCTGATCCACCTTTCCACTATAGGAACCCTTCGAGGCAGGAACCGGAGCCTTTACACAACTAGCGGGGCACAACCCCACAACCAACTTGGAGGCTCCCGTAATGACAACAAGCTACCACAATAACAAGTTATCAATAACAAAACACAAGATCTAGATATTAACGAGAATACTAGATCGGGGATTTCTCCAAGTGAATGGAGAGGAGTTGATGCGCTTGATTCGTGATGACGATGTAGATTGTCTCCTCCTTCAATTCCACCAAAGATAGAAGCCTTCGGGTGGTTGAACTGGGAGATCTAGAGAGAGAGCACTTGCAACAGGTCTGGTCTATTTCGAATAAATCAAGAGATCTAAATGGAGGGAATAAAGGGGCTTTTATACCCCCTGCACCCACTGAGCCATTGGAGCCATTTGGGGCCGGATTATCCGGCCCAAGTGAGGGCCGGATTATCCGGCCTGGGGAAAACTCTGCCCTAGACTAGGATTATCCGGCAAATAATCTGCTCCCACTCAGAGCGACGCGCCGATCCTGCCCTTGATTGTCTCCTAGGGGTCGGATTATCCGGCCCCTTGCGAGGACCAGATTATCCGGTCAGGGAAGGAAAATCTGCCCTTGTTCGGATTTTCCGGGAGAAAATCCGAACCCAGTTAGAGCGTCGCGCCTTGCCTGCCTTTGATCGTATTCTGGGGGACGGATTATTCGGCCCAAGGCGAGGGCCGGATTATCCGGTCAGGGGAAGAAAATCCGCCCCTGTTTGGATTTTCTGGGAGAAAATCCGTCCCCGGACAGAGTGACGCGCCATGCCTGCCTTTGCCAAATGAGTTTGGCCAGATTATCCGGCCCTTGATGGGGGCGGATAATCCGCACCCCAAACACAAAATCATTCCCTGCACACTTATCAGACATGAGAAAACTCCACGGTATTGTTATCTAACACTCAAAACACAGGGAACCAATAAATGTTCTTTCATACTTAGCCACACATTGTACCTCATGCTATTATATGAATAAATAAAGCTAAGTGCCCCAAACCCTATGTTTTATGCTTTTCTCGCAATAATTTTACTCGGGGGCTGTGCCACCCTTTACATCCTGTTCCACGAACAATACAGTATCCTGAGTAGCTGACATACTACCAATTAAACCCTTGATAAACACCAACCCAGCTCCAATGCACCTGACAGGTTGGCAAGGTTCTGAGATGAATATACGTCAGGCTAACGAAAGGGACATGTATCTCACAATACAGTCGAAAAATAGACAAGCTAGCAAGCTCTTTACATATTAATGGGTACCAAATACACTCACCATAATCATATGAATTTTACAACACTTATACATCTATTTGTAGGATACAAATTATGCTACTACTACAAAAGAAGAACATTCGTTTGCTCTTCAAAGAAGTCGACGATGTCCTCTGCTGGACGGTCAACCGCCTGATAATGCGGTACCATGTTCCACGTCATCCCTTCAGGCGGCGGCGGCGGTCTAGCAGCAACATATGCTATGTCCACATCTGGCCGATGCAGTCGCACCTGCGACCAGCTACTGCCGCACGCACTCGCGGACCGCACTTATATCCCGAAACTTCGCCAGGAGAGCCAACAGGCTTGAGGGCACAGCGTCCAACGGAAATATCGTCTGGAAAATATACTTCAAGCAAGATTGGGCCTTCTTCAAGCATTGAAGCACCCGCGACACGTGATCCTACAAAGTCGCCAACGCGATTACACGATCATGACCCACCCAGAAGTACCCACTAGCTTGTAGTTGCTCCTGGGTTAGGCCATTCATTCGAATGGACACCTAGTCTTTCTCATCCTACAGATGGCGAGCACTAACAACTACAAAAGCAAGACGAAAAGCATAAGCTAAGGCATCGCCGCGAATGGCTAAAGAAAGGACAAGAAGATAGAGAGCTAACACTTAAAGTGCTCATTCAGCTGAGCAACCTCGTCTAGAAGATACTTCTCACGAGCGGTGGCCTTCTCTGCCTTCAACTTCCACACATCCGCGTTACCGCGGACAATGGGAAACTCCCGCTCCAACTGCTTAATGCGATCACGCAGTCGCGAGAGAAGCGACAGCTCCTCCACCTTTGAACGCGGTTGCGCTGCGTTTTCATCGGTGGGAGGAGAGTCACGAGGATCACTCGAAGGACCCTATTACAATCAAACAAGAAGCAAATAAGGAAACAAGAATACATTCATAGAAGTGCGAATGCATTCAAACACAACAAAGTATTGACAGGGGCACCCCCACAAAAGCATGGTTCGGACAAAAGGAAGCTACAACTATTACAAATGGCAACTAACGAGCAATCTGCTTCTTCGACTTGGACTTCGACTTTGGGGGCCTCATCAAATCCGTGGTAGCCTCCGACGCCATAGACTTTCCGGTGGTAGCCCCAGACGCCGTAGTCTTCGCTGCCTTTGCTCGCTGCAGCTCCATAGAATATCTCGCGACTGTATTGATGAGCTGCGGCCCATACTTACCACAACTAGTAGCGAAGGGAGCAAACACTACCTGTTGGCCATCTGCGTCGACAGGCATCACCTTGGAGATCGCGGTGGGATCCAACTCCACACCATGGGCTTGCGCCATCGCGAGTGCCATGGTGGTGTCGACAGACCGCTGAGAGTTCTTGAAATCCATGGGAATACCTTTAGTGAAGGATTCCACCAGGTCATCATGGTTGTCAATTGGCTGGCCTTGGGGGTCAGATCCTCCCGAAGGCGTCTCTTGGAGGGATACACCGCGGTCCTTGACTGTGGCCGTAGTGCCAGCAAGAGCACCCTCGTGACGCAAGGTCTAGGCGTCGAAGCTGAGGCCAGCGGCATCTGAAGAGTACAAGGTGTCAGCACAAGGACAAGAAAACCAAGATAAGGAAAATACAAGTGAAAGCAGTGCAAGTACCTAAGTGTGCCTTTGGAGTCGAGAAAAGTTGTTCTACGAACAACTTCTCCCTCTCAGCAGCAGAAGCGCGTAGGCCTTCCTCACGCTTCTCCGATTCCTATAGGGCTGCGATTGCCTCATCGTGCTTATTCTCCGCCACCGCAAGCCCCTTCTCGAGGGAAGTAACGCGATGAATAAGTTCATTATGTTCACATGCAAAGGACGGAGCACGGCAAAGTACATGAGTCGACAAAACTCAATACAAAGGAGAGAAAAGAGATAAAATTTAGAACAAACCTTCGACTGCGCGATGGCGATTGTCCAGCAAGGCGTGCTGTCGACCCAAAGTGAGGATATGCTCCGCGAGGCGAGTGGAATCCTTCACGATAGGCTATATCAAAAAGAAGAAAAGAAATTTCAGCAATGACAAAAGATGCAAAAAAACTCAAGATTCGACTACCAGCAGAAAAAACAACACTTACGTGCTCCTCCAGGGACTCCGAAGATTCCTGTCGAGTGGACGTCTGCACAACCATCTGGTGCCCCCAGTACGGGGGAACTCGACAAATTGGCACTAGAGTGGGCCGCCACCAAAGGAGAAGGCAACTGTATGGCTGATGACCCACAAGTATAGGGGGTGTATCACAATATTTTTGATAAGTAAGAGTGTCGAACCCAACGAGGAGCAGAAGGTGTTGACGAGTGGCTTGGAACAGGAATTCTCTGAAAATACTTAGCAAACAGATTTTCAGTTTTTTTTTGATAATGCAGGTAAATAAAGTACGAGTAAATAAAAGACAATAAGAATAAATGCAGCAAGTGGCCCAATCCTTTTTTTAGCAAAGGACAAGCTGATTGTATTACCTAAGATGACCAAACGTTCTCGAGGACACACGGGAATATCGTCAAGTGCTTTCGCTTCATATAGTTGATTAATCTTCTTTAGTTTGCTAAGTGTTGTGTGGGTGAATTTGTGCTAATGTACCGACCTTCCTAGGACTAATACATACTTGTGATTATACCCCTTGCAAGCATCCGCAACTACAAGAAATTAATTAAGGTAGAAACCTAACCACAACTTTAAACTCTAAGACCCTGACATCCCTTGTGCAAAGGTTTCCTAACGGGGGTTCAGGTTTCTGTCACTCCGGCAACCCCTACGATTAGTAGCCAAATACACAATGCATTCCCCTAGGCCCATATAGGTGAAGTGTCATGTAGTCGACGTTCACATGACACCACTAGAAGAAATACACCACAACTTAAATATCAAACCATTGAATCTTTCTCAACACAATTCCACAACTCACAACATGACTTCTCCCATGTCCTCAAGAACTAAACGAACTAATCACAAGACATCATATGGATCAAGATCAGAGATGAAATAATGATATCTAACAATCTAAACATAAATGATAATTCAATGTTCACTCAATAGCATCAACTATAAGGAGTAATCAACACCGAGAAAGTTTCCCCTAAGAACTTTGCAAGATTCAACCCAATTGTTACAGCGGTATGAAGTGGTGATGATGGTGTTTGTGGAGATGATGATGGTGATTTTGATGATGATGATCCCGATGAAGTCCAGCTTGATGGTGGTGTTAATGGCGATGATCTCCCCGCTCCGGGAAGGAATTCCCCCGGCAGAATTCTGTCTGCCGAAGATATCTTTCTCTCTCTATAGTTTTCCACCCCGTAGAGGCGGCGAAATCTTTATCTGGTCGCTCTTCAGGTATTAGGGTTTCGTGGGGATAATATATGCCAGAGGGGAGAGCCTAGAGTGGGCCACGGTGGCCACACCACCTGCTGGCGCGGCCTAGGGCTACCCACGCTAGGGGGGTGTGGGCCCCCGTGGCCCATCTCCACTCTCTCTTCTGGCAATCTTCTTCTTCTAGAAAAATAGATTTTTCCTTGTATTTTCCCGGATTTTCTGATCTTCGCGAATTTCGCCTCCAAACAGCCCCTTTTCCATCAGAATCCTGACTGCAGCGGTCCATGCTCCAAAAGTCATCACTCATGCAAAACAGATGAAATAACATAAGTATCATCTCTTAATATGAAATATATCAATGAATAACAGTAAATTATGGTATAGAATAGTGATGCAAAATGGACGTATCAATGCCCACCTCCCTATTCTTGGAGTCTGCGGCTCTGGATTCTTTCACAAATTGGATGTCGTCAGAAGACGACGATGCTGTTTGACTGCAAAACATGATCAGCACCACTTCAGAAAAGCAACTTCGAAGAACACAAGAATAACTCGCGGATATAAAACTCACTAGTTGAATTTGTCGAGGTCAAAAGAGTCATCCGACGACTCCTTCAGCAGCCGCAGCTTCTTTCGAGTGGGAGGAGCCATGGCGCGCACAGGCATGGTGGGAATCAGCTCCTCTGCAGCAGCAGGGGAACCCTCCGGTGTTGATGGTGAGGAGGCATCTGAATCCTCACTACGGGAGCGTTTGTGAGTCCCGTGGTCACCGGACTTGGGGACTTCCTCTTCTTCCTCCTCGGGGACGGTGGAGCCCGACTTGTCCTCTTCCTCCAATTCACGCAGGATAACTCCTTCAGACAGAGCAGGCAAGTTGGCAGCCACGTTCTAGTACTACAATAAGAAGCAACATCATTATATATCAAGCACCTGATAAAGCAATCAAAGACATATAACACGTCATCGCAAAACTCTACCTCAGGTGGAGGATTGTTGGAGTCGAAAGGAGGCATGACTGATTTGCCTGGGAGATCTTCCTTGGCGGTGTACTTGGTCACCAGCCGCAACCTCCTGTCCACCTCACCCGAAGAAATGCCCTCCACAGATATTCGAGTGACATCTCCAGTACTAATCCAGCGGTACATCGGATGGGCTCTGGCTACAGAGGCTGAATGTGGCGGCGCAACCAGGTGCAAATGAGTGCAGCGCCACCTTCCTCTCTGCATATATGGCTTTCAAGGTCGCGGATATGCTGATACAGCATCTCCGTCTCCTCGGACTCGCCAGGCATCACGACCTTCTTCCAGGAGCGCCTCCTCTTGCAGACAGCCACGTAATCGAAGGTCACGAGTCCGTAGTGCTCTCTATCGACCTTCTGGTCGCGGATGTAGAACCACTTATCTCTCCACCCCTAGACAGACACGGTGAGCTTGATGTTGAAATACGTGACAGAGGAGTCGAGGTGGATCCCGCAGCCCCCTACATTGTAGACTACAGAACCCAACCCCAACTGACGGTTAAGCTTAAAAAGCTTCTTGAAGAGATCAAAGTGCGGCTCGATTTTCGAGCCAGCACTCGCAGAGGGTGATGAAACAAGAGATATGGAGAATCGAGTTTGGGGACAGCTGGTGCAGCTGGAGCCCATAGAAACAGAGAAGACCCCTAACAAATGGATGCAGGGGGAGAGAGAGACCACGAATGATGAACACAAGGAACATCACTCGGAAACCCGCAGGAGGATGGTGGATTACCTCTTCGCCAGGCACGTGAGATTCATCTTCCATGGGAGAAAGCGCTCCATCTTGACGAAGAGTGTGCAGCTTAGAGGATTTGATGATTGATGGGCGCCAGGACCCATTGGTGATGCGGGTGCCCGAACCTTCTTCTTCCCAGCGCAAGCGGCGCTGGTGCCCGTGGTGGTGGCGCCTCCTTTCTTCTTGGCAGCGACAATGGTGGCCGCAGATCCAGCAGCGACGCCTCCCTTCTTCTTGCCCATCTTACGATAGGCGATGAGAGCGCAGGAAATAACTGGGGAATACGCGAAGCTCGTCCAGTGCCACGGAGAGGAAGTGCGCAAGGAAGCAGCAAGAACAACAATGGTGGAGGAAGTGCGAGCAATGAGAAAGATGAGGAAAATTACCGCATCTGTGCTGCTACTTAACCTCCTAGAGGATGTCATCCAACGGCCAGCAGAAAACCTACTGGACGTGTGGCGTACATCGACATCGACGCGTGGCAAAGGTGAATCATGAACCGTCCCCCACTACTCCCATTATGCACGGAAATCGAGGAGACACAGTTAAAACAGAAGATTACGCATGCCTAGTCAAATCAAAGTCAGAAAGTGGGACCCACTGCTCGTCACGTCCCATCAAAGCCACTCACGCGGGCAACTGAAGTCATCTCGTCGTCAGCACTGACATCATCAATTCTAGCAGAAGAACATTTTGACTACTTTAGTCCTTGCTCGAGTCTTCGAATCAACCAATCACTCAGGGGCTACTCCTAACATGAGCGCTGGCCGTGCACCCGAAAGAATTTTTATGCAGGTATACAAGCTTCACGAAAACCCTTCACTCAAATCAACGATTCGATTGTGAACTACAGGTTACTCCCATAGGGAGCACTAGAAGCACATTCGACTGAAATAAGCAACAAAAGACGACAGCAGTCGCAAAATGTTTTAGTCCCCACTCGAGTCTACGACTCGAATAGGCACTCGGGGCCTACTCCCATAGGGAGCGCTGGTCGCGCACCCTATGATTATTTTTTCTTGTACATCATATTGTGTGTCGATAACGTCCACACTCGAATGATATGGTGACTCCGCCTCATATTTTCCCTGCAAAGAGATTACGTCTCCTGGGCCACCCAAATCATCTCCGCGATGACAAAAATTCAGATGTCGCACTTACAACATGAAGATAAGACCTGAATAAGGCCTGGTAACGCATTTGATGCGCACTACCAGAAATATATCCGTGCCTACAGGTACAATGAATATGCCTTGACGAATGCGTTGAGTGCTCACATTTTCATATGGAATTCGACTCCTGTAAGACCTTCGCAGCCTGAGTCGAATTACACCGGCACTTTTCCGAATTCGAGTCCGGGGACTCGAGTTTGAGTAGATTGTGTTGTTTTGCCCTAAGGCAGTTAACTGATACCGATACATCGAATAAATTAGGCACGTATATCAACAATCCCTATGACACAGATAGAACACTCAAAAATATGCTCAATCATGCACTCGAAGACTTCATAAAGTCTCCAGTCGAATCTACGATTCTACTGGACACTCGGGGCTACTGACGTGGGCATACCCTACAGGTACTCGAGTTTGGCATATACGGTCCAGACATAGCAGAAGCCCACAACATTGCCAAGGCCCAATACAGGATTCAGGTGACTCACAGAACCTCTGCTTGCTTGCGGCACAAGTCGAAGTTTAAGACAGAAAGTTTAAAGGGACGAACCCTAATCTATAACCGACTCGACCTGCTATCTGAGACCTAGCCTGTCTATAGAAAGGCTAAGAGGGGGCGGCGAGGAGGACAATCACAACCCTAGTTTCCACAACCTCTCCAGATTGCATCTGCGCACCCCTGTAACTTTCGACTCCCTCGATAATTCCAAGAGTAGACAAGCAGGAGTAGGGACCTCTATGAGGCCTGAACCTGGGTAAACTTTGTGTCCCTGTGTGTTTGTGCTAGCTGATTGATGCCTCCAGTGCTCCCTCCTTCTCCAAAACCCAAGTCCATAACAATAGGCATTGACGAGTTAAACCCTCGTCAGCCATCTTTGGCTAAGAAGTTGTTGAGGAAAGTTAAGAAGACCTTCCGTTTTATTCAGGGCTGTGAGTATCAGTCCTATGTTGCTCAAAGGCACAGTGTCAAGTGGGGCTATCATGAGGAAGCTTGATATAGAGGTATCACCTAAGACCAGCTCCGTCACTGCGCGCAAGGATCAGTGGGTTAATTCGCATTGCAGGTGCTGACAGTGATGATGAGTCTAAGGTCACCGGTCTCTTTCTGCCCGCTTGGAACAATGCCTCATGGGACCCCGAGCCTCATCCTCCGTATGTTGGTGGGGGGGTGCTTAGATTGTCTACTTTGTCCCTTTTTGGTGTCTTGATGCCAAAGGGGGAGAAAGTGTTCCTTTAGGGCTACGGGATTTGCATGGGTTGTGTCACGATCTCGCTCTTTCTTTGATCCTTTTATGCTCGTGCACGCTTTTCTTCTGTGATGTATGCTTGTGGATGATGACCCACACGTATAGGGGGTGTATCGCAGTATTTTCGAGGGAAGTTAAACCCAATTTATTGATTCGACACATGGGGAGCCAAAGAATATCTATAAGCCTTAACAACTGAGTTGTCAATTCAGCTGCACCTGGAAACAATCTTGCTCATAGCAGTTTATCAGTAGCAACAGTTTTGTAGTAGAAATAGCAAAGTAGCAGCAGTAGTAAAGTAAAGACAGTAGTAACAATAGCAGTAAAAAGTAGGATTCGAGTGCGGTAGGCATAGGGATGGATGGACGGGCGTTGCATGGACAAGACAATTCACATAGCAATCAGAACATAGGGTAATTGCAGATAAATAAGATAAAGCATCCAAGTACTAGATAATCCTAGGCATGTGTTCCATATATAGTCATACGTGCTCGCAATGAGAATTTGCACAACATCTTTTGTCCTGCTAGCCCATTTGCAGCGGGGCCTTTAGGGAACTACTAGCAATTAAGGTGCTCCTTTTAATAGAGCACCGGAGCAAAGCATTAACACTCCGTAAACACATGTGATCCTCACATCAAAGCCATTCCCTCCGGTTATCCCGATTTCTGTCACTTCGGGGCCATTGGTTCTGGACAACAACGTGTGTATACAACTTGCAGGTAAGACCATAAACAATACTATCATAATGAATCAATAACATGTTCAGATCTGAAATCATGGCACTCGGGCCCTAGTGACAAGCATTAAGCATAACAAGTCGCAACAAAGTCATAAATCACTAATAAAAGATACTAGGCACCATGCCCTAACAATATGATGCCATTACATGAATGATCTCATCCAATCCCTACCATCCCCATAGCCTACATTGGGGGATTACTCACTCATAGATGGGGGAAACATGGATGGTCGATGGAGAAGCGATGGTGATGATGATGGCGATGATCTCCTCCAATTCCCTGTCCCGCTAGGGTGCCAGAACGGAGTTTCTGGTGCTATTTCGTGAAATCTGGTGGTAGCGGCAAAGCGGAACTCCTTCTGGAAAAACGTCGAACCCCCTCGGAGTTTTTAGGTAAGCAGGCTTCGTCTAGGCGAAGAGGGAGGCCGAGGGGGTGCCTGGGGGGCCCACACCACCCCCTGGCGCGGCCTGGCCTTGCCCACGCCACCAGGTGGTGTGGCCACCCTTGGCTCTTCTCCGTCTCGTATTCTAGCTCCCAGAGTCTTCGGATGAAATAGGATTTTTGGCATATTTTCCGGGATTTTTCCTGATAGTTGATTTTCTGCACAAAAAGTAGACACCAAGGCAATTCTGCTGAAAACAGCGTCAGTCCGCGTTAGTTGCATCCAAATCACACAAGTTTAGAGGAGAAACAATAGCAAAAGTGTTCGGGAAAGTACATACGTTTTGGACGTATCAACTCCCCCCAAGCTTAGCTTATTGCTTGTCCTCAAGCAATTCAGTTGAAAACTGAGTGCGATAAAAGAACTTTCACGAACACATTTGCTTCATATGATGTAAATATTCTCAGCATGTGATCAACTATTTAGACAATTCATAATAAGGAATATGCAACTAATGTTTACTCAATAGGCATTGCAAGCTATGAAGAGATTCCAACTCAAAAATAATAAGTGGCATGCAGCATAAACCAACATTACATGCTCATAAGAAGGTATGATAGAGTGGTATCTCGCTTGCCTTTTATTATGGATGTCAAGGCACCTCTGAAGTTCGAGTGATGACTAGAAGTAAAGATATCAAAGATACAAGCATAAAAGTCATAACACAAAAAATCAAGTAATGGGACAAGCACAAAGAATGACAACTATGCTCTCAAGAAAGTGCTCGGAGAATGTGTGGAGACTCAACAAGAAAAGGTTTTAAATAATTTGAAAGGCTTCCAACTGCGGAAAGTATGGTACTTCTTAGCTTTGAGCTCTCATTGCCCCTATCATAAGCATCTTGAAATGGTTAAGGTTAAAGTGACACAACTAAGAGGATATGCTTGACAAGTTATAAATCGAAGTCTCATGCCCCTTACTTACGAAGACCGATCCTCATGCTACTCAACTTCAGTCACAAGTAAGCTCTTGTCATTGTAAGTATATACGTATCATAGAGAACCGCCAACGGGGTACCCCTTGCACATGACACGGGAGCTGTCCCATAATCAAAATAACAAGGAAAACAGAAAATGAGCATCTCAGCGATCTTTTTATTTACTATGTGCATAGATTTTTATTGTGGATGTTTCATAGAATGCTCATTATGGTTATGCTACAAGTTTCCACCATGAATAGTCGTGGCTTAGGCTAGCGGCCCAGGCGTTTCTCTAACATACATACAAACTCCATGATCTTACAAGTTCCACTTTTATTTCACACCGTCGGGATCCATAAGAAAAAGAACATGATATCAACTAGGTACAAAGTACCAACAAAGTGTTGAAAGCGGTCCCCATGATACATGGTTCTGCTAACTTCAACTCATAAAGCGCAAGCATATACACAACAAAGAAGGACGCAATGGTTTAGGTTTATTAAGTGCAAGAAAATAAAGTGTGCCATAAAGTTCATGAGAGCTTTACTAACTAACTTTGTCATAACAAGCAAACATTTTATTCGGAAGAAAACAAGGCATAATGAATACGCACGGGAGTAGCAAATGATGCTAATAGGTAGGTATGGTCGACACTTTGGCAGTATTTGGTTTAAGGGAGTTGGAAACATGAGTAAAGTACTCAGTGAAAGTGAAGGCTAGCAATAGTAAGGGAGCGAAAAATGAGAGAGCAATAGGTGTCATAATCATGCTTGCAACAAAACGGGACTAATCATGGCATGAAAGTGATTCAAGATCCTCAAGGCAAAATAATTCATCGAGGCTTAACTGATTATTATAGTCATGTGCATGCGTGAGCATGTGCCAAGTCAATTCAAATGAAACATTCAAAGGAGGATACCACGTCGTCATACCAAGTTATGAATAGAATAATGCAAGCAAACATTCATAAGACATGCTACAAACTATTAGCGAGCTGGAGCGAATCATAAGAAAGCAAGAACTACTAAGCATCCAAAGATAACATACACCTTACACGAACAGACTAAGCATGCTCATAGTGATGAGTATATGTACAAAAATGAAAACAAATAGAGTTCGTTACCGGCCTCTTACCATGCCTCAAGTTGTCATTAATCCTCATTATTGCCCTTCACTTGTGTGGCTTGAATAATAATAATATGAAACCGAATCCCACTGAGGACTGATGAACCCTGCAACAAACTCACAATGCCAAAGAAGAACAACAAATATTTTTGTTGTTTTCGGTTTTTAAAACAAGAACCAAACAGTAAAAACAAGCAAAGCAAAATCTTTTTCGGTTTTTTGAATAGTTAAAACAAAGAAAAAAGGAAAAACAAACCAAGGAAAAAAGAAGAAGAAGCAAACCAAAGAGAAACAACAGAAATATTTTTGGTATTTTTGTGTTTTAGAAAGCAAAAGCAAAGAAAGAACGAAAACTAAAAAGAGAACGAAACATGAATATACAAAGTACCGACGCAACATGATATGGAGATGAGTGCGGTGTCGGCGCACCTCCCCCCAAGCTTAGGCTTTTGGCCTAAGTGGGTATCAATCCCAAGCCGGCCAAGATGAAGTGTCACCGTGGTACGACGAGGAGGTACCCTCGTCCTGGTGCGAGCTCGAGTACGTCCCTCCATAATGTGCGGAATAATCATAGGAGGGCACATCCTCCTGATGATGCTCGTGGAAACCCATCAAGCGAAGCTGCTCGTCCACCTCCTCCTTGGAGCGCGACCACGGTCTCCTGTGAACACTAAACAAAGAAGCCTGTGGCAAAAGGATCTCCCTTTCATCCCCGTTAATGAAAAGCATCCTATATACTAGATTGTTCAAATCAGAAGTAGCAGTGACAAAGTGATGGGTTTTCATAGCAACAAGGTCAAGCCTCTGTGGTGCCAGTATAGCATCGTTGGGATCCACTAAAAGACCTAATGCATTGACCATACGCGAGGCAATGATGCCCCCATAGATAGGCCCCCTAGCAGCTAGGCGGCCGGCAATAAGCGAGCCAAGATTGTACCGAGTATCATTGTTAAGCGCAGCGGCAAGGAAGGCTAAATGATAGTTGGACATATTACTTGTGTTCTCCCTACCCAGTACACTAGTAGCAAGATAATATACAAAGTATCTAAGAGCGGGGAGTTGGATATTTCTTATCTTTCCGCGTTGCGCCATGCGGTCATCATCATTGGTCACCCCTCGGTAAAGCTCCAGCAAATCAGCGGGTCGCCCTTGAATTTTCTTCACGGTCCCTGTCATGCGTACACCTACAATACTGCAAAATCTACACCTTAATAGCAATGGTCCCAATCATAATAGTTTCAAATTTTTCTCTTGGTATGGGACAATATATTTCTCCAACTTGAATGCCCTCAACATGTTCAATTGAATTCAAACCATAAGTCCTTTCAATCTTCTTGGGGAAATAGGCAGTATGTTCCTTGTCATTAACATTAAAGGTTACCTTTCCTTGATTACAATTAATAACAGCTCCTGCAGTATTAAGAAAAGGTCTCCCAAGAATAATGGACATATTATCATCTTCAGGCATTTCAAGCACAACAAAATCAGTTAATATCAAGCAATTATGAGCCACTTGAACAGGTACATCCTCACATATACGCATAGGAATAGTGGTAGATTTATCAACCATTTGCAAAGATATATCAGTTGGTATTAATTTTTCTAGTTGAGGCCTCTTACAGAGAGAGAAAGGCATAACACTAACTCCAGCTCCCAAATCACACAAAGAAGTTCTAACATAGCTATTCTTAATAGAGCAAGGGACAGTTGGGATCCCTGGGTCTCCAAGTTTCTTTGGAACCTTACCATTAAAGGAATAATTAGCAAGCAAGGTAGAAATTTCTTCATTAGGGATTTTCCTTTTATTCGAGACAATATCCTTCATATACTTTGAGTAAGGAGGCAATGTAATAGCATCAGTCAAAGGAATTTTCAGGAATAGAGGTTTCATCCACTCACAAAACTTATTATAGTGTTCATCTTCCTTTGACTTGTGTTTCTTATCAGGGAAGGCATAGGTTTTTGGACCCAAGGTTCTCTTTCACTACCATGTTTCTTAGCAATAAAATCTTCTTTAGTGTATTTAGTACTCTTAGTGTGGTTTTCAGGTTCTTCTTCAACTTTTTCTTTATTGGGAACTTCATTTTCTTCATTACCACTCTCAGTTTCAGCATCAGAGATAGATATACTATTAGGATCTATAGCAGCTTCAGAGGGTTCTACAACAGTTTTATGTTTCTTTTTCCTTTTCTTATGAGTAGAGCCACTATTTTCATCTTGTTGAGAATCCTGATCAATTCTTTTGGGATTCCCCTCAGGATATAGAGGATCCTAGGTAGCAGCACCACTTCTAGTTCTAATTTCATAAGCATGTTTTTTATTTAGCAGCATTAACTAGCAAGTCTTTTTGCACTTTAACGAGTTGATCTATTTGAGTTTGAACCATTTGAAAGTGTTTAACAATCATTTTAACATCATTAGAGGTTCTTTCCACAATATATTTCAACTCAACAATAGCTCTAGTGTTTTCCATTAGATGATTTTGCACCCTTTTATTAAAGTTATCTTGCTTAACAATAAGGATATCGAATTCTTCTACGCATTGATCAGGAGGTTTAGAGTAAGGGATATCACCTTCATCAAAGTGTTGGAGAGAGTGTACCTCAATAGTGGATGAGTAGGGGATAGGCTTACATAATTCTTCTATAGGAGGTAAATTCTTGACATTTGCAGCTTTAATTCCCTTCTCCTTAAGACATTTCTTAGCTTCCTTCATTACTTCATCATTCAATTCAATAACTCCCCTCTTCTTTGATGTTGGAATAGGCTCCGGAATAGTAGGTTTAGGTACAATTACTTTAGGTATAGCTTGTTTAGGAGGAGTCCAGTCTTCATAATTCTTTCTTATTTTAGCCATTAATTCCTCAACTTCCTTAGGAGTCCTATTCCTGAAAACACAATCTGCACAACTATCTAGGTATGTCCTAGATTCTTCGGTTAGTCCATTATAAAATATATCAAGAAGCTCATTCTTAGGTAATGGACTTCCAGCTTGTGCATGAATCAAAGCACAAAACCTTGCCCAAGATTCGGGCAATATCTCTTTTTCTCCATGTTTAAAATCAAAAAGTTCCTGCAAAATAGCATGTCTAGCACTAAGAGGAAAATATTTCTACAGGAAAGTACTAATCAAGCAATCAGGGCTATCAATAGATCTAGGAGGTAAATTACTAAACCAAGTTTAGCTTCTCCTTTCAGTGAAAAAGGGAAAATCTTAGCAACAAAGTAAGTACGCATCTTAATATCATCAGAAAACAAGCCACTCATGGTAGAAAGTTCATTCATATGTGCTACCGCACTTTCATTCTTAGTCCCACAAAAAGGTTCTTTCTCGACAATAGCTATGTAAGATAGATTGAGAGAGAAATCATAATCTTCATCTATAATGTTTATGGGAGAAGCGACAAACTTAGCAGCAGGATAGATTTTGCACCCTTTTATTAAAATTATCTTGCTTAACAATAAAGATATTGAATTCTTCTAAGCATTGATCAGGAGGTTTAGAGTAAGGGATATCACCTTCATCAAAGTGTTGGAGAGAGTGTACCTCAATAGTGGGTGAGTAGGGAATAGGCTAACATAATTCTTCAATCGGAGGTAAATTCTTGACATCTGCAGCTTTAATTCCCTTCTCCTTAAGACATTTCTTAGCTCCCTTCATCACTTCATCATTCAATTCAATAATGTAGCATCCCAATTGTCTAACAATTGTAATGCTACTTGGTCTAGTAAGATATCAGCTACTTCCTATATACAATTGTTGCATCATAATTATATCATGCTCATGTCATCATGCCACCTTGCTTTTGAGCATCATATAAAACCCTGGTTCTTTGGTTCTTCTCTCATATGCACTATTAATTGTATTTGCCTCTTGATATTGTATTTGGTTATTGATATATTGATTAAATGCCCAAGTTGAGTTGGGGGCATATCTTTTATTTCAACTCCACCACCTTTCTTTTCACCACCTTATAATTCCACCATCCCATTAACCATGAGCTTGTATTTCTTTTTCTTTTGATATTTTTATTCTAGCTCATGTGGTTTGGGGTGGATCAAATCTTTTAAATTCTTTTGCTTGGCTTTTATTCCACTTCTTGGAAATGCATAAGAATAATGCCATAATATTATTATTGTTTTCACAAAATAAATCATGGCATTATTATTTTGCATGGGCCATGCAAAAGTACCACCACCTTTTATCTCATTGGTTTTCCCTTTATTTTTAATGGATATTACTTTGTGGACCATCTCCATCCATTCCACCATCCCCATATTCTCATCCACATCTATTATTTTAATCATCTACAATCATGTTTTATATGAGAGATTCTTCCCATACATCTTTCTTACTCTATTTCTTGATTATTCCTCCACCTCACCTCATGATAAATCAAAGGCCTCCTTATTTTCCCTCTTGATATGATGTCTTAAACAATTTCAAAATAAACCTAAAACCCTAATCCACATCTAACCTAGCTCTCTCTCTCTACTATTCTCCTAACACTAGTTCTACTAAACCCTAAACCCTAACCTCACCTCTCACTCCCTCTCTCTCTAACCTGCTGATGAACACCTGACCCCCTCTCTCTCCCTGTCCCACCTCAGCTAACCCTACCCCTCTCTCTAACCCTACAGAAAAACCCTAACCCGAGGCTACCCTACCCTAGCCTGAGCTACCCCCTCTCCTCTCTCTCTTCTTCTACCTGCCATGCTGGCCCAGCTGCTGCGCCTCCCCCTCACCCTGGTCCACCTGCAGCCCCCCTGCCGTGCCCTACCTTCCCCGGCCCGAGCCAGCACATGAGGCGGGAGAAAAAGGTGACAACCGAGCCACCTTTATCTCCCCGTGCCACGGCTGCCTCCCTCTCTCTCCCTCTCGCTTTACCCTCCTCCATACGCCTCCTGGCAGCTCCCAGATCTGCCCCGAGCCTGCCCTCCTCTCCTCCTTCTTCCTCTCTGTCGCCAGCGCCTGCCGCCAGTCGCCGCCAGCACCGCGTCGCCCACGTCGTTCCAGCCGGCGAGCACGTCGTGGAGGTGGCCTGGGCGACCGAGAAGACCCCACGGCATCACCCTGTACACGCCGTCGCGAAGGAGGGAGCCCCCAGGACCGCCAGAACCTCGCCGCTCCCCGAAACCCTAGATCGCCGGAGCTCCTGCCTCGCCAACGATCCGTCGCACCTCGCCCCGTTCTGACGCCAGCGACCTCCCCGCGGTAAGCCTCTCCCCCTCCTAGACAACGTCCGTGCCGCCGTACCGCCCTAGCTGCGCTAGACGTTGCGTCGAACGCCCGCCGTGCGCCAGAGCTCGCCGGTGTCTGGCTGTTTCTCGCGCCGCTTAGAGCCTACCTAGGCCCCAGCCCCCCTTCTGTCAGCTCCCCTAGCCCACCGCAGTGGCTTCGCCCCCCTGCGCGCACACGCCCGGTCCACGGTTCGATCCCCCGCACCGCGCGCGCGCTGTCGCCGAGCACGCCGTCAGTTTCGTCAGAGATCGAGGAAGATCCACAGTGCACGCGATGACACTTTGCGCTTACCCCCCACCTTTTTGACTCCTGCAACCCGCGCTCCTAGAGGTCCCACCTGTCAGCCTCCTTCTCCTTTTTGCAAAAACGCCCCCGCTTCTTTGTGCAACTAACCCGCGCTCTAGCCCTAGCCCCACCTCCAGTCGCTGCAGTCCCCACCCCTGGCATGTGGGCCGTAGCTGCTGGGCCCGCTTGTCAACCGCGTGGGCTAGCCAGAGCCGCGGCAGAAAAGGGATTTTCTGCGCGCGTGGCCCCAGGCCGTTAGGTCCCACCGTCAGCGGCTGTGGCTAGAATTGCCAGGGTGACAAAAGTTTTTCTGGCTATCTTTTTTAATTAAACCTTTTCCAAAATTGATTTAAATTCAAATTCAAATCAGATTTAAATAATTTTTAAAATACAAATCCAAATAATGCAAATAATATATGTTTTGGAATCAGAAAAATGTGAGGAATTGAAATATGCCATTCAAAATAATGTTTGAACACTTTAAAATTTCGAGATGATTAAAATTACAATAAAATGCCCTTTTCCTTAATTAATTAATAACTTTAATTCTGTAACTCCAAATTGGGCAAATAATATGTCTAAATCGATTAGCGCGACGAGCCCGTTCTATCTATGCAGTCCTTGTTCTGAATTGAAGCATGCATCATGTCATTATTCAAAATCTGAACTGTTTATGACAATAAAACATGGTTAAATAAATGACAAAATGCTTTATTTCTTGTATCCACACCTCACCTTTGCCATGCTACTTTAATGCCATGTAAATTGTGCATCATTCATCATGGCATGCTTGTTTGCTGTCGCATTTTATTTCATATGCTTGTGCACTTTATTTATGTTGGCCCTTGTTTGTTTGATTCTTCTTCGAATAGACGCCCAGCAGGAGAATTACCAGGAATCACAGGAGTATTACCCAGATCCATCTCTCGCTTCAATTGAGCTACCAGGCAAGCACTACCATATGCTTGCATACATACAGTACCTATTGCCTCTATCTTATTCTTGCATCATTGAGTCGCGATTGCATTAAATTGAATCCCAAGTACTACATAGCCTTTATTTTTTAAACCCCACCGAAGCTTGTTCCTCCATCCCATGAGCCATTACTACAGGAGTTGTTTGAGTCATGCGAGTCATAGAAAAGCATGTGTAGGGTATGTGAGTGTCGGATGAATAACGAGGTGCCTAAACAACTTAACCGGAGTAGTAATGGGATAACTAATAAAAGAGGCACCGGTGAGCAATATCTGCTATTTGGTTTTTCATGCTCACTTGTGTCCCGTAGGAACCCGAGTACTTGATTCCTGTTCCTTGACTATTCGCACTATCCACATCCGGGAGGCCTTATGGACCCCCCTGAGCCAGAGCTTGATTCATTCTTATTTCTTGGGGCCACAAAGTAGTTTGGGGCTTTATTACTATCCTGTACTTATGCCATGTTACTGCTTTATTAAGATTGTGTGTGGAGCACCTGCACTATTTTGGATCATGGAATGTTTTCACGGTATCGACAACCCAGTAACACTTTCGGGTTCCCAGTCGTTTACAGCCATTGACACAAACCTTGGGTCCGTCTTGGAGCCGGCCAACTTCGTTGCGGGTAGCTTAATGGGGTGGCCCCCAGAAACATTTCTGAATCCTGTGATTACTTTGTCGTGAATGCCTCGTTGGGTTTTGATTTGGTTTTTCCGAGGTTGATCGAGTGTGTGTTGCTATTCGTGCACCCCTAGAGGGTAAATCTTTCTGAAAGCCGTGTCCGCGGTTATGGACGACTTGGAGCACAGTTTCTCGATCATAGACAAGTATAACTAAAGTACCGCTTCTAATTGGACTAAGTACTTGACTAGTAAATAGTGCAATATTCATGGAATGGTTAATAAAACTTCCAACGGATGATGGGGGTTGTTCGTCCGCTTCCTTGTTGGTAAGCGAGGAGGAGGATGGATCTGATAATTATACTGTTATAACTGTTGTTCTTAATTCACGGACGTCCGTCTATCATTGGTTAGGCGGATGGTTAGTGAGTATGTATAGAATTGTTAGGTATTACCTTTTGCTGCAATTGCGTCACCCCAGGTTGTGTCCCCTTTAGTGGCATTAAGACTTGCTGAGTACCCCTAGGGTCTCACACGATAAATTGTTTGATTCAGATGAACAGGTGTACCTGCAAGATGGTTACTGGGTGGAAGAGATAGATGATGTTGGCAACGATCATTCGGTGTAGAGATTCCGGGAACGGGGATCCGTGAGATCTGTGGGCGGGATGTGTTTATTTATGGGGCATCTTATGCCAATTTGCTTCTTATCCGTACTCGGATCTTGTTTTCCGCTTCCGCCTGATACTCTGATGTGTGATGTATGAGGAGCTATCCTAAATTATTATATCTATCTAGGACGTTTGGATCTTGCCGTACAGCGTTGCAATATTTCTATTTCTTTTAGATGGAATGGATCTGAGGACTGTTGTATGTGGCTTGCATACATACTCATCTGTGTATGTAGTTGATCCCTTCGCCTGCCGATTACGCCGCTCGTTCTTGTCCCGTTGTCTGAAAGTGGTTAGGACTGCCGAAAGGGCTACCGTGAGTGGCCCTGGGCCCCACCATACTATTTTAACCACTTTCGTTTATCCAGGCATGTAACTAAGAGCGTAATTCACCGAGGTAGTTACAATTGGTATCAGAGCCATCCCGCCCTTCAGGGTCTCAGCCAAAATGATCGTTGTCAGTATAGCAAATATTTTGTAGTTATGTATACTAGGGAAAAACAAAACGTGAGAGTAGGACTGCTTCCATTTTTCTTCTTACCCACCCACCCACCCTTTTCTGGTAAGGAAGTGTAACATTTTCAATCCTCTTCTAAAATTTAAACTAGGACTCACGTGTTCTGGGTTCCGTAGTACCATAGGTTGTGTTTGTGTTTGTGTGTGTGTGTGTGTGTGAATTCCTTGTCTATCTGTTGCATCCAAATGTTATCACTATCTGCCTTTTGGTTATCAACTGTTGATACATTCCATACCAATAGGCTTTTGTGAACCGACGCGATCTATTATGATTCGTTGTATACCGGTGTGATCTATCTTACTCTTTGTTATCCGACGTTATCTTGTTGGGGTTTTCTTTTTCGTAGTTACCAATCTTTAGGTTCATCTTAAAAAGAAGGTATTGAGATATGTGTTTTACTGATTCATGTGCGGAGTAATGATTTGAGTGCGGGATGGAGTCGCGACCATACCACTACTTCTATCATTTGCTTTTGTATATTGAACTAGTAGAGTTACTAATCTTGATTCGTTAAGTGGTTTTGCGCATATAGTGGTATTTTAATGCCGAAATTTGCGAATTTTTTTTATTTGTTAGTTTGTGTACCACACTCCTTGTTCAGTCGTGTGCGTTATGCTTAATATCTTCTAGATGCCTTGAACTTTGTTGATAATTTAATATCATCTCAGTGAATTGCATTCTTTAATCTTGATTAATTCCATTCTGGTACTATTTTGGATTATTACCATTCTCCATTATAGTACTGATTTGTGTTTTATATCAATCCCAGGATGGCACCACCACGCCGTTCTGAGGAGGACATACCACCTAAACTTGGGGTTGCTTTGGCAAGTATTGCAAATGCTTTGGGCACTATGCAGCAGAACCAACAGCGCTTCGAGGAAAGTGTGAGGAGGAATGAGTTTGCTCTGCTACCTCCACCTCCCAAGCGAGGAGACATCAAGAGTTTTCTCAAGTTCAACCCACGCCAATTTGAGGTGTCTGATCAGCCACTTGATGCGGATGACTGGCTTCATGAAGTGTCAAGGTTGCTGATGACTGCGGATGTTCCCGAGCAAGAATGGGTCAAGTGTGCTACTCACCTTCTGAAGGGAGATGCAGCTCTCTGGTGGGAAAATTATCTCAAGGCAGATCTTTCTGGTTTTCAGCCTACTTGGGAGCGGTTCAATGCTGCTTTCAAAGAGCAATATCTGTCAGAAATTGTCATGCAAAGGATGAAGGAAGTGTTTCTCAACCTCAAGCAGGGCACTGACAATGTCAACACCTACATCAGAAACTTCATGAATCTGTCTCGTTATGGTGGCGATGAGATCTCTGATGACAAGAAGAAGCAAAAGAGGTTCCGGCAAGGCCTCAATGCTTCCATCAAATATGCAATCGCTCATGCAAGGCCGGCATCTTTTCTGGAACTCCAACACATAGCTCTGCAGGAAGAAGCAAGTAGGCAAGTGTTTGAGGAGTCAAAGAAACACAGCCGTGATACAGCAAGCTCTTCTGCTATGACAGCTCCTTCTAAGCGTCGTGTCTGGGTTCCTAACACCCCACCGTCGCTCCCTGCTCCACCAAGACCTTCAAGCTACGCACCAAGGCCACCAAACTCCTTCACTGCGGCTCCCAGGGGCTACAACCACAACTACCCTAGAGCGCCTAGCGGAGTCCCTGGCTACGTTGCTCCACGTCCACCCGGTGCTTGTTATACTTGTGGAAACACTGGGCATCAGCACTGCAATTGTCCAATGAATAACAAAGCTCTTCCACCACCACCTCCAAGACCTGCGACAAGTTATCCTATGATTCGTGCACCTCCACCTCGGGCTCTCAACATCAACACCAAGCATGGGTCTACGGTTGCTCGTGCCAACTGTGTCAACGTCGCTCAAGCTGAGCATGCACCTGGAGTTGTCATGGGTATGCTTTCTGTTAACTCAGTTCCTGCACGAGTTTTGTTTGATTCTGGTGCTTCACATTCTTTCGTTTCTCACAAATTTGCAAATGAGCATGAGCTTGTTATAGACCAGCTGGATAAAAAGTTAATGGTTCTTTCTCCCGGGGCAAGATTGTTATCTACTAAGATCAGCCATGGCAATCAAATTGAGATTGGTGGTTCTTCTTTTCCGGCTTCCTTAATTGTTCTGGGCAATTCTAATATTGATGTTATCTTGGGCATGGATTGGTTAACAGCAAATGCAGCTGTGATTGATTGTGCTGAACGTTCGGTTTCTTTGAAAATTCCTGAAGGCCATATAGTCTATTCTCCAAGTCTGACTCCTGCAATTCAGCTTTATTCTTTGGCGACTCTGAATGATGATGCTATGGAAGGTATTCAGAGTGTTCCTGTAGTCTATGAGTTCCCAGATGTTTTTCCTGAAGAGTTGCCAGGTATGCCTCCGGATCGTGAGGTTGAGTTTGTCATTGAACTTGAACCTGGTACCGCTCCTATTTCCAAGCGGCCTTATAAAATGGGTCCTGCTGAGTTGGCTGAACTCAAACGTCAGTTGGATGAACAAGAGAAGTTGGGTTTCATTCAGCACAATACTTCTTCTTGGGGTAGTCCAACCATCTTTGTCAAGAAGCGAGACAAGACTGATAGACTTTGTGTTGACTATCGGGCACTCAATGCTAAAACAATCAAGAATAAATATCCCCTTCCACGGATTAATGATCTCTTCGATCAGCTAGCTGGAGCTGTGGTATTCTCTAAGCTTGATTTGAGAAGTGGTTACCATCAAATCAAGATCCGCAAGGAAGATGTTCCCAAAACATCTTTCACCACCCGCTATGGCCTGTATGAGTACACGGTCATGTCTTTCGGTCTCACCAATGCACCTGCCACCTTATCGAGGCTTATGAACTCGGTTTTCATGGAGTATCTTGATAAGTTCATTGTGGTCTATCTGGATGACATTCTAGTCTATTCTAAGTCAAAGGAACAACATGAAGAACACCTTCGGTGTGTCCTAAACAAACTTCGTGAGAACCGCCTGTATGCAAAGTTCTCCAAGTGTGAGTTTTGGCTGCCTCAAGTCACCTACCTTGGTCACGTCATCTCTGCCAAGGGTATTGCCGTCAACCCAGAAACTATTAAGACAGTTATGGACTGGCTTCCACCCATAAATGTCAAAGAAGTCCGGAGTTTCCTTGGTTTGGCCAGTTACTGCCGTCGCTTTGTTCAAAATTTCTCAAAGATTGCGAAGCCTCTTACCGATCTCCTCAAGAAAGGCAAGAAATATCTTTGGACTCCTGCATGTCAAGCAAGCTTTGAAACACTCAAAGAGAAGCTCACTTCCACTCCAGTCTTGGTTCCTCCAGATACATCAAAGCCTTTCCAGATTTTCTGTGATGCTTCATTGCAAGGATTGGGTGCGGTCCTTATGCAAGAAAAGCAAGTTGTTGCTTATGCATCTTGTCAGTTAAAGACGCATGAGATCAACTATCCTACACATGACCTCGAACTCGCAGCAGTTGTCTTTGCTTTGTAAGTATGGAGGCATTACTTGCTTGGCAACCATTGTGAGATCTTTTCTGATCACAAGAGTCTGAAGTATATCTTCACACAGCCTGATCTCAACCTTCGTCAGAGGAGGTGGATTGAAACAATTAATGATTTCGATTTGACCATCAACTACACTCCGGGCAAAGCCAATCTCATGGCCGATGCTCTCAGCCGAAAAGCTTATGTAAACAACCTCATGGTGGAAGAACAACAGCCTCTCTTGTGCGAGGAATTCCGCAAGCTAAACCTTGATATTGTGGATCAAGGGTATCTTCTGAACCTTCTAGCAACACCTCTCTTGGAAGAAAAGTTCGCTCCATCCAACTTGGTTATCCTTACACTAAAAAGATCATCTCCAACATTCAGCTTCCGAAGTATGAGTCTTTCCACGTTGACGACCAAGGCACTCTTTTCTTTGAACACCGGATGTTTGTTCCGAACTACCCGGGTTTAAGAGAGCAAGTTCTCAAGGAGGCGCATGATTCTGTTCTTTCTATCCACCCTGGCAGCACTAAGATGTACATGGACTTGAAAACACAATATTGGTGGCCTGGTTTGAAATGATATTGTGCCAAGTATGTCTCGGAGTGTGATGTTTGTCGTAGAGTTAAAGCTGTCCATCAGAAACCTTCCGGTCTTCTACAGCCATTGAAGCCTCCGGAATGGAAATGGGAGAAAGTAGAGATGGACTTAATCACTGGTTTTCCAAGGTCGCGGAAGGGCAACAATGCAATCTTTGTTGTCATTGACAGGCTTTCCAAAGTAGCTCACTTCTTTCCAGTCAAGGAAACAATTTCTGCAATTCAGTTGGCTGAGCTCTATATCAACAGAATTGTCTCTCTGTATGGAGTTCCTCTTGAGATTAGCTCAGACCGTGGAAGCATCTTCACTTCCAAGTTCTGGGGAAGTTTCCAAAATGCTTTGGCAATAAAATTAAACTTCAGCACAGCTTACCACCCTCAGTCGCAAGGACAAGTGGAAAGGATCAATCATATTCTAGAAGATATGCTCCGTGCTTGCGTTATCTCTTTCGGCATGAAGTGGGAAGAATGTCTTCCTTATGCTGAATTCTCTTACAACAACAGCTTCCAGAAAAGTCTAAAGATGGCACCATTTGAGGCTCTCTATGGTCGCAAGTGCAGAACTCCGATTGGTTGGTCGGGCGCAGGTGAAAGAATATTGTTTGGCCCCGACATTGTAACTCAAGCGGAGGAGAAAGTTCACATCATTCTTGAAAACCTGAAGATTGCTCAAAGTCGCCAGAAGAGCAATTATGACAGAAAGCACACGGACATGGAGTATGTCCCAGGTGATCTTGTTTACCTTCGTGTCACTCCCATGAGAGGCACGCACCGTTTTGGTATCAAAGGAAAGCTGGCTCCTAGATACATCGGTCCTTTCAAAATTCGTGGAAGAAGAGGAGAACTTGCTTATGCCCTTGAGCTCCCTAAACAACTCAAAGTCCATGATGTTTTCCACATCTCTCAACTCAAGAAGTGCTTCAAGGATCCCGGCAGGACCGTGGACCATGAACTCATCAATCTCCAAGAAGATCTGTCTGATCAAGAACACCCCACAAAAATTCTTGAAGTTGCAGAAAGGACTCGCAACAAGTCCATCAAGTTCTGCAAGGTGCAGTGGTCGCAACATTCCGTTGATGAAGCCACTTGGGAACGTGAAGATGAGCTCCGTGCCAAGTATCCTACCTTCTTTGAGTCTTCTTCTTCCTAGAATCTCGGGGCGAGATTCCTGTTTAGTGGGGGAGAGTTGTAGCATCCCAATTGTCTAACAATTGTAATGCTACTTGGTCTAGTAAGATATCGGCTACTTCCTATATACAATTGTTGCATCATAATTATATCATGCTCATGTCATCATGCCACCTTGCTTTTGAGCATCATATAAAACCCTGGTTCTTTGGTTCTTCTCTCATATGCACTATTAATTGTATTTGCCTCTTGATATTGTATTTGGTTATTGATATATTGATTAAATGCCCAAGTTGAGTTGGGGTCATATCTTTTATTTCAACTCCACCACCTTTCTTTTCACCACCTTATAATTCCACCATCCCATTAACCATGAGCTTGTATTTCTTTTTCTTTTGATATTTTTATTCTAGCTCATGTGGTTTGGGGTGGATCAAATCTTTTAAATTCTTTTGCTTGGCTTTTATTCCACTTCTTGGAAATGCATAAGAATAATGCCATAATATTATTATTGTTTTCACAAAATAAATCATGGCATTATTATTTTGCATGGGCCATGCAAAAGTACCACCACCTTTTATCTCATTGGTTTTCCCTTTATTTTTAATGGATATTACTTTGTGGACCATCTCCATCCATTCCACCATCCCCATATTCTCATCCACATCTATTATTTTAATTATCTACATTCATGTTTTATATGAGAGATTCTTCCCATACATCTTTCTTCCTCTATTTCTTGATTATTCCTCCACCTCACCTCATGATAAATCAAAGGCCTCCTTATTTTCCCTCTTGATATGATCTCTTAAACAATTTCAAAATAAACCTAAAACCCTAATCCACATCTAACCTAGCTCTCTCTCTACTATTCTCCTAACACTAGTTCTACTAAACCCTAAACCCTAACCTCACCTCTCACTCCCTCTCTCTCTAACCTGCTGATGAACACCTGACCCCCTCTCTCTCCCTGTCCCACCTTAGCTAACCCTACCCCTCTCTCTAACCCTACACAAAAACCCTAACCCGAGGCTACCCTACCCTAGCCCGAGCTACCCCCTCTCCTCTCTCTCTTCTTCTACCTGCCATGCTGGCCCAGCTGCTGCGCCTCCCCTCACCCTGGTCCACCTGCAGCCCCCCTGCCGTGCCCTACCTTCCCCAGCCCGAGCCAGCACATGAGGAGGGAGAAAAAGGTGACAACCGAGCCACCTTTATCTCCCCGTGCCACGGCTGCCTCCCTCTCTCTCCCTCTCACTTTACCCTCCTCCATACGCCTCCTGGCAGCTCCCAGATCTGCCCCGAGCCTGCCCTCCTCTCCTCCTTCTTCCTCTCTGTCGCCAGCACCTGCCGCCGGTCGCCGCCAGCACCGCGTCGCCCACGTCGTTCCAGCCGGCGAGCACGTCGTGGAGGTGGCCTGGGCGACCGAGAAGACCCCACGGCATCACCCTGTACACGCCGTCGCGAAGGAGGGAGCCCCCAGGACCGCCAGAACCTCGCCGCTCCCCGAAACCCTAGATCGCCGGAGCTCCTGCCTCGCCAACGATCTGTCGCACCTCGCCCCGTTCTGACGCCAGCGACCTCCCGGCGGTAAGCCTCTCCCCTCCTAGACAACGTCCGTGCCGCCGTACCGCCCTAGCCGCGCCAGACGTTGCGTCGAACGCCCGCCGTGCGCCAGAGCTCGCCGGTGTCTGGCTGTTTCTCGCGCCGCTTAGAGCCTACCTAGGCCCCAGCCCCCCTTCTGTCAGCTCCCCTAGCCCACCGCAGTGGCTTCGCCCCCCTGCGCACACACGCCCGGTCCACGGTTCGATCCCCCGCACCGCGCGCGCGCTGTCGCCGAGCACGCCGTCAGTTTGGTCAGAGATCGAGGAAGATCCACAGTGCACGCGATGACACTTTGCGCTTACCCCCCACCTTTTTGACTCCTGCAACCCGCGCTCCTAGAGGTCCCACATGTCAGCCTCCTTCTCCTTTTTGCAAAAACGCCCCCGCTTCTTTGTGCAACTAACCCGCGCTCCAGCCCTAGCCCCACCTGTCAGTCGCTGCAGTCCCCACCCCTGGCATGTGGGCCGTAGCCGCTGGGCCCGCTTGTCAACCGCGTGGGCTAGCCAGAGCCGCGGTAGAAAAGGGATTTTTTGCGCGCGTGGCCCTAGGCCGTTTGGTCCGACCGTCAGTGGCTGTGGCTAGAATTGCTAGGGTGACAAAAGTTTTTCTGGCTATCTGTTTTAATTAAACCTTTTCCAAAATTGATTTAAATTCAAATTCAAATCAGATTTAAATAATTTTTAAAATACAAATCCAAATAATGCAAATAATATATGTTTTGGAATCAGAAAAATGTGAGGAATTCAAATATGCCATTCAAAATAATGTTTGAACTCTTTAAAATTTCGAGACGATTAAAATTACAATAAAATGCCCTTTTCCTTAATTAATTAATAACTTTAATTCTATAACTCCAAATTGGGCAAATAATATGTCTAAATTAATCAGCGCAACGAGCCCGTTCTATCTATGCAGTCCTTGTTCTGAATTGAAGCAGGCATCATGTCATTATTCAAAATCTGAAGTGTTTATGACAATAAAACATGGTTAAATAAATGACAAAATGCTTTATTTCTTGTATCCACACCTCACCTTTGCCATGCTACTTTAATTCCATGTAAATTGTGCATCATTCATCATGGCATGCTTGTTTGCTGTCGCATTTTATTTCCTATGCTTGTGCACTTTATTTATGTTGGCCCTTGTTTGTTTGATTCTTCTTCGAATAGACGCCCAGCAGGAGAATTACCAGGAATCACAGGAGTATTACCCAGATCCATCTCTCGCTTCAACTGAGCTGTCGGGCAAGCACTACCACATGCTTGCATACATACAGTACCTATTGCCTCTATCTTATTCTTGCATCATTGAGTCGCGATTGCATTAAATTGAATCCCAAGTACTACATAGCCTTTATTTTTTAAACCCCACCGAAGCTTGTTCCTCCATCCCATGAGCCATTACTACAGGAGTTGTTTGAGCCATGCGAGTCGTAGAAAAGCATGTGTAGGGTATGTGAGTGTCTGAGGAATAACGAGGTGCCTAAACAACTTAACCGGAGTAGTAATGGGATAATTAATGAAAGAGGCACCGGTGAGCAATATCTGCTATTTGGTTTTTCATGCTCACTTGTGTCCCGTAGGACCCCGAGTACTTGATTCCTGTTCCTTGACTATTCGCACTATCCACATCCGGGAGGCCTTATGGACCCCCCTGAGACAGAGCTTGATTCATTCTTATTTCTTGGGGCCACAAAGTAGTTTGGGGCTTTATTACTATCCTGTACTTATGCCATGTTACTGCTTTATTAAGATTGTGTGTGGAGCACCTGCACTGTTTTGGATCGTGGAATGTTTTCACGGTATCGACAAGCCCAGTAACACTTTCGGGTTCCCATTCGTTTACAGCCATTGACACAAACCTTGGGTCTGTCTCGGAGCCGGCCAACTTCGTTGCGGGTAGCTTAATGGGGTGGCCCCCTGAAACATTTCTGAATCCTGTGATTGCTTTGTCGTGAATGCCTCGTTGGGTTTTGATTTGGTTTTTCCGAGGTTGATCGAGTGTGTGTTGCTATTCGTGCACCCCTGCAGGGTAAATCTTTCTGAAAGCCGTGTCCGCGGTTATGGACAACTTGGAGCACAGTTTCTCGATCATAGACAAGTATAACTAAAGTACCGCTTCTAATTGGACTAAGTACTTGACTAGTAAATAGTGCAATATTCATGGAATGGTTAATAAAACTGCCAACGGATGATGGGGGTTGTTCGTCCGCTTCCTCGTTAGTAAGCGAGGAGGAGGATGGATCTAATAATTATACTGTTATAACTGTTGTTCTTAATTCACGAACGTTCGTCTATCATTGGTTAGGCGGATGGTTAGCGAGTATCTGTAGAATTGTTAGGTATTACCTTTTGCTGCAATTGTGTCACCCCAGGTTGTGTCCCCTTTAGTGGCATTAAGACTTGCTGAGTACCCCTAGGGTCTCACACGATAAATTGTTTGATTCAGATGAACAGGTGTACCCGCAAGATGGTTACTGGGTGGAAGAGACAGATGATGTTGGCAACGATCATTCGGTGTAGAGATTCCGGGAACGGGGATCCGTGAGATCTATGGGCGGGATGTGTTTATTTATGGGGCATCTTATGCCAATTTTCTTCTTATACGTACTCGGATCTTGTTTTCCGCTTCCGCCTGATACTCTGATGTGTGATGTATGAGGAGCTATCCTAAACTATTATATCTATCTAGGACATTTGGATCTTGCCGTACGGCATTGCAATATTTCTATTTCTTTTAGATGGAATGGCTCTGAGGACTGTTGTATGTGGCTTGCATACATACTCATTTGTGTATGTAGTTGATCCCTTCGCCTGCCGATTACGCCGCTCGTTCTTGTCCTGTTGTCTGAAAGTGGTTAGGACGGCCGAAAGGTCTACCGTGAGTGGCCCTGGGCCCCACCGTACTATTTTAACCACTTTCGTTCATCCAAGCATGTAACTAAGAGCGTAATTCACCGAGGTAGTTACAAATAACTCCCCTCTTCTTTGATGTTGGAATAGACACTGGTATAGTAGGTTCAGGTACAATTACTTCAGGTATAGCTTGTTTAGGAGGAGTCCAATCTTCATAATTCTTGCTTATTTTATCCATTAATTCCTCAGCTTCCTTGGGAGTCCTATTCTTGAAAACACAACCAGCACAACTATCTAGGTATGTCCTAGATTCCTCGGTTAGTCCATTACAAAATATATCAAGCAGCTCATTCTTAGGTAATGGACTTCCAGCTTGTGCATGAATCAAAGCACAAAACCTTGCCCAAGATTCGGGCAATACCTCTTTTCCTCCATGTTTAAAATCAAAAAGTTCCTGCAAAATAGCATGTCTAGCACTAGGAGGAAAATATTTCTGCAGGAGGTAAATTACTAAACCAAGTTTTAGCTTCTCCTTTGAGTGAAAAGGGGAAGATCGTGGCAACAAAGTAAGTACGCATCTTAATATCATCAGAAAACAAGCCACTCATGGTAGAAAGTTCATTCTTATGTGCTACCGCACTTTCATTCTTAGTCCCACATTCTTTCTCGACAATAGCTATGTAAGATAGATCGAGAGAGAAATCATAATATTTATCTGTAATGTTTACGTGAGAAGAAGCAAACTTAGCAATAGGAGACAATTTGGGTCTAATAGTACGCCTCTCAAGGAGACTCTTAGCAGCACTCCTATCATGGGTGTTTTTACATTCTTTAATAAATTCATCGGTCATCTCAACATAAGCATCTTCCATATCATAACTCTCACTAGACTCAGGTGAACTAACAGGTGTGGTAGTGTCTTCATTAGGAGTTTCGGTATTTCAAGCTATAGTTCTAGCAATCGTAGCATCTAGGAAAGGACCTAATGAACCACTCTTATCAAGCACAGTAGGAGCAGCATCATAAGCATCCGAAGTTTCAGATTCAGCAGTAGTAGCAGTGTGTGTAGCATGTGTATGTGGTGGTGTAACGAGCTTAGTTATAACAGATGGTGAATCAAGAGCAGCAGAGGTGTTCAGAATCGTACCTCTTCTTGTAGTGGATGGTAAAATAGGAAACTTGCCATCACGCGACTTACCCATGATGGATGGATAGCAGCAAACAATAGAGAATCCAAGTGAACTTGATAAATAAAGTTATGCTCCCCAGCAATGGCGCTAGAAAATAGTCTTGATGACCCACAAGTATAGGGGTGTATCGCAGTATTTTCGAGGGAAGTTAAACCCAATTTATTGATTCGACAAAAGGGGAGCCAAAGAATATCTATAAGCCTTAACAACTGAGTTGTCAATTCAACTACACCTGGAAACAATCTTGCTCACAGCAATTTATCAGTAGCAACAATTTTATAGTACGAATAGCAAAGTAGCAGCAGCAGTAAAGTAAAGACAGTAGTAACAATAGCAGTAAAAAGTAGGATTCGAGTGCGGTAGGCATAGGGATGGATGGACGGGCGTTGCATGGACAAGACAATTCACATAGCAATCAGAACATAGGGTAATTGTAGATAAATAAGATAAAGCATCCAAGTACTAGATAATCCTAGGCATGTGTTCCATATATAGTCATACGTGCTCACAATGAGAACTTGCACAACATCTTTTGTTCTGCCAGCCCATTTGTAGTGGGGCCTCAAGGGAACTACTGGCAATTAAGGTTCTCCTTTTAATAGAGCACCAGAGCAAAGCATTAACACTCCGTAAACACATGTGATCCTCACATCAAAGCCATTCCCTCCGGTTATCCCGATTTCTGTCACTTCGGGGCCATTGGTTCTGGACAACAACGTGTGTATACAACTTGCAGGTAAGACCATAAACAATACTATCATAATGAATCAATAACATGTTCAGATCTGAAATCATGGCACTCGGGCCCTAGTGACAAGCATTAAGCATAACAAGTCGCAACAAAGTCATAAAGCACTAATAAAAGATACTAGGCACCATGCCCTAACAATCTGATGCCATTACATGAACGATCTCATCCAATCCCTACCATCCCCATAGCCTACAGCGGGGGATTACTCACTCATAGATGGGGGAAACATGGATGGTCGACGGAGAAGCGATGGTGATGATGATGGCGATGATCTCCTCCAATTCCCCGTCCTGACAGGGTGCCAAATGGAGTTTCTAGTGTTGTTTCGTGAAATCTGGTGGTGGCGGCGGAGCGTAACTCCTTCTAGAAAAACATCGAACCCCCCCAGAGTTTTTAGGTCAGAAGGCTTCTTATAGGTGAAGAGGGAGACTGAGGGGGTGCCTGGGGGCCCACACCACCCCCTGGCACGGCCTGCGCTGGCCCGCGCCACCAGGTGGTGTGGCCACCCCCTAGCTCTTCTACGTCTCGTATTCTGGCTCCTGGAGTCTTCGGGTGAAATAGGATTTTTGGCATATTTTCCGGGATTTTTCCTGATAGTTGATTTTCTGCACAAAAAGTAGACACCAAGGCAATTCTGCTGAAAACAGCGTCAGTACGCGTTAGTTGCATCCAAATCACACAAGTTTAGAGGAGACACAATAGCAAAAGTGTTCGGGAAAGTAGATACGTTTTGGACGTATCAGTGGACCTCTGTTATTTATCTGTTTGTGGACCTTATTTATGTATGCTACTATGTTGGTGAGATTATGTGTTGTGGTATATATGTGATGTTCTAGTGGTTGATTATTGTGGGCTAAGTTATCTTACAGAGGTATATTCGTTTATCCAATATTGTCTCGCCACATTGGTATGGATGCAAGGTATGATCTCCTCTCTTTCGTATTTCTTTCCTTGCACCCTTGTTGTTTTGTCTAGAGAGGGGAGCTCTCTCGTATGGGTGCTTGTTGCATTCAAGAAGAAAATGTTCTTATATCTTGCACACATCTAGGGGGAGCTTCTTATTTCTCTACTGCATAAGGCTTTTCCTTGTTGTTATCTTTTATGCAAATCTTGTGAGGTTATCGTCAAACACCAAAAAGAGGGAGATTGAAAGTATATTGTTTTCTCCATGTATTTTGGTGTTCATGACAACTTCATTTGTGGTTTAACCGTGTGCCTAAGCTGTAGGTTTTATCTACGGATGGTTTAGTTGGTCGACTTCTCTCTAGGAGGAGCTTGAAGACGGTGGCTTTTATTTGCACTTTCTCTTCACTTTGTTATAGGCTACCATACTATCAAGAGGGGGTCCACCTTGGAAGGTTGTGGGAAATCACAGTTTCATGCACAGACCATATCAGCACATCCACAATGTTCCCAGTTTTTCTGCAAGAGAGAGAGAGAGATTCCTTGAGGAGGATGAATGGTTTCTGCCTTGACCGGTAGTACCGGTCAGGCGCAGGTAGTACCGCCAAAGGTTTTTCGAGTGCTGATCGAGCGGTACTTTCGGTTGCTATTCCGGTCCTAATTCCGGTAAACATGTATCGATTCAGGAATAATTCTATATCGAAGTGCCTATTTGACGGATTAGTGTAGGAATTAGCACTGGTAGTAACGGCCAGAAGTATTGGTCTAGTTGGACTAGAACTTCCGGCCAGCACTGACCAGCCCCATTTCCTTTGAGCGATAGTACCGCTCCCCGCCTAGTTGTATCGGTCAGCTCCTAGCGACCCGGTAGTTCTGAAGTTCTGACCCCAGTTCCGCTCCAACTTCCGGTAACTATGAAATTAGTTCAGATACTTCTGTATATAAGATTGATTATTTACAGGTAGTTGGATCGGAACTAGGATCAGTATTTTCGGTCAGGTCATGGGGCCCGCTGAACAGTCAATCCGACCATTTCGTGGAGCATCGTTGACCCATTGGGAGCCGCTCGCTGGAACTACCGGCCCACCACCGGTAATACTGGTGGTGTCGCGAAGGCTCAGATTCTGCCTATTTGAAGAGGCCTATTTAAGGCCCTCTTCTTCCTCCTCTCCATTTCATCCCTTCGTTTTCTCTCTCCTCCATTAATACAAGTGCTTGACTTGCCAAGATCTCTCTCCCTACCACTCAAACCTCTTGATCTTTTTAGGATTGGGAAAGGTGACCTAGATCTACACTTCCACCAAAGGTATCGTGATTTCCCCTACCCATCCTTAGTGGATCTTGTTACTCTTGGGTTCTTGCAACCCTAGATGGTGTAGGGCATCCTCGGAGCTGGGGCAATTGTTGTGAAGCTTTGTGGTGTCGTTGAGGGCCTCCAATTGAGTTGTGGAGTCTCCCCTCAGCCTGTAGGGTTCCATAGCAGAAAACAAAAAAAATTATATCTACTCGAACACTAATACCAGGATCTATACTATGTAGACATAAGTAACGGAAGAGAAAGACGGTATTAATACCTTTGAAGACCGAGGCATGCCTTACACAGGAAGGCGTATATTGATGAAGACGAGCAACACCTCAAGTGTGGTACCTCCCAAGTTCGTCACATGTCCGGTGAAGGTGACGTCAATCAGACTCCGATCTAGCCGAGCAGCGGAAGAAGTAGACGCCGGATCGCTGATCACACGATGGTGGTGTGAAGATGGAGAACTCACTCACGAAGTCCTCCCTAATATTCCGGAGAAGACCTCAATAGATGAGAGAGAGAGAATGAGAGGGAATGGGATGATTCCAAAGGGGGAGGCGAGACCCCCATATATAGTGGGAGGGGCACACCACCTAGGGGCTAGGTGGTCTCGGACTAATCCCCATACCCACCGGCCACCTAGGGGTAGCCGCCAGCCCTAGGTTGGCCCCACTAGGGAGACCCACTGAGCCCAGGCCGGCTGGCCCCCTTTCCCTAGGCGCCTTGCTCCTTGGGCCTCCCCTTTGGGTGAGGCCCATCAGCATTGGGTTGCCTTTAATAATAAAATAAAATATATATTTAATATTAATTCTCCAATTAACATTCAAATATACATATTATCTTATTCCTTCACTCCGGAACACCTTCTGGACCCCTTCCGATCTCCATCGGATGTTACCCGGAACTATTCTGGTTTCTCTTTCTCTATTTCTCCTACGATACCTCATCTACCCTAAGCGTCCCCACCCTTCAGCGTGACATCCTTCGGTTCGGAAACACTCTGGACATGATCGATACTACTCTCATCAATGATCAATAGAGGGACCTGGATGGCCATGTGAGCCCCGTGTGTTTCACGAATATAATCGCTCGAACCGTGAGATAGTCGTTTCCCATTCCCTTTGTCATTTGATACCTAATTCATTCGACACTTGATCTTCGGTATCCCCATACCTTTCGTGGTGGTGTCACGGCAGATGCCATGGATAGGCTAAAGGTGGGGACTAATACACGCTAGGGGAATCCCGGGAGGGATAGTGAAGTGAATCTCCACACAGAAGTTTGTATTTGCTTTGATTCCAAGATTACAAGTGCTCCTAGAGCTGTATTGGCGAGAGGAGGAAGAAGGAGCTCTCTTACTCTCACCCACAGATCGCACCTAAAACCCTAGCCAAAACCGAACAGCGGACCCCCCTACTGAAACCCTAGCCCCCCTTTTATAGAGGGAGCTCGGTCTCTGCCTAGGGCATACGTGGAAGCATATTCCTAAGAATATGCTTCCTCCCAAAGTAGTAAGCCGACCGAGGTGCTTTTCCCCCGTGTCACACATGCAGAGGCTACGTGAGCCTCTGCGGCGCCCGCGTCAGCCGACATGGGCGTTGTCACGCTCGTCGGCCACGCCCCGGTGGTCCTGTCCTTGCTTGATTCGCTCAGGTAGTGCGTACCGGGGCTTATTTTGACCATCGAGATTCCTTCCTTCTCCTAGAAGCCAGACGCGACGCGGGTCATAGTTGATCCAGCCACACCTGTTCCTGCATACAAGTAAAACAGACAGCTCCAACTTATTCCTTAAGTCGATTGAGACTTAGTCAGGCGAACGCCCCCTAGTACAGGTTATCCCGTGATTCGGCCTGCCTTTAGGTGACCTGGCCAGCATCCGCTTTGGCCTTGCCGAACCTCGGCTGACTCGGCCTTTATACCACGGCGTGACCCTACCCGGGGGGTATCCCCCCAACATTAATCCCCGAAGCTGGTGCGGTCTTAGCTGCCTTGGCCGCTAATGCCACATCAGGTTCAATTTCGAGCTCCGGTCGTTATTGCCGAGTTACCTCTTTACCTCGGATTATATGGATTTATGTTCCCTTCGCACATTCCAAGTTTTCACTTGCCGGCCGGGTTACCACTTTAATTCGGACCTTATGGTTATACTTTCCCTCCGCGCATTCCAAGTTTTCACTTGCTGGCCGGGTTACCACAGTTTCATCCGGGTCTTGTTTCCTTCTCTCGTATGCCAACCCATGTGAAGGGTAATCATTATGTTGTCTTATTTTAAGGGCCTGCACAGTAACCGCCGCAGTAATTGTCAGTTATCACTGTGCGCGGGTCACGTCATGCCTGCCTCCTCGTTTTCGCATCACAATGTCACGTCATGAGATCATCTCCGCTCTGTGGCCCTCCGTGTGGCTCCCCACTGATTGGCCAAGGCAGGTCATACACGGCCACTGCGTGTGGCTGATCCGCAAGATGCGATCCCACTCACTCCTCGAGGGGGTGGTTAAATAGCGGAGGGGCGCACCCCTTAGGATTTTTCCCCTTCCACGCCCCTCTGCCCGTTGATCTTCTCCTTCGTCTTCCTCGCGACCGCGCCGCAGCCAGTGCTCCCAAATAGCAGCGTCGCCGCCGCGCTTTTCCCTCACACGTCTGCATCGCAGCCACCGCTACGCAACTTGCTCGCCACGGGTCCTCGCCAATCTAGGCCTCTGCCCCCCGACGCTGCTAGCACCAGCAAGGGCAGCGAAGATCAGATGACGGAGGAGGAGCTCATCGTCGCTGAGCAAGAAATGGAGGAGGACGCCGCGGCGGCGGACCGCGGTGCGTGGGCTGGATCTTGGGTCTGCGAAGATGACCTAGATTGGCTCTACCGCACCAGGTGCATCCCCGCCGGCATTGTGGCTCGCCTTGCCTCCTCCTAATTGGCCCCCTCACCCAATCCGGGTGAATACGTCATGTTCTTGTCCCACTTCCAACGGGGCTTCGGTTTGCCGGTGAGCGACTTTTTCTGGGACTGGCTTAGTACCTACCAACTCCAGCCGCACCATCTTCCTGCCAACGCCATCACTTCTCTTTCCGCCTTTGCTTCCACGATCGAAGGCTATGCCGGACTGTGGCCCACGAAGGAGCTATGGATCCGTTTTTTCGCCTTCGTTGCAACGTCATCCCAAACATCCACATCGATCCGGAGGACAAGCAGCTCACTCAATTCAGAGCTGCT
This sequence comes from Avena eriantha, assembly GCA_910589775.1. Lineage (NCBI taxonomy): Eukaryota > Viridiplantae > Streptophyta > Magnoliopsida > Poales > Poaceae > Avena > Avena eriantha. Next base: position 522,553,511 of record OU342742.1, on the reverse strand, counting down.
TCCATCTCACCCCGGAGGTTTTCCGTTTTCCCCCGGGTCACCGGGTTAGAGTCCTGCAAAGGGTGGGCCTGGACTTTCTTTTACGTCCAGAATATCGGCACCGAAGACTTAATCCGGCTGCTCCCCTATACTCCCGGTCCACCTAACCCGGAGCTGTGGGATGTCATTCCCAAGAAGCCCACGGCCTTGGCCAACCAGGTCAACAAAAGGTTTGTGGAGCTGAAAAAGCTCGGGCTGCGCAACGAGGATGCTATGATCACTTTCGTGCGCAACCGAATTTCCCCCCTCCAGAAGCGCACCCACAAGGTGTGCCACGTGAGCTTCGGCCACGACCCCAACCGGACCTCATCCTTCGAGCTGAGCAACACGGAGATATATCGCCGGGTTAAGGCTCTCTTCACCACCCACAAGGACTTCTCCTCCGAGTGGACTTGGGGAATTGAGCATTATTGCCGCGATAGGCTTCCTCCCACGGTAAGCTTCATGTTGCAAACTTACCCCGGACTAATTACGTGTCGGTTATTGTTGCATTTTTGACTCTTTTGTTCATTCTTTTCCTCAGCACTTTCTTTAGCAGACCCTCGAGGACGGCACCGATCCGACCCTTAAGTGGGTGCCAGACCGGGAGACTCCGGATGAGGAAGAGCCGGACCAGGAGATGTTCCTCCCGATGACCGATGCCACGAAACGACCCACGGGTAAATCCTCTTCTATTAGAGATTGGCCCGATGATGAAGATGACTCGGATGTCGAGGTGATTGAACCTGTTGCGGCTGTCCCCCTTTCTTTTGCTTTTCCGGCATCAGCTCACCCTGGTGGTCATATCCACGAGGATCCTCCCCTCGCTACGGGCGAACCTTTTCCGGTGGCACCGAAGAGGAAGCGCGGGGCTGCTCCAAGTTCTTCCTCTGGACCTTCTCAGCCCGCTAAAAGGCGAAAGAAGTCCGGGGACAAGACTGCCTCCAAACCAGCAGGCAAGGCCCCAACACGAAGGGCTCGGAAACCCAAGGAGGCCCAAACCTCGGATGCGTAAGTCATTCTTCCTTCTGTAACTTGCTCTTCCTTACATCGTTGTAATTTCTCTTCTAACATTATTTGATTTTGCAGGGCTCTGGTGGAGGTCCCTCAAAGTGGATCTAGCATTTCTTCACCGCTCTGACCTAGCCCTTCTCCCTGTCATGACGACGAGTCACGTCCGCGGAGCCCTATTCCAGAGGGTTCTGCGGTCGCTCTGGGTTCTGCTCCACCTCGGCAAGAGGAGGGTAACCTTGGAGCGGGGGAGACCGGCCCAGCCGAGGCGACGGCATCCACCACTTCGGCTTCGCCGCAACCAGCAGCCACTGAAGCTACCTCGGCTCTAGCATCAGTTCCAGCACGAGCAACCAGACCAGCACCAATACCAACTCCGGCATCAGCACCAACTCCGGCTGCGAAAACTCAGCAGCGGCACCAAGTCCAGCAACAAGAGCACCGCGCCTAGCTCCTCTGCCTCGTCCGAGTCTTCTCAACCTCGGCGAGGAACTACCCCGGCTGCTCCTAAGGGGAAATCCGCTGCGACGACTTCCTCTTCCTAGCAAGCCAAGGGCAAGAAGGCTCCGGACGCTACCAAGCCAACATTCGTCGAGGCTGGGCAGCGTACCCTCGCATCAATGCTTCCCAAGAAAGCTCCAGTAGCGAAGGACGCCCCTGCCGAGCCAACTGATGCACAACAGATGGTTCTGCACACCAGCCCATCCCTTGCCTTGATTGAAAGGAAAGAAGCGCACGCGAAGGGCTTGGTGGCGCCCCATATGCCCACCGGTGAACGGTACCCTCCGAGCTTGATTGAATTTGTCATGAATTGGAATAAGGCAGAGGTAGTTCAAGACACTGATCTCCCGGAGAAGTTCGGCCCTACCAAGTTTTCCACCCAAATGAACACAACCGCAAAGGCAATTAACCTCGCCGGGCGGATGATGGAGGTACGTTTCTTCCTCTTTACATGCTGTAGATAATAACCATTAGTCCCCGAGCCTCCGGGGGAGTAACTTGTTACTCGGTCGGATGCTCTTTAGAAAACTAATGTAGCTCCATGAGAACGTCGAATATGCACACACCTAGAGCCGGGTTAAGTTCCACTTGGCCCGGATTTTAGTACACTTCGAATATGCACACACCTAGAGCCGGGTTAAGTTCCACTTGGCCCGGATTTTAGTACACTTCGAATATGCACACACCTAGAGCTGGGTTAAGTTCCACTTGGCCCGGATTTTAGTACACTTCGAATATGCACACACCTAGAGCCGAGTTAAGTTCCACTTGGCCCGGATTTTAGTACACTTCGAATATGCACACACCTAGAGCCGGGTTAAGTTCCACTTGGCCCGGATTTTAGTACACTTTGAATATGCACACACCTAGAGCCGGGTTAAGTTCCACTTGGCCCGGATTTTAGTACACTTCAAATATGCACACACCTAGAGCCGGGTTAAGTTCCACTTGGCCCGGATTTTAGTACACTTCGAATATACACACACCTAGAGCCGGGTTAAGTTCCACTTGGCCCGGATTTTAGTACACTTCGAATATGCACCAAGCTGACTTATGTTTCTGTATCCCTTTCAGGTGACCACCAATCGCCGGAGTGCTGAATTCCAATGCTTGCTGGATACCCACAAGATGCTACGCGCAAAGCAGGCTGCACTTATCGCGGAATACGAGAAAAGGGGTAAATTTCTTCCTTAGCACTTCTTCAATTTTCTTCATATTCCTTTGCCGAACTAATCTCATCATTCGGTTTCCGCAGCTGGGGTGGAGGCTGAGAACATTATTATGCAGAAAAATCTGGAGCAGATCAAGGGTAAGTCATTTCTGTCCGACCTTGCAGTGCTTTCCATTTCCTTCTCTTCTTGGCTCGGAAAACATTCATACCTCGGCTCTGCCGGGCCAACACACTATTTCAGCATCGCTTGAAGATAGTGTGCCCGTGCCTGATATGATGCTGCATTTTCTCGAACAAGCGGGGCAGCACCAAGCCGAGCTTAAGAAGAAAGATGACGAGCTTGCCCTCCTCCGGACCAAGGACGATGAGATTGCCAGGCTCAAGGCTGAGATGGAGAAGATGAAGGCCCAGCACCAATCCGAACTTCAAAAGCTTGGTCAGAATTACACAGAAGAGCGCGAGCGCCTCAATCTCCAGATCGCCAAGGACCAGGATCTTCTCAAGGAGTCTGGCATCCAGCTTGGGTCGGTGAACGCTGAGCTTGAGCAGCTTCAGAAGAGACGTGATGACTGCACCAAGGAGCTGACCCTGATCCTCGGCCACATATCACGTAAATTCCTTTCCCTTTTCGGACCTACTTCTCCGGGTTACTTCATATGTCTTTTCTTGACCTTCCTCCTTTGCCTCATTTCCAGGAAAATTTCCAGAGGGCACTGCTATTGCGAGCGCAGCAGTTGCCAACTTCCGCCGAGAAAGGGGTACTCCGGCCGCTCCTGATGGTGAAGGGATTCCTTATGACCTGGAGGACCTGTTGGTCAGCTTGTCATCTCACGTGGAGCTCATCAAAAATTACGGCAAGGACATCCTCGGCGCTACAGCTCGCATCTTCAACACGTTCTGGCCCGGCGAAGATGCCCCGGAGACCACCACACTTCTCATTGAGAAGCTAATGGAAACCGAGACTCAGCTCGACCTCTGGAGAGAGTCTGCTGGACGTGCCGCAGCTGATACCATTCTTCACCACATACTCACGTGGTATGAAAAAATCGATCTCAACCTCTTGACACGTCTGCACACAGGATCCAGATGGACCAATGATCCGGAGTGGGTAGCTCGGCGCCAGGCTTGCGCCCACAGCCTCATCGAATACGCTCCCATTCATGAATGGGTTGAGGGGCCGAGCTTCCTGGAAGCTGCTGCGAACGAAGAGGTTGAGAATGATGAGTATAGCTCGGACGGTGAAGGAGAAGATGACGCCTCGGATATTGAAGGCGGCGAAGATGATGCCGAACTTCCTCATGCTGTTCCTTGAGCGAAAAAACTTGAAAATTTATCAGATCCCCGGTATGCCGGGTGGAGTTGTATTCTAGACACATGTGATATTTTGCTACTAAGTTCTTATGACAAATTAACTTGGGCGTAGTCCCCGAGTTTCTTTTTCTTGTTCGTTCAATCTCTTGGCTCCGTTCGTGTCTACCTTGATTCAGTTTTACGACTTAGGAATCCGAGTTTCAAAAATTGTCTTAACAATACTGGGAAACTTTTAGACTTAGCTCAAAAATAAAACTGCATAATAACTTGAAAATAAATACAGGGTTAATCTGAAAAACAAACGTCGGCTCGAATAAATTCTTTTCCTTAGTCGTTTTTCATGTGCTACGCAATTCCAAACTTGTTCTCTTGCTTGCCATGAAGCCAATTCTTGTTGGACAGCAGCAAGTCGAAGAGTTGGGTTCTTGGTGCTCACACATTACTAATCCGAGTTAAGTAGAATAACTTATTCCACCTGACGCACCAAAAACAACAAACATTATTAAGGCAGTCCCCGAGTTACTGCTCGAGGTGCCAACATTTCATTGATAAGCCATTGCCGACATACATACCGACATATGAGAAGACTCGGATACATACACTTCTTAGCTAAGTGTAGAAAGGACGAAGTAGAGCTATATTCCATGGTCGCTTAGATTCCTCTCCAGACCTGTCCGCCTTGTTCTTTTCCTGTGGCTTTGCATCTATAAGATAATAAGAATCATTGTGCAATGCCTTGCTCACGATGAACGGCCCTTCCCATGGGGGGGGGGATAGTTTATGCATGCCAGTAGTACGTTGTACCAACTGGAGCACCAGATCGCCTTCTCAAAAGACTCGGGGGCATACTTTCCGGCTATGATAGTGTCGGAGATTTTGCTGATATATGGCGGATCTGGACAATGCCAGTTCTCTCGCTTCTTCTAGCAGATCAACATCATTTGCCGGGCTTCTTGCACTTCGGCTTCTGTGTATTGGGTGACCCTAGGCGAATCATGCTCTATGTCGGCTGGTAATACAGCTTCTGCCGCATATACCAGAAAGAACGGCGTATAGCCTGTTGATCGATTCGGAGTTGTTCTTAAACTCCACAGTATCGCTGGTAGTTCTTCTATCTAGCAGCCTGCTGATCTTTGCAGCGGCTCAATGAGTCGGGGTTTTATCCCGGATAATACTAATCCGTTGGATCTTTCCACTTGTCCGTTTGATGCGGGGTGGGCTACCGAGGCTACATCCAGCCGGATCTTCTTATCCCGGCAAAAACGCACAAATGCTCCTTCCGCAAAGTTTGTGCCATTATCAGTTATGATACTGTGAGGATAACCATACCTCAAGATGATATCTTTGAGAAACGTTACGGCCGTAGCTCCATCACATTTTCTTATAGGCTTTACCTCAATCCACTTCGTAAACTTGTCCACCATTACCAGAATGTGAGTCATATTTCCCCTTGCTGGTTTGAACGGGCCAACCATATCCAAGCACCATACGGCAAATGGCCAAGTGATTGGTATGGTCTTGAGTTCCGACATCGGCATATGTGTCTTGGTAGCATACCTATGACAACCATTACATTTTCTCACCAGATCTTCTGCTTGCTCTAAGGCACTTGGCCAATAGAATCCGTGTCGGAAAGCTTTTGCTACCAAGGCTCGGGATGAGGCATGATGCCCGCATTCCCCCTGGTGTATATCTCGGATGATTTCAAGACCTTCTTCCTGGTCAACACATCGCTGGAGGACATTGGTCACACTTCTTTTGTATAGTTCGGAATTGATGATCGTGTACGCCTTTGCCCTCCTCTGTGTTTGCCTGGACAACACTTCCTCAGTGGGTAACGTTCCATCTTTCAGGAATTGAAATATAGGTAGTGCCCAAGCTGGTATTGCTCGCACAGGGAACACATCCTCATCAATCTCCATCTGATCCACCGGCATAACTTCAACCGGATCACGCTGTGCAGTCCCCGGGTCTTGCGAAGCAGTCCCCGGGTTCAGTGAAGCAGCCCCCAAGTTTGCCGAGGCAGTCCTCGGGTTTTGCGCACCACTTTCCATGGGCACAACTCCGGATTCTGTGTCCTCCAGGACATAGATTGAGTCGGTTTCTGGGGAGGGCCTGATGGATGGTTTCCTGAGGTACTCTAATGCTACACCCGATGGAATTGCTTGTCGGGTTGACCCGAGCTTCGACAGCATGTCGGCAGCCTCATTTTCCACCCGGGGTACATGGTGAAATTCGCATCCCTCAAAGTAACCAGATATCTTCTGCACATGAAATCTGTATAGTGCCATGTTTGGATCCAGTGCGTCCCACACTCCTGACACTTGCTGCACCACCAAATCCGAGTCGCCAAAGCATACGATCCAACGTATCCCAATCTCTTTTGCCACCTTGAGCCTGTGCACAAGTGCTTCATACTCAGCGACATTGTTTGATGCCGCGAAATGGATCTGCAGCACATATTTCAACTGGTCCTTCTTTGGCGACGTGAGTACAACTCCGGCACCTAGCCCAGTTTTGGTTTTTGATCCGTCAAAGTGCATTCGCCAATAGTTCGGATCTGGGAGTGGCGGTTCGTATTGCACCTCGGCCCAATCCACGAAAAAGTCCGCCACAGCTTGAGATTTGATGGCCTCTCTTCTGTCATATTGCGGCGCATAAGGAGCTAGCTCAATTGCCCATTTTGCAATTCTGCCACTCGCATCCTTGTTACTCATTATCTCGGGTATGGGGGCCTCACATATGACCCGAATGGGATGCTCCTCAAAGTAGTGCTTCAGTTTCTTGGCGGCCATGTACACGCCATATGCCACCTTTTGATAGTGTGGATAGTTCTGCTTTGAGGCTGACAACACCTCGCTCAAGTAATACACTGGCCTTTGCACTGACTTACCTTCCTCGTCGCGCTCCACCACTATCACTTCACTTACAACTCAGTTGGTTGCGGCTATATAGAGCAACATTGGCTCCTTTGATAGTGGTGAGGCTAGCACTGGTGCCGTGGCTAACATCTTCTTCAGGTGGGTAAAGGCTTCATCGCCCTGCGGCGTCCAAACGAACTTATCCGACTTTTTCATGAATTGGTAAAGAGGCAATGCCTTCTCTCCCAACCGACATACAAACCGACTTAACGAGGCTAGGCAACCTGTGAACTTCTAGACATCGTTAAGACACTTCGGCAGTTCCATTCGTTCGATGGCCCGGATTTTGGTTGGATTAACCTCGATACCTCGGCTGGAAACAAGAAAACCAAGCAATTTCCCAGCCGGGACACCGAAGGTGCATTTTTCCGGGTTAAGTTTCATCCGGAACCTCCTTAGGTTCGCAAACGTTTGCCTGATATCGTCAAGGAGCGTTTTGCTTTCCTTGGTCTTGATAACCACATCATCCACGTACACCTGTACATTTTGACCTATTTGATCATGCAAACATTTTTGCATACATCTTTGGTACGTTGCCCCTGCATTACGTAAACCAAATGGCATGGTGCGATAGCAATAAGCCCCATACGGGGTAATAAACGTAGTCTTTATTTGATCATCCGGATTCAGAGGTATCTGGTGGAAACCAGAATATGCATCAATGAATGACAACAATTCACATCCAGCAGTTGAGTCTATGACCTGATCTATTCTTGGCAGCAGAAATGGATATTTTGGACACGCCTTGTTCAGGTTTGTGTAATCGATACACATGCGCCAAACCACCGCCACGTTCGGGTCATCCTTCTTCTTCTCCACCAGCACTAGATTAGACAGCCAATCCGGGTAAAGAACTTCCATGATAAATCCTACAGCTAGTAACCGAGCTATCTCATCCCTAATGACTTTTCTCCTATCTTCGGCGAAGCGGCGGAGAGGTTGCTTCACCGGCTTAGCTCCGGGTCTCACATTCAAAGAGTGCTCGGCCAACTCCCTCGGAACACCTTGCAAGTCCTATGTGGACCAAGCAAAAATGTCCCGATTCTCACGGAGGAAGCTGACGAGCTCGCTTTCCTATTTATCACTTAACCCGGCACCAATTGTTACGGTGCGCTCTGGGAACATGTCATCAACAGGAACCTTCTTGGTATCTTTCGTGGCCTGGAAAGAGACACTTCCATGCGGGTTACTCAGCGCCGGCATATACTGTTGCGCGGACTGAGCCAATGCCGCCACCTCTTGAATTTTCCTTTTTTCCTGCGCAATCACAAGTGACTCGGCTAAGTTTGACCCAGCCGACGCACACTCCATGGAACGTTGGAAATCCCTAGCAATGGTAATCACTCCGTTCGGTCCGAGCAATTTCATCTTCAAGTAGCTAATATGACAGTTTGCCATAAACTTGTTCAACGCTGGCCTTCTGAGTAACGCGTGGTACGCACTTTCCAAGTTCACCACCTCGAACTCCAAATTTTTGGTTCGGCAAGAGATGCCGGGCACAATGCCATGGAAAGTTGTCATCGTGGCCTGCAACATGTTCTCCGAGATACCCAACTTGCGCATTGTGTCCGCATACATGATGTTAATGCTACTGCCATTGTCGATCAATACCTTTGAAAACCTTACATTAATGCTAGGTCCAATGAGTGTCGGATCCAGCACCAACGCATACGAACCAGGGCTTGGCATAAGCTTGGGATTATCCCTGATGCTCCAGGTGATTTCCTGATCGGACAAAGGCATGTACCTCGTCACTGCAGGCATTACTGCATTCACCTCCATATGCGTACGTTGCAAGCTCTTTCTATATGTTTCCTTAGTGATGAACACACAATAGCTCTGATGATGCTCCCTGAACTCATTTCTCCCCTCATTTCCGGGGTACCTCTGATCCGGCTGATGCTAGTTTTCCACCTGATGCACTGCATCCCTTCTCTCATTGTTATCATACCTCGGCGGAGGGGGAGGCAACATTAGCTGTTGCGTGTTCGCTCCGGAGAGCAATTGCTGCAAGGGTAACTCCTGCACAGGTTGATCATTCCGGGGTGCCTGAGCATTCCCCGAACCACCTTGTTCAATCTTGCGCATCCACTCACATTGCCTCGTCGTATGACCTGCTAGGTTATTCGGATTTGGCGTGTGAAACTTACACGGCTGGTCCAACATCGACTCATAAGTATACCTCGGACGGTCTTTCCTTTCTTGCCACTGCTTCTTTTCCTCTGGTGTCCAAGTCTTCTTGCCATCGTTTCTCGGAGTCCACTACCCTCCAGTGTTTTGGCGTTGACTGCCCCCTGCTCCGGGCTGATCTTGATTCACAACTGCAACTTGGTGCGAACCGTATCGATGATCTGGTCTATCATCTCTCCTTTTTCCTCTATAGTCATTCCTCCCGGATGATCCTGTTGGAGATATGCCCAAGAGGCAATAATAAAAGTGGTTATTATTATATCTTTGTGTTTATGATGAATGTTTGCATCCCATGCTATAATTGTATTATAAGGAAACACTAATACATGTGTGTTTTGTAAACATAAAAGAGTCCCTAGTAAGCCTCTTGTTGAACTGGCTTGTTGATTAATTGATGATCATGGTTTCCTGATCATGGACATTGGATGTCATTAATAACAAGATTATATCATTAGGAGAATGATGTGATGGACACACACCCATAGTAAGCGTAGCATAAGATCAAGTCATTAAGTTCGTATTGCTACAAGCTTTCAAATGCATAGTAACCTAATCCTTCGACCATGAGGTTATGTTAATCACCATCACCGGATGGGTACTTTGATGACATCAAACACCGCTTCATAACTGGGTGGTTATAAAGGTGTCATTGGGTATTCTGAAAGTATGTGTTGAAGCGCATGGACCAAGATTGGGATTTGTCCATCCATATGACGGATAGATATGCTCTAGGCCCTCTTGGTGGAATGTCATCTAGTTAGCTTGCAAGCATGTGACTAGGTCACAAGGGATGACATAACATGGAACGAGTAAAGAGTACTTATCAGTAACGAGGTAGAACTAGGTATGGAGATACCGACGATCAAACCTCGGATAAGTAGAGTATCGTGTGACAAAGGGAATTGGTTTCGTATGTTAATGGTTCTATCGATCACGAAGTCATCGTTGAGTATGTGGGAGCCGTTATGGATCTCTAGATCCCGCTGATGGTTATTGATCAGAGAGGTGTCTCCATCATGTCTGCATATTCACGAACCGTAGGGTGACACACTTAAGGTTCGAAGTTGTTTTAAGTAGATATGGAATGTGCGTTGGAGACCGAATGTTGTTCGGAGTCTCGGATTGGATCCGGGACATCACGAGGAGATCCGGAATTGTCCGGAGAATAAGATTCATATAATGGAGATCATTTTCTAAGTTAGGAAATGTTCCGGAGTATTTATATGGGGATTCTAGAAGGTTTTGGAATGTTCCGGAAGGTTCTAGAAGATTTTTTGGAGTTTACTTGAAAACCAAGAAAGGATAAAAGGATAAAGGGAAATTTAAAAGGGAAACTTGGGGGGAAGGACTCTCCCCAAGCTCCCTTGTGCGCCGGCCCTAGGGGGTGGGCCTAGGGGTGGGAACCCTAGGCCGCACCCCTCCCTCTATATATAGAGGGGTGGAGGCGCCACCCCCCTTTGCCCTTCCCCACTGCAAACCCTAGCCGCCTCTCTCCTCCTCCTTCCATCTGCTCTAGCTTAGGCGAAGCCCTGCAGAATTCTCTACTCCACCACCACCACCACGCCGTCGTGCTGCTAGGATTCCGTGGAGAGATCTACTACCTCCGCTGCTCGCTGGAACGGGGAGAGGAAGGTCTGCTTCGACTCCGCATGTGTGACCGTCTGCGGAAGCGCTGCCGGAACGCGGCGCCGGAAGGATCGTCCACTCGATCTTGAGATCGGCTAGTGATCGACTACATCAACCACGAGATCCAATCTCGTAACGCTTTCGGGTGTACAAGCGTTAGTACAGATCTATCTCGTTGCACATGTCTAATAGATTAGATCTTGGCTTTTATCTAGATTAGATCTGGGTTTTGTTCGTTCTTGCGGTAGAAATTTTTTGTTTTCCATGCTACGAACCCAACAGTGGTATCAGAGCCGTATCTATGCGTAGATCTGTTGCACGAGTAGAACACAATGGTTTTGTGGGCGTTGGTGCTCATGCCGTCTTTTGCTTTGTGTACTTTGCATCTTGCGGTATGGTGGGATGAAGCGGCTCGGGCTAACCTTACATGTCATCGCACATGAGACTTGCTCCACGCTTGACGTGTAACTTGCTTTGCACAAGTGGCTTTGCGGGTGTCTGTCTCTCTCACCATAGTATAGATCCAATTTACACTTTGCACTTGATAGCACTTGTATCAATGTTGTGGTTCGGTTTCGTAGGTAAGATCCGTTCTTATTCGAAAGCCCCAAACCACGTAAAACATGCAAAGAAAATTAGAGGCGTCTAACTTGTTTTTGCAGGGGTTTTGTGATGTGATATGGCCATCATGTGATTATGATTATATTTGATGTATGCAATGATCCTTGTTGTAGTATGGCAACCGGCAGGAGCCTAATGGTTGTCTTTAATTCTGTTAAGACCTGCGTGTCTATTCATCTTGTAATAGCTTTATTCCAAGTAGTTGTAATAGTTGCTAGTGATGATGGACAACCATGAAGCGGCGCCACTGACCTTGACGCAATGCTGGTGATGATGGAGACCATGTCCGTGCTTTGGAGATGGAGATCAAAGGCACAAGAAGAAAGGGCCATATCATATCACACTAATTATGAATTGCCTGTGATGTTAATGCTTTATGCATCTTGTATTGCTTAGATCGCGACGGTAGCATTATAAGATGATCCCTCTCACTAAATATCAAGTAATAAAGTGTTCGCCCTTAGTTGGCACCGTTGCTAAGACTCGTCGTTTCGAAGCATCTCGTGATGATCGGATGTGCTAGATTCTACGTATGCATACAACGGGTGCAAGCCAGATTTGCACATGCGGAAACTAAGGTTAATCTTAATGAGCCTAGCATGTACAGACATGGTCTCGGAACACGGAAATACCGAAAGGTAGAGCATGAGTCATATAAATGATATGATGAACATGAAGATTGTTCGCCGACAAAACTACATCTTCTCTCGTGAAGATCGGACTTGGTGTAGTGGACTTGGTTCGTGTAATCACTAAGATAATGTGAGGGATGTTGTTTTGAGTGGGAGTTCACCTAGTTAATTTAAGAATTAAATTTGAACTCAATTCATCATAATCTTAGTCTAAACTACTTGCAAATTTGTTGTAGATTATGGCGACCCCCTCCATCAATTTCAATGCGTTCCTAGAGAAAGAAAAGCTTAAGAACAATGGAAGAAATTTCACGGACTGGTTCCGTGGACTGAAGATCGTCCTCAGGGCTGGTCATTTGACCTATGTGCTCGAAGCACCGCTAGGTGACCCACCTGCAGAAGATGCCACCGATGACGTAAAGAATGTTTACGCCACTCAGAAAAATCATTACTCCATAGTTCAGTGTGCCATCCTATACGGTTTAGAAGTGGAGCTTCAGAAGCGCTTTGAGCACCACGACCCGTTTGATATCATTAAGGAGCTCAGGCTGATTTTTGAGACTCGCGCGGCCATGGAGAGCTATGAGGCCTCCGAAAAGTTCTTTAACTGTAAGATGGAAGCGGGTAGCTCCGTTAGCGAGCACGTCCTCACCATGTCTGGGCACGCAAACAAGCTCCAAGAGTTGGGGATAACGATTCCTAATGAGTTAGGGATTCACCGTGTCCTCCAATCACTGCGACCGAGTTATAAGAACTTTGTGATGAACTACAATATGCACTGCATGAACAAGACGTTGCCTGAACTATCGTCCATGCTGAAAACTGCTGAAGTGGAGATCAAGAAGGAGCACCAAGTGTTGATGGTCAATAAGACCACCAATTTCAAGAGACAGGGCAAGCCTAAGAACAAGGGCAACTTCAAGAAGGACGGCAAGAAAGCTGCCGCACCTGCTAAGAAGCCCAAGGCTGGTCCCAAGCCTGAAACTGAATGCTTCTACTGCAAGGGTGCTAGTCACTAGAAGCGTAACTGCCCCAAGTACCTAGTGGATCCGAAGAATGGCAACATCAAGAAGAAAGGTATATTTGATATATATGTTATTGATGTGTATCTTACTAGTAATCGTAGTAGTGCCTGGGTATTTGATACTGGTTCGGTTGCTCATATTTGTAACTCGAAACAGGAGCTGCGGAATAAGCGAAGACTGGCGAGAGACGAGGTGACGATGCGCGTTGGAAATGGCTCCAAGGTTGATGTGATCGCCGTCGGCACGCTCCCTCTACATCTACCTTCGGGATTAGTTTTAAATTTGAATAATTGTTATTTGGTGCCTGCGTTAAGCATGAACATTATATCTGCATCTTGTTTATTGCGAGACGGTTACTCTTTTAAGTCCGAGAATAAAGGTTGTTCGATTTATATGAGTAATATCTTTTATGGTAATGCACCTGAGATGAATGGTTTATTCTTACTGAATCTCGAAAGTAGTGATACACATGTTCACAACATAGATGCTAAACGAACAAAATTGAATGATAATTCTACATACATGTGGCATTGTCGTCTTGGTCACATTGGAGTGAAGCGTATGAAGAAACTCCATTCTGATGGGCTTCTTGAATCACTTGATTTTGAATCACTTGAAAGATGCGAAGCATGTCTAATGGGAAAATTGACTAAGACTCCATTCTCTGGAATAATGGAGCGAGCTACAGACTCATTGGAAATAATACATACCGATGTATGCGGTCCAATGAGTGTAGCATCGCGTGGTGGATATCGTTATGTTCTCACTTTCACGGATGACTTAAGTAGATATGGGTATGTCTACTTTATGAAACATAAGTCCGAAACTTTCGAGAAGTTTAAGGAATTTCAAAGTGAAGTGGAAAATCATCGTAACAACAAGATTAAGTTTCTGCGTTCTGAACGCGGAGGTGAATATCTAAGTTATGAGTTTAGCATGCATTTAAAGAAATGTGGAATACTTTCGCAGTTGACACCGCCGGGAACACCACAGCGTAATGGTGTGTCCGAACGTCGTAATCGAACTCTCTTAGATATGGTTCGGTCTATGATATCTCTTACAGATTTACCGCTATCATTTTGGGGCTATGCATTAGAGACAGCCGCATTCACTTTAAATAGGGCACCATCTAAATCCGTTGAAACGACACCGTACGAATTGTGGTTTGGTAAGAAACCTAAGTTGTCGTTCCTTAAAGTTTGGGGTTGCGAAGCATATGTAAAGAAGTTACAACCTGATAAGCTTGAACCCAAAGCGGAGAAATGTGTCTTCATAGGATACCCTAAAGCAACAATTGGGTATACCTTCTATCATAGATCCGAAGGCAAAGTTTTCGTTGCCAAGAATGGATCCTTTCTTGAGAAGGAGTTTCTCTCGAAGGAAGTGACTGGAAGGAAAGTAGAACTCGATGAGGTTATCGAACCTTCTCTTGAATTTGAGAGTAGCGCAGCACCGGAAGATGTTTTTGTGCCGCCTGCACCAATTGGAGAGGAAGCTAATGATGGTGATCATGAAACTTTGAACGAAGTTACTGCTGAACCTCGCAGGTCAACGAGGGTTCATACCACTCCTGATTGGTATGACTCTGCCTTGAACGTCATGTTGGTGGACAACGCTGATGACCCTGCAACGTATGAAGAAGCTATGGTGAGCCCAGATTCCGACAAATGGCTAGAAGCCATGAAATCCGAAATGGGATCCATGTACGAAAACCAAGTGTGGACTTTGGTGGACGTACCGGATGGCCGTAAGGCTGTAGAGAACAAATGGATTTTCAAGAGAAAAACAGATGCTGATGGTAATGTTACCGTCTATAAAGCTCGACTTATCGCGAAAGGGTTCCGACAAATTCAAGGAGTTGACTATGATGAGACATTCTCACCAGTAGCGAAGCTAAAGTCTATGAGGATTTTGTTAGCAATTGCTGCATATTTCGATTATGAGATTTGGCAGATGGATGTCAAAACGGCGTTCCTTAATGGTGACATTGAGGAAGAGTTGTATATGGTACAACCCAAGGGTTTTGTCGATCCTAGTGATGCTGACAAGGTATGCAAACTTCAGCGCTCCATTTATGGACTGAAGCAAGCATCCCAGAGTTGGAATCAACGTTTTGATAAAGTAATCAAAAACTTTGGATTTATACAAACTTATGGAGAAGCTTGTATTTACAAGAAAGTGAGTGGGAGCTCTGTAGCATTCCTAGTACTATATGTAGATGACATATTGTTGATTGGGAATGATATAGAACTTCTTAATAGTGTCAAAGCCTATTTGAATAATAGTTTTTCAATGAAGGATCTTGGCGTAGCGGCATATATTCTAGGCATCAAGATTTATAGAGATAGATCAAGACGCCTAATAGCACTTTCACAAAGTACATACTTAGACAAATTTCTAAAGAAGTTTAGAATGGAAGAGAGCAAGAAAGGGTTCGTGCCCATGTTGTCAGGTAAGACCTTGAGTAAGACTCAAAGTCCAGCTACGGCAGAAGATAGAGAAAAGATGAATAATATTCCCTATGCCTCGGCCATAGGTTCTATCATGTATGCCATGCTGTGTACAAGACCGGATATAGCACATGTTGTTAGTTTGACTAGCAGATATCAAAGTGATCCTAGAATGGAACACTAGACAGCGGTCAAGAATATCCTAAAATACCTAAAGAGGACTAAGGATATGGTTCTTTCTTATGGAGGTGATGAACAGCTTGTTGTAAACGGTTACACCGATGCTAGTTGGAACACCGATCCGGATGACTCGAAGTCATAGTCGGGATACGTATTTATTTTGAATGGTGCTGCAGTGAGCTGGAGGAGTGCAAAGCAAAGCGTTGTGGCGAAATCTTCAACTGAATCGGAATACACAGCTGCTTCGGAGGCTGCACAAGAAGCCATATGGATGAAGGAGTTCATTACTGAACTTGGCGTGGTTCCCAGTGCGTTGGACCCGATGGCCATCTACTGTGACAACACAGGTGCCATAGCTAATGCACAGGAGCCAAGGTCACATAGCAAGCTTAAGCACATCAAGCTACGTTTCCATGCTATTCGCGAGTATGTCCAAGATGGTGACATAAAGATTTGCAAAGTACACACTGATCTGAATGTGGCAGATCCGTTGACTAAACCTCTCCCTAGGGCAAAGCATGACCAACACCAGAACGCCATGGGTGTTAGGTATATTACCATGTAATCAAGATTATTGACTCTGGTGCAAGTGGGAGACTGTTGGAGATATGCCCAAGAGGCAATAATAAAAGTGGTTATTATTATATCTTTGTGTTTATGATGAATATTTGCATCCCATGCTATAATTGTATTATAAGGAAACACTAATACATGTGTGTTTTGTAAACATAAAAGAGTCCCTAGTAAGCCTCTTGTTGAACTGGCTTGTTGATTAATTGATGATCATGGTTTCCTGATCATGGACATTGGATGTCATTAATAACAAGATTATATCATTAGGAGAATGATGTGATGGACACACACCCATAGTAAGCGTAGCATAAGATCAAGTCATTAAGTTCGTATTGCTACAAGCTTTCAAATGCATAGTAACCTAATCCTTCGACCATGAGGTTATGTTAATCACCATCACCGGATGGGTACTTTGATGACATCAAACACCGCTTCATAACTGGGTGGTTATAAAGGTGTCATTGGGTATTCTGAAAGTATGTGTTGAAGCGCATGGACCAAGATTGGGATTTGTCCATCCATATGACGGATAGATATGCTCTGGGCCCTCTCGGTGGAATGTCATCTAGTTAGCTTGCAAGCATGTGACTAGGTCACAAGGGATGACATAACATGGAACGAGTAAAGAGTACTTATCAGTAACGAGGTAGAACTAGGTATGGAGATACTGACGATCAAACCTCGAATAAGTAGAGTATCGCGTGACAAAGGGAATTGGTTTCGTATGTTAATGGTTCTATCGATCACGAAGTCATCGTTGAGTATGTGGGAGCCGTTATGGATCTCCAGATCCCGCTGATGGTTATTGATCGGAGAGGTGTCTCCATCATGTCTGCATATTCACGAACCGTAGGGTGACACACTTAAGGTTCGAAGTTGTTTTAAGTAGATATGGAATGTGCGTTGGAGACCGAATGTTGTTCGGAGTCTCGAATTGGATCCAGGACATCACGAGGAGATCCGGAATTGTCCGAAGAATAAGATTCATATAATGGAGATCATTTTCTAAGTTAGGAAATGTTCCGGAGTATTTATATGGGGATTCTAGAAGGTTTCGGAATGTTCTAGAAGGTTCTAGAAGATTTTTTGGAGTTTACTTGAAAACCAAGAAAGGATAAAAGCATAAAGGGAAATTTAAAAGGGAAACTTGGGGGGAAGGACTCTCCCCAAGCTCCCTTGTGCGCTGGCCCTAGGGGGTGGGCCTAGGGGTGGGAACCCTAGGCCGCACCCCTCCCTCTATATATAGAGGGGTGGAGGCGCCACCCCCCTTTGCCCTTCCCCATTCCAAACCCTAGCCGCCTCTCTCCTCCTCCTTCCATCTGCTCTGGCTTAGGCGAAGCCCTGCAGAATTCTCTACTCCACCACCACCACCACGCCGTCGTGCTGCTAGGATTCCGTGGAGAGATCTACTACCTCCGCTGCTCGCTGGAACGGGGAGAGGAAGGTCTTCTTCGATTCCGCACGTGTGACCGTCTGCGAAAGCGCTGCCGGAATGCGGCGCCGGAAGGATCGTCCACTCGATCTTGAGATCGGCAAGTGATCGACTACATCAACCACGAGATCCAATCTCATAACGCTTTCGGGTCTACAAGGGTTAGTACAGATCTATCTCGTTGCACATGTCTAATAGATTAGATCCTGGCTTTTATCTAGATTAGATCTGGGTTTTGTTCGTTCTTGCGGTAGAAATTTTTTGTTTTCCATGCTACGAACCTAACAGATCCGGCCCCATCTCTCTGATAGTACTCATCGTTTGACTCGTTTGATACGAGCCTAGGTTGAGTCGGATCACCCAAAGCATACGAATCTGCAATCCGGATCATCTTTGCCAACGTAGTTGGCATTTTCCTTTGCAACTTTTCCCACAGATCGCTTGCATATCTGCATCCTTGCGCAAACCATGCTATGGCCTGTGATTCTATCACGCCCTCACACGAGTTTCTCACTGTACACCACCGGGTTAGAAACTCCCGATCTGTCTCATTTGGTCTTTGCTTGCACATAGCTAGGGTCTGCGGCCTATTTGGCCTCCGATACGTACTCAAAAAATTGCTGATGAACATTTCCTCGAAATCTGTCCACAGTTGATGCTTCCTGGCGGCAAATTGTTCAGCCATACCCTTGCCGGTCCTTCCAACATCTGGGGTACATATCGTACAGCCCATCTCAGGTTGCCAGTGGAAATTTTCACAGTTGTAGCATAATTTATCAGGAAACCTCCGGCTTTGTACTTCCGTCATACGTCTTCGTGCCCCTGGGTAACTAGAAGTTCAGTACCGATGGCTCCTTCATGATCCGGGGTCCAAAACACGTCAGACCCGGTGGACCTTGACATTCGATCTGTTCCGACCTATACAGTCGATCTAGTTTCAACCTGGCATCATCCGGCATCAAATCCCTGCTTCCCAGTCTTGACCCTATCACATGATAGTCCGGCCTTGGGTATCCCGCGTTTTCCATTTCAGAGTCTCCATCATTATACATGTCTTGCTCTCGTGGAGCGCCTTTCTATTGCATACCTTGGCCGGCACTTTGCTCTTGCCTTGGTATATTTCGCTACTGCGGTTGTCCTGCTCTAGCCGAGTTTCGCTGTCTGGCATTGCCGTTGACAACGTTCCCTTGACCGGCATTGCCTTGGTCGCGGTTACCTTGGCCAGCTTCACCTCGTCTCACACTCCATCGATCATCATTTTTCTGTGCTTCTTTTCCGTTCCCTACCTTCGTTGGGTCATACGGGACGATCTGTCTGTTCCGTCTGGCCGAGGTTACTACCTCTTCTCTCCTTGGACCACCATGAGGGGACGATGCGGCTCCAGCGGATTTCTCCGGGTTACCCATCGCCGAATGGATGATCTTGGAGGCTCCAGCTCTCTCCGGGTTAGCTCAGAGTAGTTCTTCGTTTTGCCTGTTCGCAATCCGAACCAGCTCATTAACCCTATCTTGTTGTCTTTGCCGAGCCTCACCCGTCAGACCCTCTAACTCGGACGCAGCTGCATCCGCTGCTCTGAGGATCTTTGCCGGGGTACTATACCTCGGCATCCCCACGGACAAACAGTTTTCTGATTCCTCAATTCCAGCATCACCCTCTCTGTTCATCTCGCTCATGAGATTTCTTCCCTTTACTTTTACAGCGTCAACTTTGTTCGCCTTTGCGTACTCCCGCGGCGTCATATTCAATGACTGCTGAGCCGCGGCTATTTTCTTTGTGCCCTCTAGTATTTTTTGCCTAGTTTCTTCTAGCTCAGCCTGCGCTCGAGCCAGATCTACTGCTGCTACCACAGGGTTTGCCAAGCTATCCATTGCTTCCCTCAACACATTCTCTGGCCTCTCTAGTGGAGGACCTCTACCTTTCCTAGGTGCCTTAGGCATTATCTCCGGATCTGGCACTGGATCCTTGCTTGCGCCTGCACCTGGCGCAGTCATCATCACCTCTGCACATTCCGGGGAGCGAGCGATACGCGTCCCGAGAACCACGGTGAGGGGTGGCTCCCCCGCCTCGACGACATGACGCGGATGAACACAAGACACGTCAACAGCGACGAGACCTTGTGCGTGCCGAGCTTGACGAAGAGGCCATTGCGCGGAAGAGGACGCGTGCCAAAGCAGCCAGCGTTGTCGCTGACGAAGTCCAGCGCTCCAAAGCGCTGAACGAGCCCAGAGACGATGCGGTCGCCGGTGCCGATGAGGTTTCTCGTCAGGATTTTGACCCCTGCTAGCGCTGCTAGCCCCACGGTGGGCGCCAACTGTCGTGGTGGTGTCACGGCAGATGCCATGGATAGGCTAAAGGTGGGGACTAATACACGCTAGGGGAATCCAGGGAGGGATAGTGAAGTGAATCTCCACACAGAAGTTTGTATTTGCTTTGATTCCAAGATTACAAGTGCTCCTAGAGCTATATTGGCGAGAGGAGGAAGAAGGAGCTCTCTTACTCTCACCCACAGATCGCACCTAAAACCCTAGCCAAAACCGAACAGCGGAACCCCCCCTACTGAAACCCTAGCCCCCCTTTTATAGAGGGAGCTCGGTCTCTGCCTAGGGCATACGTGGAAGGATATTCCTAAGAATATGCTTCCTCCCAAAGTAGTAAGCCGACCGGGGTGCTTTTCCCCCGCGTCACACATGCAGAGGCTACGTGAGCCTCTACGGCGCCCGCGTCAGCCGACATGGGCGTCGTCACGCTTGTCAGCCACGCCCCGGTGGTCCTGTCCTTGCTTGCTTTGCTCAGGTAGTGCGTACCGGGGCTTCTTTTGACCAGTGAGATTCCTTCCTTCTCCTAGAAGCCAGACGCGGCCCGGGTCATAGTTGATCCGGCCACACCCATTCCTGCATACAAGTAAAACAGACACCTTCGACTTATTCCTTAAGTCGGTTGAGACTTAGTCAGGCGAACGCCCCCTGGTCCGGGTTATCCCATGATTCGGCCTGCCTTTAGGTGACCCGGCCAGCATCCGCTTTGGCCTTGCCGAACCTCGGCTGACTCGGCCTTTATACCACGGCGTGACCCTACCCGGGGGTATCCCCCCAACAATACCTTAGTTCGGTCTCATTACCAATGAACTTGTTTACTCGTTCCCATGTCGTTGCATTCCATGACCAAGTCACGTGCTTGCAAGCTTCATTAATGCAACATCACCGAGATGGCCACATGTATCTATCTGTTACATGGATTAGACAATTCATGTTCTTGATATGTACTCCACTACACATCCCTTTGGAAAACCTGAGTGGTACCTTTTTGATCACCCTTTTATGAGATTATACTTGATAACCATCTAATCTTCCTCCAGAAAGGAGATTTGCATTACCTCACAGTCAAAGGATTAGGTTGCGAGGTTCTCCGTGTTTTATCATCAATGGTGAACTTTGTAACTAGATCTCATTAAGATATAACGTTCGGATGTATGTCTATCATGTCATTCAACTAATGACATGACCTCGTTGTCAATTGGCATAAATGCCCATGATCTTGAAACCCAGATCATCCTCATGACCAATGAACTAGTTCGCTGGAGGTAATTAGAGACACTGTTTGTTCACATACCACATGTGTATTAATGTTTCATATTAACACAGTTATAGCACAGTACGAAACATATTATGAACATATAGGAGATATCAAATAATACACTTTATTATTTGCCTCTAGGGAATAACACCTTCAGTCTCCCACTTGCACTAGAGTACCAATGGAATCTCGGTGTTGTTCATGCTTGTCTTGTTGGAGAGCTTTGGTCAAAGGATCTGCCATATTCAGTTTTGTGTCTACTTTGCAAATCTTGACTTCACCTTCGTCAAAATTCTGCCGGATGACGTGACATTTAAGCTTGATGTGTTTGGCTGTGGAAAGAGTCCTCGGTTCCTTTGCGTTTGCAATAGCTCCCGTGTTGTCACAATAGATCGTCACGGGGTCTTGCGCACTTAGAAAGAATCCTAGTTTGATGATGAGATTCCTTATCCAAACAACTTCATTCGCTGCATTAGCTGCAACAATGTATTTAGACTCCATTGAAGACTGCACCACCACCGGCTGCTTCTTACTCTTCCAGCTTACCGCCCTACCATTCACTAGGAACACAAATCATGTTTGATACTTCGAGTCATCATGATCTGAGTTCCATCTCGCATACATGTAACCCATTATGTTTAGAGCTTCATCACTTCCTCCATAGATTAGGAACATATCCTTTATTCGTTTTAGATACTTTAGGATATGCTTCACAGCTATCCAGTTATTAGGTCCTGGTTTACTTTGGTATCGGCTCATCAAACTAAGAGCCAATGCCACATCAGGTCGCGTACTTAACATTGCATACATGATAGATCCTATGGCTGAGGCATAGGGGATGTAAGACATCTTTTCTCTATCATTATTCGTTACCGGACATTGAGTCACACTCATTTTGCAATTCTTCATCATTGGTACAAAACCCCTTTTGGTATTGTCCATTTTGAACCTCTTCAAAATATTTTCGATGTAAATACTCTGACTTAATGCAATTAGGCGTCTTGAGCTATCTCTATAGATCTTGATTCCTAATATGTATGCAGCTTCACCTAGATCCTTCATGGAAAATTGACTACTCAAATATGCTTTCACGCTTCTCATAAAATCCACATTGTTTCCCATGAGCAGTATGTCATCCACATATACTAGTAAGAAAACAACTGATCTCCCACTTGCTTTCTTGTAAACACAGAACTCTTGTTGATTTTGGACAAATCCAAAATTCTTGATCACTTGATCAAAACGTTGGTTCTAGCTCCGAGATGCCTGCTTCAATCCATAGATGGACTGTTGAAGCTTTCACACCTTTCCAGCATCCTTAGGATCAACAAAACCTTTCGATTGCATCATATACAACTCTTCATCAATGTGACCATTTAGGATTGCGCTCTTGACATCCATCTGCCAAATTTCATAGTCGAAATGAGCAGCAATTGCTAGTAAAATCCAGACAGCCTTAAGCATCACTACGGGAGAATAAGTCTCATCATAATCAACTCCTTGAACTTGTTGAAACCTGACATGGGTATGATTAATCAAATGACTATGATTCGCTACCCTATATTGGTGTTGGGGGGATGATCCCCAGATACCCCAACCGGACAAGAAACAAGACAGTCGGATGGTGTCTGGCTGGCCAGAGGCAGCCGGACAAAGCAAGCCAGGCCGGCTACCGCGCGGTAGCCAGATCGACAAGAAGCATCCGGTTACGGTGATGTAGCCGGAACCAATCAAGGAGACAGGGCGACGTGCGTATCAGTGCACGGTACGCCCTATACGATGACAAGACCGGCCACTACTCGGCCATACCGAAGACTTTGTGGGATGACACGGGAACAGTGGCCCGGTGCTGACGACATGCTCGCACGGCGTCCAGTGTGCCTACGACAGCCATACCGCTCGTACTCCGATATGACATGCCATACCGGATACTGTAGATGACCAGCCGGCTGGGACCCGCCTGTGGGGCCTGCCAGTTGGACTGGCCAGTGAGACCGTTGCCCCTCTGCCTATATGAGGAGAGGAAAGGCTTCAGTAGAAAGGGTTGGTCTCAGTGCATTTAAGGCAGTAGCCAGAGAACGCAGCTCAAGGAGCACTTGTAGTTCGTATATCCCCATAGTCAGATCCGGCAGGAGTAGGAGTTTTACCTCACCAAGGGGGCTCCGAACATGGGTACTTCCTGCGTCCAGCTACGCTCGCTTGTGTCCAATCCCGCCTGCGAACACCGTCGATAGCTTCCCTGCTAGTCCCCACACCTATATCTAACCTTCTTAGGTACTACCGTTCCCAATACCACGACAGTTGGCGCCCACCGTGGGGCTAGATGGCTTCGACCAGAGTCATGTTCTGCACGGGACCCCGCACTTCAGCCGGTGAGCGTGTGGCCTCCGGCCTGGTGCTCACGCTCGGCAAATTTGACTGCATCATCGACAACGCTTCCTGGTTTGCCGGAACCTCCTTCCCAGCGAACGACTCCATCATGTTTTTCGGCGACCTCCCTGTCTACGTTGCCACCATTACGGAGCGTTTCCCTAGGGAGATCGTCTCTGTCGTGGAGCTGCCGCATCTGGGCGGTAGCACCTCCGTCGCGTCCTGTGGCGTGGAGGTCACGATGGCCGGCTCCAGCTCTCACCCCCGCCAGCCGCGGGAGCGAGGCGCGGACGAGGTCGGAACTTCTGCCCCTCCGCAGCCTTGGAACCCGGTGGAGGACACCATTGATGGGCTCCTGACGCCGGTTAACCTTGGGGATAACCCGGAGGAGGCGGAGGCCAACTTCGCCATGGAGAGACAGATCCTCCTCCAAGAGGCCATGGAGCTGGCGGCTACCCGCAAGCAACTCGAGATCACCCGGCGTGAGTACGACCGCGCACACGGCTTCACTCCGGCTACCGCGGAGCCGAGCCGGCGCGGCCGGGTGCGGCACCGGGGTGGCGAGCTAGGTGGTAGGATGGAAAAGGATGGGGAGCCAGCTCCCGCACCCGCCCTCATCCGGCCCACCTACAGCACGCCCATCAAGAACATGCGCGCGGCACGAGCTGCGGTAGAGGAACGGCCCAATCTGGAGGGCAAGGAGTGAGCCCGCTAGCACGCTCGCGTGCAGTAGCTCCTCCGCATCGCGGACGAGCAGGCTGATGCCAACCGGCAGATGCAGGAGGACCCTAGCTACTCCAGGGGGAGCAAGCTGCCTGCCAACAGCAGGGGCGCGCCGTGCGATACCCAGCAGGCATCCTCCCCTCAGCCGGCTAAGGCCCGCAGCAGGCGTCGCAGCTCTGGCAATAGGGGCCAGCCGCACCAGGAGCAGACGGTGAACAGCAACCCGCCGCCTCCCCCTCCACCAACCGGAGCACCTAGACCCGCCGGTTCCCGTCTCTCGGGCCGGGTGGGAGCGCTCAACCCGGATTTTCCGGATGCCCATGACCGCATCGAGCTCCTCGCTCAAGCGCGCATCAGGGAGGAGGAAGATTGTACCGGCCCAGTTTGTTTCGGACCCCGCATCTAGAACGAGCCGTTTCCGGATAAGTTCTCCCTGCCCAGGGACACCCCCAAGTATGACAGCAGCATGAAGCCGGAAGATTGGCTGACCGACTACGCTACGGCAGTCGGCATCGCCCATGGGAACAAGCGCACTGCCGTGCGCTACGCTCCCTCATGCTAACCGGATCGGCAAGGACGTGGCTCAACAGCCTCGCACCCAACAGCATCAACGCCTGGCCAGACTTCGAGAAGGTGTTCGTCCGCAACTTCAATGGCACGTACAAGCGCCCAGGGCGCCCACGTGACCTGGCCTAATGCGTGCAGGGTGACCGCGAGACTGACCGCGTGTACCTCGCCAAGTGGACGGAGTTGCGCAACACCTACGAGGGCATCCTGGAGAGCCATGCCATCAGTTTATTCATCGAGGGTTGCCAAGAAGGCACCATGCTTCGCCACTGGCTACTGTGTGACGAGCCGAAAACCATGGCAGAGCTCATGACGGTTGCGGACCAGTACGCCACGGCAGATGCCGCCATGAAGAAGCCCCTCCGAGTAAATGCTGACGGGCGTCCGACTCCCATGGAGCCGGCTCGCGACCGCCTGAGCAATCCGGCTGGCGAAGCCGGATCCTCCAGGCGCCACGGCAATGACAACCGGTTCCATGGGGACCGCCAAGCCGGACAACAGAAGCCCCGTTACCACGCGCGGCAGGTCAGTGCTGTGGAGGGCATGCCTGACGCGCCGGCTAACGATGCAAGGAGGCAGAAGCCACGGCTCACCTTCGACCGGATGTTTGACGGCCCGTGCAAGTGGCACAACGGTCCCTTCAAACCGGCTACGCACACCACTCAGAATTGCAGCTAGACCCGCCAGCTAAAAGACCAGGGTAACCAGCCTCGTCTCCCCCCGCCTCCTTCCGGTGGACCACCGCCACTGGATAGGGGAGCCGGCAATGATGGTAACGGCGGCAACGGTGGCAACAACAACAACGGCTACCCCCAGCCGCACGCCGCCTACCACATCTTCGAGACAGAGCTGGACGACAAGCACAGCCACAGGCGACGCTCCAAGGAGGTCAATGCCATCATCTCTCCGATCCCCCAGTACCTGAACTGGTTGGAAACCCCCATCACCTGGAGCCGCGCAGACCAGTCGGAGCATGTGCCGACTCCCAGGGGCTACGCCATGGTGCTCGACCCCCTCATCATCTCCAACGCGCGTGCCTGCCGATTCTCGCGCGTCCTCATCGACGGAGGCAGCAACCTCAACCACCTCTACCAGTCCTCGCTGGAGAAGCTGGGCATTCGCGAATGCGACCTGCGCCCGACTACCACAACGTTCCACGGCATATTGTCGGGGCCAGCTTGCGCCCCGCTGGGTAAAATCCAGCTGGACGTCATCTTCGGGACCAAGGAGAACTTCCGCCGCGAACCGATCTGGTTCGAGGTGGTAAACCTGACGAGCTCCTACCATGCTCTCCTCGGGCGCCCCACTACGCATACCTCAAGACAAAGATGCCGGGACCCAACGGCGTGATCACCGTTGCCGGCTGCTTCAAGCGGCCGATAGAGTGCGCCTCAACCGGTTCCAAACTGGCAGAGGCCCTCATCATAGCCGAGGAGAAGCGCGTGATCATGCGCAATGTGGCCATGGCCCAGCAGGACATACCAGCTAGCAGCAAACCGGCTGGAGAAGGAGCTTTCCAGCCGGCAAAGGATACAAAGAGGATCCTGCTCGACCCCTCTGACCCGACTAAGTTCGTCACCATTGGTGCCGGCTTGGACAGCAAATAGGAAGGCGCGCTCGTCGACTTCCTCCGTGAGAATCAAGACATCTTCGCATGGTCCCCCAAGGACATGCCGGGTGTGCCGAGGGAGTTCGCCGAGCACTCACTTCACGTGCGGCCGGATGCCAAGCCGGTCAAGCAACCTCTGCGCCGGTTCGCAGAGGAGAAGAGGAAGATAATCGGTGACGAGATCACCCGGCTCCTTGCAGGCGGGTTCATCACGGAAGTGTACCACCCGACCTGGTTGGTGAACCCAGTCCTGGTGCTGAAGAAGAACAAGACCTGGTGCATGTGTATCGACTACACCAGCCTAAACAAGGCATGCCCGAAAGACCCCTTCGCCTTGCCCCGTATCGATCAAGTCATCGATTCCACGGCCGGCTGTGATTTGTTGTCTTTTCTAGATTGCTATTCCGGTTATAATCAGATCCGGCTAAACCCAGCTGATCAGATCATAACATCATTTATCACCCCCTACGGGGCTTTCTGTTACGTAACCATGCCTTTCGGTCTAAAGAATGCAGGCGCTACCTATCAGCGCTGCATGCAGAAGTGCTTGCACTCGTAGATAGGCCGAAACGTGCATGCTTATGTGGACGATGTGGTCATCAAGACCAAGGAGAAGCGCACCCTCCTCGAGGATCTGGGAGAAACATTTGCCAACCTCCACCAGTACCAGATGAAGCTGAACCCGGAGAAGTGCATCTTCGGAGTGCCATCCAGTTAGCTCCTCGGCTTTCTCGTATCACAACGAGGCATCGAGGCAAATCTGGAGAAGATTGCAGCAATCGAGAGGATGCAGCCGCCCAGGAGCCTGCTTGGAGTCCAAAAGTTCACCGGATGCCTGGCCTCCCTCAGTCGTCTCGTCAGCCGGCTGGGGGAGAAGGCACTCCCATTATACTAGCTGATGAAGAAGACGGACAAGTTCTCCTGGACTTTGCAAGCCGACACCGCATTTCATGACCTCAAGCGCATGCTATCCACAGCGCCGATTCTAGCCGCGCCGGCTAGCAAGGAGCCGATGTTGCTCTATATAGCAGCCATCAGCCGGGTCATTAGCGTCGTCCTGGTGGTGGAGCGCCCCGAGGAAGGCAAGGCTCAGCCGGTTCAGAGGCCCGTCTACTACCTCAGCGAGGTCCTCTCCCTCTCCAAGCAAAACTACCCCCACTACCAGAAGATGTGCTACGGCGTATACCTAGCATGCAAGAAGCTCAAGCACTACTTCCAGGAGCATCTGATTAAGGTCGTGTACACCGCACCCCTTTCGGAAATCATCGGCAATAAGGACGCCACCGGCCGAGTCGCCAAGTGGGCCATCGAGCTCGCTGCCTACTCCATCCAGTACGAGCCCCGGCTCACGATCAAGTCACAGGCATTGGCGGACTTCCTCATCGACTAGGCTGAGACCCAATATCTTCCACTGGTTCCGGATTCGGATCACTGGAAGATGCACTTCGATGGGTCGAAGATGCTCGGGGGCTTGGGAGCCGGCATCTTGCTCACCTCGCCCAGGGGAGACCGGCTGGAATACGTGCCGTAGATCCACTTCAAGGCCTCCAACAATGTAGCCGAATACGAGCCACTGGCGCACGGACTCCGGCTAGCCAAGGAGATCGGTGTCAACCGGATCCTTTGCTTCGGTGGTTCGGATCTAGTGGTGCAACAAGTATCCGGAGAGTGGGACGCCAGAGACGCAAACATGGCCCTCTACCGGTTCCACATCCAGAAGCTCAGCGCCTCCTTCGACGGATGCGAATTCCATCACGTCCCTTGTGTCAACTACGAAGCAGCCGATTCGCTCGCCCGAATCGGATCCACCAGGCAGGCGATCCCACCTGGGGTTTCCTTCGAGCACCTGCACAAGCCCTCCATCAATCCGTCACAGGAATCGGACTCCATCATCTGGGTCGGGAGCGCTCCGGCTGACGGAGCAGAAGAAGCGGAGCCGGCAGAACCTCCGAAGAAAAAGACCCGCACCAATTTCGGCAAGGCAATACCCTCCGGTTCGCAAGACCCGGGGGCTACCGGCCCGTCAAGAAGCTCAGGGGCTACCGGCCCGGATACGCCATCCGGACGACACCCCGACATCTGTCAACCGGAGAGCAGGAGCATCCTCGCCATTCGGGAGGTGCCATCCTGGGCACAGCCCTTCATGAGCTACATTGCCACTTGAGAACTTCCGGATGACGAGGTGGAAGCCAGGCAAATCCGGCGCCGCGCGCACATGTACACCATTATCAATGGCGAACTGTACAAGCGCAGCGTATCCGGCATTTTCCAAAGGTGTGTCGATGCAGACACGGGCCACCGGCTACTCAAGGACATCCACCAAGGCGAGTGCGGGCACCACGCTTCGTCAAGGGTGATAGTCGCCAAGGCGTTTCTCCATGGTTTCTATTGGCCCACCACCCTCGAGGACGCTGAGCAGCTAGTCCGCGCGTGCAACGGATGCCAGCGCTTCGGGCAGCTTAGGCACATGCCAACGTCGATACTCAAGACCATGCCGATCACCTGGCCATTCGTGGTTTGGGGCCTCGATATGGTCGGTCCCTTCAAGCGAGCACGCGCGGGCATGACCCACCTGCTGGTGGCGGTGGACAAATTCACGAAGTGGATCGAGGCCAAGGCTATCCGGAAGCTGGACGGAGCGACAGTCATTACCTTCTTCACTGACATCATCAACCGGTTCAGCTACCCCAACAGCATCATCACCGACAATGGCACGAACTTCGCCAAGGGGGCCTTCGCCCGATTCTGCAGCAACAAGGGTATCCGGTTGGACCTTGCCTCCATCGCGCACCCGCAGTCCAACGGCGAAAGAGCAAACGGCTTGGTGTTAGCCGGCATCAAGACACGCCTCATTGAGCCGTTGGAGCGGTCACCTGGATGCTGGATCGAGGAGCTTCCGGCCATGCTGTGGAGCCTCCACACCACGCCAAACAGATCAACCGGCTACACCCCGTTACACCCCGTTCTTCCTGGTCTATGGATCGGAAGCCATCCTCTCTGCGGACATCGAGTTCGACTCACCGCGCAAGCTCCTATACGACGAAAAGGCCAACCAGGAGGCGCAGGAGGACGGAGTGGACCTCCTGGAGGAGGCCCCGAGCTGGCTCTGTCCAGGTCAGCCCTATACCAGCAACGACTACGCTGCTACCTGTGGCGCCCCGCAATTCCACTACTAGAAAATCGCGTTGTTTTGTGCATTGCATCATCATGACCGCATGCTCATGTCATCATGCCACCTTGCATTTGAGCATCTCATGTCATCTGGCAATTGTTTACATAAAACTATTTTCGAAAAGCCTGGTTTTGTTTTCTACATGCCCCGTCTTTAATTCAAATTAAAACCGGGCCTCCGGAATATTTTGTTTTGTCTACCAACGGTTTTCAAAAGCCCCGTTTTAAATAATAAAATATTTTTTTTGTTTTTAGGAGGCAGCCCGCCAGGTCCGAAAGCCTAGCCGGCCACCTCCAGATAAAATCCTGCCTACCCAGAAAATACCCAAACCTTTTCTACCAAAAACCCTACCCCTAATTTTCTTACCCAGCCCCTCCACCTCACCCCGCACAATCGCTGCGCGACACCTCACCAACTTTTCCCTTTTTCCCTCCACCTCACCCAGCAGACCAACCCCCACCTGCCCTCACCCCACAGCCACCGCGCGGGCCCCACCCTCCTGGAGTGGACAGACGCGCGCCAGCTCCTGTTCCCCGCCCCACCCGTGCACTACCACGCGCGAACACGCCGCTCGCTCCCGCCCGCGCGCGCGCCCCCATGCACCACACGCACCCCAGCCGACCACTCCCCTGCCCAACACGCCAGCCCGGCCCCACCACCTGCCGCCTGGCACCAATCCCCACGACCGACAACGCGCCCCGCGCCCGTCGCCCCACCTCGCACCCTGCGCCCCTCCTCCTCTCCCCACTCGCTCGCATCCCCTTCCCCGCCCTAGCCGTCTTCCCGCGCGTCGTCGGCCACGCCTCCTCGTCGCCGGTCGTCTCCACCGCTCGCTCAGCTTCCGCGCCGACCGCGGCCTCCGCCACCTACCGCCGGGCCACCTTCCCTCCGCCGCCGTCTTCCTCCGCCGGCCGCCGCCGAGCCCCTTCTCCCGGCGCCCCCGCTTCTCTCCTCCCCTCGCCGGATCCTGCACGTCATCACCGCCGACCGCGATCTCCCCCGACCCCGCCGCCAGATCCCGCCGCTGCGCGGCCGTCCCGTCGTCCCCGCCGTCCTCTTCCTCTCCGGCTCGACCCGCCGCCGTAGCCCCCGCTCCTCCCCTCAGCGGCGCCGTCCTCCGCCCGTCTCCCTCTCCACCGCGCTTCTCCTCCCCTGGCTCGCCCCCGCCGCCAGGGCCGAGTCCGCCGCCGTTCCGCCCCGCTAGGCCCCGCGCTCACCGCGGTCTCCTCCTCCCCTGCAAGTCCCTGCTCCGGCCGTCGTCTTCGCCACCACCTCCCTCGCCCGCAGGCACGCCGTCGCTCAGGCCTCCACCTGTCGTCTTCCGAGCCCTCTCCGAACCTCGCCGACGTTCCTCGCCGCCGGCACCGGCCGTGCCCCTGCGAGACGTCGCGAATGCCGCCACCCCGCCTAGTCGCTCCGCGCCGTCTCCTCACTGGTCCCGCTCGTCGCCCAGCAGGTCGTGCTCCATGTACCTACTGCCTGTGCATTTGAGTACACCAGCATCCCGACAGTGTTCCATGTAATTTGTATAAGTATGTGCTCTGTTGATCCTAGTGTTCTTCTCCCTCTCGGATCTGAAGACCGATCCCGTCGAACCCTTTTGGTGAACCCCAAGATCTTCGATTTGACATGTGTGACCCCTTTTCCGAGCCCTAGTTTATAAATTGACATCTATATAATTGTTGCATATCAATTGTACATGCTTGCATACATATTTTGTGGGTCCGGGTTGTATAGTCGATTCACCTCATAAATAAATATGGAGACTATATGCGGGCTATACTTGTCTCATAACGTCTCCATTTAAATTTGCGTAGCAAACCGATGACATGCTTTGCATTGATAAATCAACATTTAAATTGCGGGGTTTTCTAAACAACTTGAACCGTGTAATTAATTGTCATGACCCCGGTTCTGCTTAATACTGCCTAATTGCACCGCATCTGCATCATATCATAATCATGCCGGATCTTCTGTCGTAATATTAAATAGTGCATCTGGAGTTTCTTTTAGTGCTTTGCTTCTTCGCGTATTAGACCGATGAGTGGATGCGAGTATAGACAAGTTCTTCGGATATGAATCTCTGGCAGTGTTTCCCAGGCGAGCATCTCTTCCCCTTCTACCTATTTTGCATTTTAAAGTATTTACTTCCTCCTGTTGATCTACTGCTATCCGTGTCGCGATGCTTTAGTTTCCGTATCCCAGTTATATCCCGTGCAGCCTCTATATTGCCTTGGACACCTCCTATTACCTATGTTTGGTAGATAGCTGGCCTTGCGAGTCGTAGTTGCTTGCTCAGGTGCGATCTCGTGTTGACGAATGCCACAGTTGTTGGAATGCGGGCAGATGTTTATTGCTGGCAGATGTTTATGGTGGAGATGATCATGACTTTAAATACAACTATTAAAATGCTAGCTAAAACTAATGCAGAGGCATCGGTGGGCAATAGATGTTATTTGGTTCTTCCACGCTCACTTGTGTCCCGTAGGACCCCGAGTACTTGATACATGTTCCTTGATTTTTCGCACTATCCACATCCGGGAGGCCTTATGGACCCCCCTGAGCCAGAGCTTGATTCATTTCTATTTCTTGGGGCCACAAAATAGTTTGGGGCTTTATTACTATCCTGTACTTATGCCATGTTACTGCTTTATTAAGATTGTGCGAGGAGCACCTGTACTGTTTTGGAACGTGACATGTTTTCGCTGTATCGACAAGCCCAGTCACACTTTCGGGTTCCCAGTCGTTTACAGCCGTCCACACAAACCCTGGGTCCGTTTCGGAGCCGGCCAACTTCGTTGCGGGTAGCTTAGTGGGGTGGCCCCCTGAAATATTGATGAATCCTGTGATCGCTTTGTCGTGAATGCCTCGTTGGGTTTTGAGTTGGTTTTTCCGAGGTTGATCGAGTGTGTGTTGCTATTTGTGCACCCCTGCAGGGTAAAACTTTCTGAAAGCCGTGTCCGCGGTTATGGACGACTTGGAGCACAGTATCTCGATCATAGACAAGCATAACTAAAGTAGTGCTATAAACTTGACTTAATATATGACTAGTAATCAGATTCAACTATAACGGAATGAATATTAAAAATGCCAACAGCTGGTGGATCTGGGTTGTTTGATATATAAGCCTAGTAAGTATTGCAACTCCAATGGAATGTGATAAAAGTGTCAACAATTGTTGGGTTTTGGGATTCCTCAGGACAATTATATCTGAATAGTAAATGTCCCAACTACAATGGATTGGTGATTAAAACTGCCCACTACTTATGCTTCAGGATGACTCATGCTAGTTATATCTGATTAGTAATTGCTGCAACTATAATGGAATGAGTAAAATTGCCAACTGCGTGACTTCCTTGGTCCGACTTCCTCTTTTGGTCTCGAGGGGGAAAATACCAGGATGGGTTTGTTTGGTGCTAGCTTCAGGTTGGATCCGAATAGGTCTTTCTTATCCCTCTCTGATAACCGCCAGTTGTATTGAGTCTCTATAGGTTGTTTAGTGCCGTTGCGCTGCCGCTTCAGCCCACCACACCTATGTAGGCGAGAGCCGCCGAATTCTAGCCTCGCCGTGTACTGGCCTCAGTACTGACGCTCCTCTTTTTCCTTTGCCCTTTGTCGGCACCCCTTTTGTTTTAGCAGGTTTGAGATCGCCGTCGTTAGTAGGGTTACCCTTCTGGCTTGGCCTGGGCAGGGTTATGGACGCCATTGGTTATTCTTCAGGGCTCTTAGCCCCATTTGCATCTTGTCCGTAGTCGGACGCTCTATCGTTTTCGAGGTGATTTGGATCTTTGTATATTATATCTGTATTATTGACTCATGGAGTCGCTGATGTATATATCTGTTATGTGGGCCCCATCGAGGACTGATGTGTAATGGTATTACTTCGTTATCCATCCGCACGAAAGTGCCTGGTGGGCGTTCTTGAATCGTTTCTATGCGGGTTTGGCGGAAATCGCTAAAACTTGCATAGGGCCGATTTGAGGGTGTTACATAGTGGTATCAGAGCCCAGCAGTTGCGATACCCCACAAGTCCAGCCTGTAGGATAACCTAGCTAACGGCCGAAGTAGAGTGTCAAAATATTTTGCAAAATCGGTTGGATAGATCTGATTAGGTCTGATTTTACTCCTTACCCCTCCGCTGTCCTCCTCTTACCTCCGCGTGTTTTGATTCTACTCTCTATCTTTTCTTCGAGTCCAGGAATTCTCGTGGTTGGGTTTCTGTCGTACCTTCAGGGATTCACTTCCTCTTTTGGTAACGGTGCTTCTACCCCCGGTCTTCGTGCTAGCTGGTGAATCCGTCATCTGTTGGACTTCCCTTTTGTTCCTCCTTTGTGCCTTCCGGTGGTTTCCGACGCGACAACGTCCTCTACGCTAGATCCGATGCAGATTCTGCATTTCTCCTTTGTTTCTGAACCTCGCTTGTCGAGATCTTCAGTCTGAATTCCGAGAGTTGGTTGCATAATTCTCCTATTCATGTGCAAAGTAATGCTTTGAGTGCGGGATGGAGTAGCTACCATACCACTACTCTTATCATTCGCTTTGTACATTGAATCGGTGGATCCAGCAATTTTACTCCATCCACGGAAGTTAGAGGTGGCTTTATTTGTTGATACCTCTACCTTCGCCCTTTGACCCCGGAGTGTTCTCTCGACGATCACGGACAAGGACCTCTTGTTAGTGGCGTCGCGAGAATCGACACGAAGCGAGAAGATTCAGTTTGCCGACCTTCTTTCCGGTACCATGAGGTGGATCTCGAGGACGAGATCCATTGTTAGTGGTGTCGAATTGTGGCGCCCCCGCAATTCCACTACTAGAAAATCGCGTTGTTTTGTGCATTGCATCATCATGACCGCATGCTCATGTCATCATGCCACCTTGCATTTGAGCATCGTCATGTCATCTAGCAATTGTTTACATAAAACTATTTTCGAAAAGCCTGGTTTTGTTTTCTACACGCCCCGTCTTTAATTCAAATTAAAACCGGGCCTCCGGAATATTTTGTTTTGTCTGCCAATGGTTTTCAAAAGACCCGTTTTAAATAATAAAATATATTTTTTGTTTTTAGGAGGCAGCCCGCCAGGTCCGAAAGCCTAGCCGGCCACCTCCAGATAAAATCCTGCCTACCCAGAAAATACCCAAACCTTTTCTACCAAAAACCCTACCCCTAATTTTCTTACCCAGCCCCTCCACCTCACCCCCGCCCAATCGCTGCGCGACACCTCACCAACTTTTCCCTTTTTCCCTCCACCTCACCCAGCAGACCAACCCCCACCTGCCCTCAGCCCACAGCCACCGCGTGGGCCCCACCCTCCTGGAGTGGACAGACGCGCGCCAGCTCCTGTTCCCCGGCCCCACCCGCGCACTACCACGCGCGGACACGCCGCTCGCTCCCGCCCGCGTGCGCGCCCCCATGCACCACACGCGCCCCAGCAGACCACTCCCCTACCCAACACGCCAGCCCGGCCCCACCACCTGCCGCCTGGCACCAATCCCCACGACCGACAATGCGCCCCGCGCCCGTCGCCCCACCTCACACCCCGTGCCCCTCCTCCTCTCCCCACTCGCTCGCATCACCTTCCCCGCCCTGGCCATCTTCCCGCGCGTCGCCGGCCCCGCCTCCTCGTCGCCGGCCGCCTCCACCGCTCGCTCGGCTTCCGCGCCGACCGCGGCCTTCGCCACCTACCGCCGAGCCGCGCCCGCCGGCCACCTTCCCTCCGCCGCCGTCTTCCTTCGCCGGCCGCCGCCGAGCTCCTTCTCCCGGCGCCCCCGCTTCTCTCCTCCCCTCGCCGGATCCTGCACGTCATCGCCGCCGACCGCGACCTCGCCCGACCCCGCCGCCAGATCCCGCCACCGTGCGGTCGTCCCGTCGTCCCCGCGGTCCTCTTCCTCTCCGGCTCGACCCGCTGCCGTAGCCCCCGCTCCTCCCCTCACCGGCGCCGTCCTCCGCCCGTCTCCCTCTCCACCGCGCTTCTCCTCCCCTGGCTCGCCCCCGCCGCCAGGGCCGAGTCCGCCGCCGTTCCGCCCCGCTAGGCCCCGCGCTCGCCGCGGTCTCCTCCTCCCCTGCAAGTCCCTGCTCCGATCGTCGTCTTCGCCGCCACCTCCCTCGCCCGCAGGCACGCCGCCGCTCAGGCCTCCACCTGTCGTCTTCCGAGCCCTCTCCGAACCTCGCCGACGTTCCTCGCCGCCGGCACCGGCCGTGCCCCTGTGAGACGTCGCGAATGCCGCCACCTCGCCTAGTCGCTCCGCGCCGTCTCCTCACTGGTCCCGCTCGTCGCCCAGCAGGTCGTGCTCCATGTACCTACTGCCTGTGCATTTGAGTACACCAGCATCCCGACAGTGTTCCATGTAATTTGTATAAGTATGTGCTCTGTTGATCCTGGTGTTCTCCTCCCTCTCGGATCTGAAGACCGATCCCGTCGAACCCTTTTGGTGAACCCCAAGATCTTCGATTTGACATGTGTGACCCCTTTTCCGAGCCCTAGTTTATAAATTGACATCTATATAATTATTGCATATCAATTGTACATGCCTGCATACATATTTTGTGGGTCCGGGTTGTATAGTCGATTCACCTCATAAATAAATATGGAGACTATATGCGGGCTATACTTGTCTCATAACGTCACCATTTAAATTTGGGTAGCAAACCGATGACATGCTTTGCATTGATAAATCAACATTTAAATTGCAGGGTTTTCTAAACAACTTGAACCGTGTAATTAATTGTCAGGACCCCGGCTCCGCTTATACTGTCTAATTGCACCGCATCTGCATCATATCATAATCATGCCGGATCTTCTACCGTAATATTAAATAGTGCATCCGGTGTTTCTTTTAGTGCTTTGCTTCTTCGCGGATTAGACCGATGAGTGGATGCGAGTATAGACAAGTTCTTCGGATATGAATCTCCGGCAGTGTTTCCCAGGCGAGCATCTCTTCCCCTTCTACCTATTTTGCATTTTAAAGTATTTACTTCCTCCTGTTGATCTACTGCTATCCGTGTCATGATGCTTTAGTTTCCGTATCCCAGTTATATCCCGTGCAGCCTCTATATTGCCTTGGACACCTCCTATTACCTATGTTTGGTAGATAGCTGGCCTTGCGAGTCGTAGTTGCTTGCTCAGGTGTGATCTCGTGTTGATGAATGCCACAGTTGTTGGAATGCGGGCAGATGTTTATTCCTGCCAGATGTTTATGGTGGAGATGATCATGACTTGAAATACAACTATTAAAATGCTAGCTAAAACTAATGCAGAGGCATCGGTGGGCAATAGATGTTATTTGGTTCTTCCACGCTCACTTGTGTCCCGTAGGACCCCGAGTACTTGATACATGTTCCTTGATTTTTCGCACTATCCACATCTGGGAGGCCTTATGGACCCCCCTGAGCTAGAGCTTGATTCATTTCTATTTCTTGGGGCCACAAAGCAGTTTGGGGCTTTATTACTATCCTGTACTTATGCCATGTTACTGCTTTATTAAGATTGTGCGAGGAGCACCTGTACTGTTTTGGATCGTGCCATGTTTTCGCTGTATCGACAAGCCCAGTCACACTTTCGGGTTCCCAGTCGTTTACAGCCGTCCACACAAACCCTGGGTCCGTTCCGGAGCCGGCCAACTTCGTTGCGGGTAGCTTAGTGGGGTGGCCCCCTGAAATATTGATGAATCATGTGATCGCTTTGTCGTGAATGCCTCGTTGGGTTTTGAGTTGGTTTTTCCAAGGTGTATCGAGTGTGTGTTGCTATTTGTGCACCCCTGCAGGGTAAAACTTTCTGAAAGCCGTGTCCGCGGTTATGGACGACTTGGAGCACAGTATCTCGATCATAGACAAGCATAACTAAAGTAGTGCTATAAACTTGACTTAATATATGACTAGTAATCAGATTCAACTATAACGGAATTAATATTAAAAATGCCAACAGCTGGTGGATCTGGGTTGTTTGATATATAAGCCTAGTAAGTATTGCAACTCCAATGGAATGTGATAAAAGTGTTAACAACTGTTGGGTTTTGGGATTCCTCAGGACAATTATATCTGAATAGTAAATGTTCCAACTACAATGGATTGGTGATTAAAACTGCCCACTACTTATGCTTCAGGATGACTCATGCTAGTTATATCTGATTAGTAATTGCTGCAACTATAATGGAATGAGTAAAATTGCCAACTGCGTGACTTCCTTGGTCCGACTTCCTCGTTTGGTCTCGAGGGGGAAAATACCAGGATGGGTTTGTTTGGTGCTAGCTTCAGGTTGGATCCGAATAGGTCTTTCTTATCCCTCTCTGATAACCGCCAGTTGTATTGAGTCTCTATAGGTTGTTTAGTGCCGCTGCGCTGCCGCTTCAGCCCACCACACCTATGTAGGCGAGAGCCGCCGAATTCTAGCCTCGTCGTGTACTGGCCTCAGTACTGACGCTCCTCTTTTTCCTTTGCCCTTTGTCGGCACCCCTTTTGTTTTAGCAGGTTTGAGATCGCCGTCGTTAGCAGGGTTACCCTTCCGGCTTGGCCTGGGCAGGGTTATGGACGCCATTGGTTATTCTTCAGGGCTCTTAGCCCCATTTGCATCTTGTCCGTAGTCGGACGCTCTATCGTTTTCGAGGTGATTTGGATCTTTGTATATTATATCTGTATTATTGACTCATGGAGTCGCTGATGTATATATCTGTTATGTGGGCCCCACCGAGGACTGATGTGTAATGGTATTACTTTGTTATCCACCCGCACGAAAGTGCCTGGTGGGTGTTCTTGAATCGTTTCTATGCGGGTTTGGCGGAAATCACTAAAACTTGCATAGGGCCGATTTGAGGGTGTTACACTACCATTCGGGCCGGATCCGCCCAGTCACGTTCCGCGAGGGCGACCTGGTTCTCCGGCTGGTGCAAGACACGAAGGGCATGCACAAGCTATCGCCACCGTGGGAGGGCCCCTTCATCATCAGCCGGGCGCTGCCCAACGGCTCCTACTACCTCATCGACGCGCAGCAGCCGTGCAAGAACAAGATGGACAAATCAGACGAGGAAACCGAGCGTGCCTGGAACGCGGCCTTGCTGCGCCCATTTTACACCTAGTTGCTAGACAGTGTATGTATCCCGCAAACCCTTTGAATGAAAATGCGGACCCTCACGAGATGCTCGGGGGCTCCTTGCTAGAAATACGTTTTGCATCTATTTTTCCGGTTATGGTTTTCCGGCTCCGACAACCCCTACCCGGGGGCTTGCCGGCTAGCCTGTCCTGCTAAGTCAACGAACCGACTGAGTAGTGTGCGACGATCTTAGAGGCCCACTCTTCGTCTCAGCTACAGACCGTAACCCGGTTGTCCCGCTAGCAAGAGCAAAATCCCGAGGCATCCCACACGAAAAAATAGGGAGGAGACACGACAGACCGGGCGTCCCGGCCTTGCAACTAGCTTAAGCCAATCCGGTCACTAAGCCGTCAATATCGTGCGCAATGTATTGTCAGTTCCCTTTGATTCCGGCTGCAGACCGTAACCCGGCTTCCCGGCAAGGACGCAGCGAAAACAGCAGAGCACACGGGAAAGCGGCCAAGTGTCCAGAGAGGCACAAGCTAGTTTTCCAAAAAACAAGTCTGTTTTCCGGCTACAATTTGGCAGACTAACCTATTAACATGTGAGGATGTATGTGTATGTGTATGTGTATTTGTATGTATATTCTTGTCTGACTACCTTGAGTCGGAATTCAGGAAGGAAAGAAGAAGAAGATTCGAAGTCCTTGCCTTCATCAAGCGCTCCGAATCTCGGGGGCTACACCCACTGGGTGCGCTCGCGCGCCCCTAGTGGAATCTTGTAGTTCCTAACCGGCTAAGGGCGTTTAGCCGGCCGTTCGGAGCCCAGGTGAGGGCAAGGGCAGGAGCAAGAGAAGGCAAGAAAGATTCAAAGCACCTGGCTACGCCAGCTACTCTCGGGGGCTACACCTAGTGGGTGCGCTCGCGTGGCCCCACTGGAATGTTAGTTCCCCGGCTGAAGGTGTTTAGCCAGCGAAAGCAGCCGACTAAGACGAGTCTAGTCGGATAAAGATAGAAGACTTGGGAAAAAGAAGGAAGATTTGAAGCACCTGGCTATGCCAGCTACTACGAATCTTGGGGGCTACACCCAGTGGGTGCGCTAGCGCGCCCCCACTGGAGGTGCAATTCCTCCGGCTAAATGTGTGTAGCCGGACGAAGTAAGCCGGATAAAGTCAACTGGTGAAGTGTTCAAAGAAAATTCGAAGCACACAAGTTGAAGAGAACTCAAGCTAGTTCAAATTAACATGCAAAGGAAAAAGGAGGCGATGCTCCCATAAGTTTACCCGGTGTCAGAGACAACCGGTACAGACAGACAAGTTTTATACATAACTGAAGCAAGACAAATACACCCGGCATCCCGGGGCAACGACTAAGCGGCAGGACCCTTGCCGTGAGGAGCACCTTGGCCGGCAGAAGCTTCAGGCGGAGGAGGAGGCGCAGCGCTCGATCCAGTTCCGGCGCCCGTAGGCGGCTGCGTCGGGCCTACCACATCAGGAGTGGCGACGGACTCCGAGTCGGTGAGCACCTCGTTGGGGTCCACGTAGTTGGCGATCTTGATGGCGGATCCGCGAAGCTCCGGATGGGCTTGGCGGATGGCGGCAAGGTCGGCGCCGGCACGGAAGCCTCCGTCGATCTTCTCGATGTGGGCGTCCTTCTACCAGGAGAGCATGAGGGCCAGAGCCATCTCCGCTCCGGCTCGCGCCGCCAAGTCTCGCAGCCGGTCCACCGCAGTCGGTACCTCCCCCACCTTCGCAGCCAGTTGCGCCATCATCTCTGGAACTGGAGCATCCGGCCACAGGAATGAGAAGACGTCCCGCGCCGCTTGACGAAGCTTGGTAGCTTCTTCGCCAAGGAGGATGACGAGCTCCTGGGCCGTCGGCTGTGCTCCCGGCCAGTTCTCCTACAGCCGGTTGTAGGCCAGCAGGTCTATGCCGGGATAAAACGCTGTCAGAAAAGAGAGTCAGATCCGGCTACCGGATCCGGAAAGAAAAGAAGGCGGAGAAGAAGAACTCACCCTTAGCCGTGTGGCCAACCTGCATCAGCTCCTCCACCAGAGCCTTCTCCTTCATCGACAGCCGCTTGATCTCCTTCTCTTGGTCCTTGTTCTGGGCCTCGAGAAGATTGAATGCTTCGGTCCGGCTGGTGAGCGAGGCGTCGCGCTCCTTGATGGTGGCCTCCAGGCCGTCTACCCTCGCGTGCCAATCCTTGTTCTACAGCCGTAGAGTAGAGTTGGACTTGCTTAGCCGGTCGTTCACTTTCTTCAAGCGGTCGATCTCGCGCTGAGCGCACACAAGGATGGCTGCGACAAAACCGGCTATCAGCAAAAAAAGAGAGCAAGACGGTTGAAGCAAAATTACTCTGGGAAGTCCCGTTGGCAGCAGCGAGCTTCTGCTCCAAGGACCGGTTCCTGCCGGCTGCGGCCTCCAGCAGCCGGATCTCCTTCACCGCCAGTTCGAGGGTGGCGGCGAGGTCCGTCAGCAAGGCGGCGGAGGAAGCGTCGTCATCCACGGTGTTCACGGCCAAGGACTCCTTCGCGGCAACCACCGCGGTCCTCCACTCCTCCCCGCTCCTCGTCGGAGTTGTCGTCGCCGACAACCACGAGCTCCTTGCCGGTAGCAGGCCCCTGCGCGCCCACGGAAGAGCCACCCGGCTGAGGATCCGCCTCCGGCTGGGCCACCACGTCTGGCTGTGGACCCTCCGCTCCGGCTGAGGTAGCCGGTTTAGCTCGAGGTGGAGGCGGAGGCGGCACCTCAGAAGAGGGAGGGGCGCTGGCTGGCGTAGTCGGAGCACGGGGTGGCGACCCGGTTGACGGTCGAGCCGGGCTCGCGGCTCCAAAGGAAACCAGTGTGCTAAGAAGACAGAAGAAGAGAGGAAAGAAAGAAAAGGAAAATAAACCAAAGGCAGAAGGGAGAAAAAAGAAGCAGGCAGAAAATGGCGAATGAAAAGAGGAGGCACGTACACCGGCACAACTGGAGGCGTCCCCTTCTTTCGGCCAAGGCG
Organism: Avena eriantha; assembly: GCA_910589775.1. Classification (NCBI taxonomy): domain Eukaryota; kingdom Viridiplantae; phylum Streptophyta; class Magnoliopsida; order Poales; family Poaceae; genus Avena; species Avena eriantha. The sequence continues at coordinate 522,511,813 of OU342742.1, read as the reverse complement.
GCTCGGCGGCAGGGTGCTGGTCCGGCTCCTCTTGGGGACTGGCTCCTCCGTGGTAGGACGGCGGGACCGGAACAGCTGGAGCCGCTCCCGCCAGCTTCGCCGTCCGTCGCAGAGCGCGGCGCCGGATCGGTGGTCGGCGCGGCCTCCTCCTCGTCAACCTCCGGGTGGGGGTCGGCAGCTGGCTCATCGTTCTGGCTAGGGAAGGCATCCATGTCCACGTCCGACTCCTCGCCGGACCGCCGAGCACGCGGCTCGGGCAAATCAGGCGTGAACTCCTCGCGGGGAGCCTCACCCTCCTCGCGAAGGATGCAAGGGAACATCTGCTGAATACAAGATATCAGTCGGATAAAACAAGAAAGAAGGGCAAGAAATACGAAAGAAAATTCCGGCTAGAGGGACCTACCTGGGGCACGCGGTTCTCCCGGCTGTAGGGCGCCAGACTGAACATCCAGCCCTCCGGCAGCCGCTCCTTGGTGATCGTCCACACCCACTCCTTTAGGTTGTGGTAGTGGGGATCGCGACGCGACAGCCGGGTCGGGTCCAGCCGGCTGGAGTAGAAGCACATCTTGTGCGCTCGCTGCTGCAACGGCATCATCAGCCGGGACATCCAGCTGAGGGTGACGTCCAGGCCGGTTAGCCGGCAGTGGACAAGGGAGCGCATGCGTTTCAGCATCGCATCCGACTCCGCCTTGTTGCCATGGATCTTGAAGTCCTAGTTCAGCCGGCTGGACTCGACATCCTGGAAGGCCGGAAGGTTGATCCGGTAGATGTTGGTGAGGTTCTGGACATAGAAATACGACTGCTGCCATAGTCATACCGTGTCGTGCAGAAGAAACTTGGGGTAGCCGGTCTGCGCGCGGGAGTAGATGGAGGCGCCGCCGCAGACGACTAGCGGCCCTTGCGTGAACTTCACCTGCGGCCGGATTAGGAAGAGCCGGCAGAAGAGCCCGAGATCCGGCTGGATCCCGAGGTAGCTCTCGCAGAACGCCACAAAGTGTGCCAGCGTTCCGATGGCGTTGGCGCCGAGGTGGTGGAGGCGGAGGTCGAAGAACACCATGAAAGTGAGGAAGAAGGGATGCACCGGCAGCACGAACCCGCGCGACAGGTGCGAAAGAAAGCTGACCCGCTCCCCCTCCGCGGGGTGCGGCGACACCTCTCCCGCCGGCGCCAGCCGCACCGCCACCTCCTCCTCCGACGGGAGAACACGGGTGGCGCGGTACTTCTGGATCTGATCCTCGGTGACGGAGGAGCCGCACCAGGCCCCGTGGTCGGCTTCCATCTCCGGCTGGCAGGGAGGCGCGGTGGCGGAGGAGTGACGGTGGCCCGTACCGCCGACGACGAAGAGCGGGCGGCGCAGCGGGCTACAGCGGCAGCAGAGCAAGGGCGCAAAGGGCAGGAGAGCGCTGGGAAGAAACTGGAGCGGGGGAGCGAAGGAAGGGAACTGCTCCCCCGCGGCATCCCTTTAAAGGACCGGAAGCGCAACCGTCAACAGCGCCACGTGGCACGCATCCGGATGACCCTCACCCCCATCGCCGCCCAGATCCCGTGCGCCGATGTGGGATGTGCAGAAGATCCGGGAGCGAGAACCGAAGCGCCGGGCAGCAGTTTCCCAAGGCGACGTGCGATGGGACGTTACGCTGCCTGCCGCAGTGCAATGATGGCGCGTGCGCACGTGGCCGGTGTCAGTGTTGACATCATGGGTAGTGCAACCGCCAGGCGTAGCCGGACACAAATTCAAAATCAGGAGGGAGCGCGCGCACATTTCGCCTAAGGGCGGAATCCACACGCGCTCGGGGGCTAGTGTCAGGGGGATGATCCCCAGATACCCCAACCAGACAAGAAACAAGACAGTTGGATGGTGTCCGGCTGGCCAGAGGCAGCCGGACAAAGCAAGCCAGGCCGGCTACCGCACGGTAGCCGAATCGACAAGAAGCAGCTGGTTACGGCGACGTAGCTGGAACCAATCAAGGAGACAGGACAACGTGCGTATCAGTGCATGGTATGCCCTGTACGATAACAAGACCAGCCACTACTCGCCCATACCGAAGACTTTGCGGGGATGACACGGGAACAGTGGCCCGGTGCTGACGACATGCTCGCACGGCGTCCACTGTGCCTACGACAGCCATACCGCTCGTACTCCGATACGACATACCATACCGGATACTGTAGATGACCAGCCGGCTAGGACCCGCCTGTGGGGCCCACCAGTCGGACTGGCCAGTGAGACTGTTGCCCCTCTACCTATATAAGGAGAGGCAAGGCTTCAGTAGAAAGGGTTGGTCTTAGTGCATTTAAGGCAGTAGCCAGAGAACGCAGCTCAAGGAGCACTTGTAGTTTGTATATCCCCATAGTCAGATCCGGCAGGAGTAGGAGTTTTACCTCACCAAGAGGGCTCCGAACCTGGGTATTTCCTGCGTCCAGCTACGCTCGCTTGTGTCCAATCCCGCCTGCGGACGCCGTCGATAGCTTCCCTGCTAGTCCCCACACCTATATCTAACCTTCTTAGGTACTGCCATTCCCAATACCACGACAATTGGGTAAAAGGCTTACGACCCATGAAGGTTTCAAATAAACAGCCCAAGGAAGCAACCGACGAAGACTTTGATTGTATTATGAAAAAGACTATGAACCGACATTATGTTGGTATTGTAGTTACGTGTGTATGAAACCTATCCGCATATAGCTTTGAGACCCGGCCTATTATATATAGGACGGGAGAAGCCCAAGCAAGGGTACCGAAATCTAGAGGACAACTTGTAATAGTGCGATTACTCAATATTCAGGCGACTTTGATTCCATTGCTTCCTTGAACATCCGACGAAATCCCCAGCGTTCTCTTTTCCGTGAAACCCCAAGTCCATCACCATGGGCATTGCCAAGGTTACCCTTCGTCAATTGGCACTGTCTGTGGGAAACCTGAACGCTGGAACCATGGATTCGAAGGACCGCTCGCCCACCCCACCCTACGAAAGCAGAACCACGCCTCCCTCCCCTGTATTGGTACCCGCTGATTTCAACGGCTGATCTGATCTAATCATCGGAAGCTTCCACTTCCAAGTAGACGACCCGCAAGAATCACACCCTTCGGCCCTGATCACATCAGAACCGTCGATGCAAAAACCTGCGCCCACGACGGCACCGGCATCTTCCGTCGGATCCTCCATGGATGTCACAACACAGATTGAAGCAGGCGAAAAAAGGAGAGTGAATTGAGATGGATTTGGGAGATCTTGATAGCCTTCATGGCAATCTCTCCTTTGGATCAGATCATCAGCCAACCACACCACGCGAAGCACACCCGACAAATTCAGAACCTAAAGAAAGCAATGAAAATGTCGACTTCGAAGAAAGGATGGCGAAGATCTATATCCAGAAATACAATCTCGAAACATTATCAGTACATCTTTTCAAGCAAAAGATGACACCATCATACCACGCATAACACGCCATCAAGTGTACATGATCAACGGATACACCTCAACACCACGCGACGAAAACGGTAATCCTATCCTCAACCCCGACGATATTTTATCAGATGACAATGCAGGAAATCACGGCAATGAAGGAGACCATGAAAACGGAGGAGAAGCAGTAGATAATAGCATAGTTCGAGGAGGAGGCGGAGAACCGCACGGAAGAGAGAGACAAGGACTTCGGCTGCCATCATCGGAATGGCAAAAAGCAAGGGAGGCAATTTTGGGAGCAGTTCCAATGACAGTGGATGCTTCACATGAGGATCTTCTAGCATACCAGTACCTGCTTCACCACAAGAAGAGAGGCCTACTTAGGATGCAGAGGCAACTCGACGAAAGGAAAAGATTAGCCGACAAATCCAGCTTACGACGGGCACGATTAACCTCTAGTCGGGGATCACGGAGCGTAATAGGAGGAGCACCACCAAGAAGAGCAACATCTCGACTGCAGCATATCCCTGAAGCATAAAGAAGTGGACTCAATTGACCAAGCAGGAAACATCAAGGCAAAAACAGCTCAGACGGCCATTGTGGCCATGCAAACATATCTAATCACCACTCAGCCCGCACCCGACGATCCCCGAGCGGCCCTCCACCGCTCTGCCCTGATGAACCTTGGCATGGTGGGAGCCTCTCTTGCGGAAGCAGAGCAAGGAATCACATGACAACCCGATAGATCCCCACGCCGTCACAGCAGTCCTCGGCAAGTGGGACACACCCAACGATCTCGATCGCCACACCAGGCGCATCTCGTAGGACCCGAGCCACGAAGTAACACAAGAAATGACAACACGCAACACAAGAGCGAGGGATCAAGGGATGAGAACCGCAGCCGACGATATCATGATGGATACGACGAAGACGATCACGAGCTATGCGGGGCCAGCTGTTTCACACAGCGGATTCGCAAGACATCAGTACCCAAGAACTTCAAACTTCCACACGACCGCCACAAGTACGATGGGCTCCAGGAACCCGAAGCTTGCTTAGCAGATTATCTGGCCACTGTCAAATTACAGCGCAGCTCCACAAATACCGCAATGCAAAGCCTGCAACTACATCTCACCGACGCTGCAAGATCATGGCTCATGCAGTTACATAAAGATTCCATCGGTAGCTAGAACGACCTGGAAGATAAGTTCATCCGGCACTTCCAATCCACGTTTAAACAACCAGCATCCTTGGAGCAGTTACGAGCGTGCAAGCAAAAATCTGGGGATTCAATAAGAGCATTCATCCGGCGATGGAATATCATCAAAAGCTTAGTTGAGTCCATATCCAACGAAAGGGCCATCGACGCCTTCAACGATGGCCTCCGTCACCGAGAATTCATAGAAGAATTGGGACGGGTTAAACCCAAAACAATCTCATAGCTAATGGAAATAGCAATCGCTGGGCTGATGGGGAGGACACGCTGCATAATAAGCGCACGCGATCACCCGAAGAAGACAGGGATAAGTGCGGCAATGATAGAAGAAGAAGGAGTAATGATGGAAACATAGGACCAAGTTACTTCGCAAAAGGTTTTTTCGGGTGAAGGAAATAACAGAAGCAATGACCACAATGGCGGATACCGCCAGAACAGGGACGATGTTGCAGGAAGCCAGTCCGCACAGTGGTATCAGCCAAGAGCACGAGACCCACCTATGTCCGCAATGCAAATGATAGAAGGACCCTGTAATATGCATTTTTACATCGACTCAGCAGGCAGACGACAATCTAACCACCTCATGAAAGACTAACGAACATTCCTGAAGATGCATGAGCTTTTAATGCAAAGGCAACCGAAGCGGCGAACCGAGGATATGCATCTACGCCTGGCACATTAGCCATTAGCGCACCACCGCCACCACTAGTGGCACCACCACAAAACACAAATGATCAAAACAACGAGTACCCTAGGTCAAAAGGAGCAATGTCCATGGTTCAGAAAGGGCGTCCATCCAACAGAATTCAGAAGCTCATCACAAGACAAATCAATATGGCAGAAACAGCAACATCAACACACCCGAATATCTTCATTGGTCCGAGCAAGAAATCACATTCAGCAAAGCTGATCACCTGCTTCGGGTCCCATGACCAGGCCATTTAGCCTTGATAGTAGAAGCACAAATTGGCAGTTTCGATATGAGCAAGGTATTCATGGACGCAGGAAGTAGCATAAATCTAATCTATGCAAAAATGCTGAGAACAATAAGCTACCCACTAGACAATCTCGCGCCAACAGAAACATCTTTCCATGGAATAGTACCAGGTAAAGCCGAAATCCCTTTAGGCAAAGTATTTCTTGATGTTGTTTTTGGTTGTAAAGTAAATTTCAAGCGAGAAAAACTCGAATTCAAAGTCATGGACTGGCCATCACAATATCATGCGATCATGGGACAGTCAGCCTTCACACAGTTTATGGCAGTACCGCACTATGCGTACCTAGTAATGAAAATGCCAGCTCCAAAGGGAATCATCACAGTAAGAGGAAGCTTCACACGTGCCGATAGTTGTGATCGGGAATTCAACAAAATTTTTGAATCTTTCGAGATGGCAACGGAGTTTGAACAACTCAAAACTTCAGCAGACGCACAACCATCGGAAGTAGCACGTGTCAATCCCGATTAGGCTTTTGACATGGCAAAGGACACAAAAGAAGTACAGATCCACCCCGTCGACCCGACAAAAACAATATTTGTGGCTTCCAACCTTAACCCCGCATAGCAAAGTGCGCTCATCGAGTTCCTCCGTGAGCACTGGGAGATCTTCGCATGGCTACCTTCTGACATGCCGGAGATTCCCATGGAACTCGCTGAGCACGCATTAAATGGTAGTGATTTTTTCTCCTAAAAGGACACTTTCGACATCTTCTGTCGGCGTGTCGCCAAAAGAGAAAGAGGCTTTACTACTTTATATCGTTGCTACAAATCAAGTGGTTAGCACGGTCCTGGTCATGGAGCGACCCAAAGAAGGGAAGACCCACAGTGTGCAGAGGCCAGTCTACTTCCTGAGTGAGGTTCTATTGCCATCCAAACAAAGATACCCACACTAGCAAAAACTAGCATACGGGGTATTTATGACCGCACGAAAACTATGCCACTATTTTTCGGAGCATCTAATCATAGTCATCGATGAAGCGCCTTTGTCAAGCATCCTCAACAATCCAGAAGCAACTGGACGTGTCTCTCTATGGGGCATCGAATTATCCCCTCGGGATATCACGTATGAGAAGCGCAAAGCAATCAAGTCACAAGTTCTGCCGGATTTCATCACAGAGTGGACAGAGATACAATGTGTAGGTCCACCAGACTAGTGCTTGGACAATGTACTTTGATGGATAAAAAAGAACAGAAGGAGCAGGAGCAGGAGTCATATTAATATCACCTCAAGGCGACAAAATGTGCTATATACTTCAGATGAGGTTTGCAAACACATCCAATAACGAAGCAGAATACGAGACCCTGTTGCATGGCATGCGAATGGCCAAAGCTTATGGTGCAACTCACCTCAAAATCTTCGGAGATTCCAACCTTGTGGCACAACAAGCAATGAATAAGTGTGACGTCGTCAGCGAAAATATGGTTGTTTATCGCAATCTATATGGTGTCATGGAAGCTCAATTCGATGGGTGTAAAGTATCACATATAGGGAGAGCAAGCAATGAAGAAGCCGATAGTCTAGCAAACATCGGATCCTTGTGCTTACCAATACCACACGGAGTCTTTTGGGAAGAAATAACGGAGCGATCAATCAAAGCAAAAAGAGTATCCGAGGTTGTAGCACCAAAAACAGGAAAAAAGAAACATCTGCAAAAAGACCCAGGGGCTCCATCAGAAGCCAAAAACATAGAACAGGCCATCAAAGAAGAAGAACAAGAAACTGGAGAGGTCATGCTAATTGAGCCTACCTGGATGCAGTCGTATATAGCATATATGACTAAGGGAGAGTTACCCGAAGATGTGATAGAAGCCCGGCGAATCACCTGAAGATCGAAGGCCTTCAGAATAATCAAAGGAGAGCTATATAAGAGAAGTATTTCGGGTGTGTTGCAGCGTTGCGTAACACCCGAAGAAGGAAAAATCATACTCAAAGATATACACGAAGGAGTTTGTGGTCACCATGCTAGTAGCCAAGCAATTGCTGCAAAAGCATTCAGGGCGGGATTTTACTGGCTCACTGCAGTTCAAGATGCAAAAGACATTATCAGAACATGTGAGGCATGTCAACGATTCGCAACAAAGCCTGGAGCACCCACTTCTGAGTTGAATCCTATACCTTTGGCTTGGGATTTTCCTCAGTGGGGACTAGATATGGTGGGAAAACTTCACAGATCATCGCCAGGAGGACACGTCTTTCTGCTAGTAGCAATCGACAAATTTACTAAATGGATTGAAGCAATGCTCGTCACCACCCAAGACAGAACTTCGGCTATGAATTTTGTTAAATCCATAGTATTTCGGTTTGGCGTACCAAACAGCATCATCACGGACAATGGGACCCAATGAGTTCCAGGAGTACTGCCAGGAGATGGGCATCAAAGTAAGCTACGCTTCGGTAGCTCACCCGCAAAGAAATGGACAGGTAGAAAAAGCCAATGGACTAGTTACTGCTGGACTCAAGAAAAGACTACTAGCACCACTTGATAGAGCAAAAGGAGCATGACTTGATGAATTTTCATCTATGTTATGGAGCTTACATACAACTCCAAATAATTCAACACAAGAGACACCTTTCTTTTTGGTCCGCGGTGCGGAAGCCGTGCTTCCTGTTGAGGTGTCACATGAATCCCCAAGAGTAGCTGCATATATGATAAAGAGGAATCAAGAGAAGCACTTGAACATGATGTGGGTGCACTTGATGAAGCTCGAGATGAAGCCCTCCAAAGAGCAACTATGTACTAGCAAAACCTGTGCAATTACCACAGCAGAAGATTGCGGCCTAAGTCCTTTGCAGTAGGGGACCTAGTTCTTCGCCTCAAGCAAGATGGCCACAAGAAGTTAGAATCGGCATGAGAAGGACCATACATTGTCACAGAAGTTATTCCTAGAGGACCATATCGACTACAAGACAAGAAGATAGGAGTAAATTACTCAAATCTATGGAACGTAACACAGCTGCAATGATTTTATGTATAAGATTGCTTACAATATGATAAGAGTTACAGTTTGGCTCCTTAAAGCCAGAATATCCAGGTTAATGGCTAGATGCCATCCGCCCAAAGAATAATTTATCATCGAATTTTTCACCTTATGTATACAGAGATAAGTTTTATGTGCCTTATAGATGTTTATTATTGTTCAAAATATCTATGCTTTCTGTCAAGCTAACAACAACTATGAGCCCATGTCCAGATACAGGCATCCAAACATACCCTCGGGGGCTACTCCCATAGGGAGTGCTGGCGCGCACCCGATAAACATACAATTGTACAAAAAATAAAATATTTATGATTGGGAAGTACCTTTGAGTCTTACATCAATGTATCCTCAAAAATGTATTCTTAAAAGAAATATTACTCCCACCAGGACCCAGTATAAAGCACTAAAACTATTCGGTAAATCGGCCAAGCAGGGAAACCACCGGAAAAGCTAAAAATCTTGGATCGCCCTCAAACGAGACAAAAATATGAATGTTGTGTTCGGAAACATGAAGGTAAGATCCCAGGTTTCGTCATGTGTGGCCTGGTAATCGCAAAAGAATGCGCTCTACCAGAAAAATATCCGTATCAACGATACGATGAAAAATCCCGATAGACGCGTTGGGTACCCGATAAAATAAAAAGCTAGAATTCAGTATTCGGTAAGACCTCAGCGGCCCGAACTGAATTACGCTAGTAATCAATTCCGGATTCAAGCCCGGGGACTTGAATTCGATGTAGGACAACCTTGTTTTTACCCAGGAGCAATTATTTCCTAATACGTCCATTTGGCATCACTATTCTATATCATAATTTACTGTTATTCATTGATATATTTCATATTAAGAGATGATACTTATGTTATTTCATCCTTTTTTGCATGGTTGATGACTTTTGGAGGATGGGCCGCTCAAGTCAAGATTCTCATTGAAAAAGGCACTGTTTGGAGGCGAAATTCGTGAAGATCAGAAAATCCCAGAAAATACAGGGAAAATCCTATTTTTCTAGAGGACGAAGGAAGCCGGAAGGGGGAGCGAAGATGGGCCATAGGGGTCCCACACCACCCCCTGGCGCGGGCCACCCTTGGTCGCGCCACCAGGTGGTGTGGCCACCCTAGCCCACCTCTGGCTCTGCTCTTTGGCGTATATTCCCCCACGAAACCCTAAGACTTGGGGAGCGACCACAGAAGATTCCACCGCCTCTGCGGGGCGGAAAACTGCAGAGAGAGAAAGAGCTCTCCAGCAGGCAGAAATCTACCGGGGAAATTCCTTCCCGAAGAGGGGAGATCGTCGCCATCAATGCCACCATCAAGATGAACTTCATCGGGATCATCATCATCATCTCCACGAGCACCATCATCACCACCCCATACCGCTATAACAATTGGGTTGAATCTTGCATAGTTCTTAGGGGAAACTTTCCCGGTGTTGATTACTTGTTGTAGTTGATGCTATTGAGTGGAACCGTTAAATTATTGTTATGTTCAGATTGTTACTTATCATTATTTCATCTTTGATCTTGATCCATATGATGTCTTGTGAGTAGTTCGTTTAGTTCTTGAGAACATGGGAGAAGTCATGTTCTTAGTAGTGGAATTGTGTTGAGAAAGATTCAATAGTTTGTTATTTAAGTTGTGGTGTTATTCTTCTAGTGGTGTCATGTGAACGTCGACTACATGATACTTCACCTTTATGGGCCTAGGGGAATGCATTGTGTATTTGGCTACTAATCGTAGGGGTTGCCTGAGTGAAAGAAACCTAAACCCCCATTAGGAAACCTCTGAACAAGGGAGTGTAGGATCTCAGAGTTTAAGACTGTGGTTAGGTTTTTATCTTAATTACTTTCTTGTAGTTGCGGATGCTTGCAAGGGGTATAATAACAAGTATGTATTAGTCCTAGGAAGGTTAGTACATTAGCACAGGTTCACCCACACAACACTTATCAAACTAAATAAGATTAATTAACTATATGAAGCGAAAGCACTTGAAAGTATTCCCATGTGTCCTCGAGAACGTTTGGTCATCTTAAGTAATACAACCGGCTTATCCTTTGCTAAAGAAAGGATTGGGCCACTTGCTGCATCTATTATCATTGTCTTTTATTTACTCACACTTTATTTATCCGCATTATCAAAAAACCCTAAAAATCCGTTTGCTAAGTATTTACAGAGAATTCCTGCTCCAAGCCACTCGTCAACACCTTCTGCTCCACGTTGGGTTCGACACTCTCACTTGTCGAAAATACCGCGATACACCCCCTATACTTGTGGGTAATCAAGACTATTTTCTGGCACCGTTGCCGGGGAGTGAAGTGCTATTGGAGAGTGGAACTGGTAAAGGAAACTTCTATTGTGAGTATTGTTTATTTCTGTTAGTTACTTTATTTCAATATGGATAATTCACTTAGTTTCTTATTTCGTAATGCTACTACCACTGCTAAGGTAATATATGAACCTCCACCTGCAAAAAATGATACTTTTAAGATACCTACAAGAATTATTGATCGTGTTATGGATAACTACTATTTTGTAGATGGAACTGTCCATCCCGGTGATCATTTTCTCTTTATACACGAATTATGCGGGTTGTTCACGTGTGTAGGTATTACTACAGATCAAGTCAATAAGAAGTTATTCTCATTATCACTGAAAGGAAGAGCTGAGGAATGGTATAAGCTGCTGAAGAATGGTCAAGCTCTTGAATGGGAGGAAATTCTACCTCTCTTTTATTCAAAATTTTATGGAATCAAATATACAACTTTTGGCCTCGTGATGGAGAGAGAGTACAGCTCAAGCTTGGGGGAGATTGAAGTTACTAATGCTCAAATGTTCTATTCATGAGCTCCCTAACAATATTATTATCAATAACTTTTATGCAAGACTTTCTCTTCATGATAAGGAACTATTGGATGCTTCTTGTGCTGGATCATTTACACGCATGGAAGAAGAAGCTAAATGGGATCTTCTAGACCGTATTCAAGACAATGCTGAAGCATGGGGGAATGATAAAGGAAGAAAGTCAGGTATAAATTATGATTATGAATGCATTAAATCTTTTATGGGAACTGATGACTTTCATAATATTAGTAATGCTTATGGTCTTGATTCTCAAAGTATTGCAACTTATTTTAAGGCTTTTGCTTATTATATTGAAATTCCTAAAAAGAAATGGAATAAGTATCATGAGCCATATAAAGATATGTTTAATTGTGTTCCTGCAAGAAATACTGAAGTTTATACTGCTAATCATGTTTTACCTGAACCTTACATTGAGAAAATGCCTTTCCTAGTTAAGATAAAGGAACATTCTATGATAGCTAGTATGGGTAATGAAAGTACAAATAAAGTTGTTGAACTTGATGAACAAATAGTTGTTGAACCTGTAATAGCAAATGTGAAAGACTTTGTGACTAAATATGTAGAAGATGGGCACACTATCCTCTATAAGGATATTTCTAATATTGTCTCACAAAGTAGAGTTAGGAGAGCTAGTGTCCCTGTGTTTTCTGTTAGAATAAGTGATCATTGCTATAATGGTTCATGTGATAGTTATATCGTTAAATTTATGCACGATACTGAAATTTATTATGAGAGAGGGAAGACTGTTCTAATGTATCTCAATAATATTAAATTTCCTCACTTTATGCTGAAAGTCTTTATGTTGCACTTGTTTTGCCTTCCTATGCTAGCAGCCTCTGGTTTCAACAATTTATTTTCTTACAAAATTCCCTTGCATAGGAAGTGGGTTAAACTTAAACATGTGTATTTTGGATTATTGATGCTCTCTTTTACTTCAATTCATATTCTTATATGAGCATCATTGAAATTATCATGCCCATCTTAATGGCTATAAAGAAAAAGCTTTTTGGGAGACAACCCAATATATTTTTCCTTTCAGTTTGTTTTTGTTTATTTGAGCCTTGGAAGTTATTGCTTTTGCAATAAACTCTCCTTATCCCTTTTGTTTGGTTTTTGTGTCAAGATCAACCTCTAATGAGAGAGAAGTAAGATTTGGGGAAGTTGCTATCCCAAAATAGATTTTTTGTGCTTCACTATAAAAAATCATTAAAAATCCCAGAACGTTGTACTTATCTGTAATTTTTTGTGTGCATGCCCCAGGTTATTATTTAAATTTCGTTAGTTTTGCACTTTTTGATTTAAGGAACAGAAGATTCTCGAAAAAATTGTTCTTTACCTATTGGTCTGTTTTGACAGATTTCTGCCATTTCTGCATTTGCCTCTTAAATTGATTTCCTTTTTGAATTCCTTTTTAGGCTTTCGGAAGGAGTTTCTATAGTAGCTTATGCTTTGATGGATATAAGTTGAAATTGAACTTAAAAGGTTTATTATCTTGCATGCACTAATGTTGCTAATGAGAATTGTGTGAAGTTTTGTGTGAAAGAAATTTCCAGGTTATAGGAGAAAATGGTGTAATAAGATGGTGAAGGGTTAAATGACTCAAACAATATGCTTATAAAGATGAAGATATTGATGTTATTCAAGTGGTGACTCCGGAAAAATTTATTAAAGACCAAATTCAGAGACCTGCAGAGTCTGTTTTCAAATACGTAACAGTTCTGGTAAGAAAAGGTCCGCAAAAAATCCATCAATTTATATTTTTGCAGTTTTTATCTAACATGGAAAGCAATGAGTCGAAAGAGGGACGGAAACGGATCCCGTGGGGCTCACACCACCCCATGGCGCGGGCCCACCTGGCCACGCCACCAGGGGTGTGGCCACCCCGAAGCCCGTCTCCAACCCATTTTCTCTCAGAACTTTCCTTTTTGTTGTTAAACTTTGTAATATATAATCCCCCGGATCCCCCGAGGTTCGTATATCATTTCGATATGTTTCTGTCAGGAACTACTCTTAAAGTTTAGAAGCACAATGGTCTCCGCCAATGATAAGGGCAAGGAGTCTGTGGAAGATGATCTCCAAGACCTTGAGCAGGAGGAGGATATCGAGAGTGAAGTTGAAGGGGAGGCAAAGGAAGACCACCATCCACACACCAGCCCCACCATTGCAAGCATTGGAGTGGTGGCAAATCCTGCCAAGTTCAAAAGGAATGCACGGATGTCCACTAAAGGGAAGGTTATGCGTCATTGCTTGGCTTCACGGTCACCTCCTCCACGCACCAAGAATCCCTTCCATACCCTTATCCATGAGCAGCAATTCCAGAATATGCCCAAGGAAAAACTACCGTCCAATTGGGATATGCCTCGTTCTAACCATGCAGGAAAAGAAGACTTCAGGGAGGAAGAAAGAATCGCAAGAGCTGGGATTCATAGCCCGACATGATCATGAACCGCACTGAGCACAATTTGGAGTTGATTCGTACTCTCACTTTCGAGATTGAGGACTTGAGGGAATTGATTGAAAAGCTCATCGAGAGAACACCACCACCACCGAAGGAGTAATTCGTCATCAATTTTTGGCATCCCCTTGGTTTGTTCCAAGCTTGGAGGAGTGCCGCGGTATCACATCACTATCTTTTATCTTTTTATCTTTTTAAGTAGAGTCATATCATGAATAGAGAAGGTATCATATAGGATGGTTTGCATTATGGAAGTGTCTCCCCTCTCGTTAGTTATCTATGTATCCCTTGGTGTGAGTTACCGTTATGGAATATTAATGAGAAGTTCTATCATTTACTTTTTGCACATCTTATATTAGTTTTCAATTTCGGTTATATGATTGATCTTGTTGTTAGTATTGGTATCACTTTGGGATCATTAAGTAAATTTAGTTGGTTTTGGCAAACCTGGCTCGGTCAGTAGCAACACTATTATGAGAATTAATGAAAAAGATAAAAGTACTCTTAAGAAATATAATTTCATCATCTTTCTTTCGTGTGGCTCATAAGCTTAGCATTCCCTAGTTAAGATATTTTGTGCTTCCAAGGAAGATTGCATGTTTGTTTTTATAACTTGTATGTTTGTTTGTTTCCTTCAACTCTTATGCTTGCTACCCAGCCTTGCTAGCCAAAAACTTGTGCTCACAGGGAATGCTTCTCGTGCATCCAATCCTTAAACCAAAACCTATGCCATTTGTGTCCACCATATCTACCTATTAGCATTATTTCTATTCCAAGTAAATTCATGTTTTTATCTACCTTCCAAAATAAACTTGTTATGTGAAAATTAGTGATTAAAGCTCTCACGAACTTGATGGCACACTTTAGTTTCTTGCACTTAATAAACTTGAACCATTGTGCCCATCTATGTTGCGTATATGCTTGCATTTTGTAAGTTGAGAATTAGCAGAACCATGTTATCATTTGGAACGATTTCAACATTGCACTTTATTTACTTGATATCATGTTCTTTTACTTATGGATCCCGGCGGTGTGAAATGAAAGGGGAGCTTGTAAGGCTCATGGAGTTCGTATATGTGTTAGAGAAACTCATGGGCGGCTGGTCTAAGCCATTCCTTATCATGGTGGAAACCTGCAGCATAACCATAGTGAGCAATCTACGAAGCATCCTCTATAAAAAAAACTTATGCAAATAGGAAAGAAAAAAGAAAAAAAGAAAAAAAAGAGCCTATGCAAATAGGAAATAAAACGATCGTTGAGATGCTCATTGTCTGCTTGCCTTGTCATTTTGATATGGGGAATCTTCCGTATCATCGGGCAAGGGGTACCCTGTTGGTGATTCTCTATGATACACATGTACTTACAATGACAAGAACTTACTTGTGACAAAAGTTGAGTAGCATGAGGAACGGTAATCGTAAGTAAGGGGCATGAGATTTTCAGCTTATAACTTGTCAAGCATATCCTCATATTTGATCACTTTAACCTTAATCACCTAAAGATGCTTATGATAGGGGCAATGAGAGCTGAAAGCTAATAAGTACCATAATTTTTGGAAGCTCTTTATGAAACTTGAAATCCCTTCTTCCCTCTGCGAAGGGCCTATCTTTTACTTTTTAGTTGAGTCAATAAACCTATTCCTTTCTATCTCAGCAAGTATTTTGAGTTGTTGTGTTTCATTCATTCATATGATGATTTATTCAATCATGTTTCTTATGTTCCTTGTTTTGCACACTACTCTTATCTTAGTGAGAATTAGTTTGAAAGCTATCATTGAAAACCCCATTATGTTCGAACTCCTGCAAATTGTTAACTATTCTTTGACCAAGAGCAAAGTTTGCCATTACCAATTATGATTTACTTTGTGTATCTTTATTGTGTTCCCTTTACCTATTGCAAGTTAAGTTATATAATAGTGAGTTGTCTTCTATTATGATTTGTGTATTGATGAATGTGATGCTTCTTGTCTGTATTTTTTTATCGACACTTCACTCCATAAACCTGAGGTCGTGTTTATTGAGCTCAGTTTTCACTTGGGGACAAGCGAAGTCTAAGCTTGGGCGAGTTGATACGTCCATTTTGCATCACTATTCTATATCATAATTTACTATTATTCATTGATATATTTCATATTAAGAGATGATACTTATGTTATTTCATCTGTTTTTGCATGGTTGATGACTTTTGGAGGATGGACCGCTGAAGTCAGGATTCTGGTGGAAAAGGCATTGTTTGGAGGCGAGATTCGCGAAGATCAGAAAATCCCAGAAAATACATGGAAAATACTATTTTTCTAGAAGACGAGGGAAGCCAGAAGGGGGAGTGGAGATGGGCCACAGGGGGCCCACACCACTCCCTAGTGCGGGCCACCCTTGGCCGCACCACCAGGTGGTGTGGCCACCCTGTCCCACCTCTGGCTCTGCTCTTTGGCGTATATATTCCCCACTAAATCCTAAGACTCGGGGAGCAACCACAGAAAGATTCCGCCGCCTCTGCAGGGCGGAAAACTGTAGAGAGAGAAAGAGCTCTCCGGCAGGCAGAAATTTGCCAGGGAAATTCCTTCCCGAAGAGGGGAGATCGTCGCCATCAACACCACCATCAAGATGGACTTCATCGGGATCATCATCATCATCTCCATCATCATCTCCACCAGAACCATCATCACCACTCCATACCGCTGTAACAATTGGGTTGAATCTTGCATAGTTCTTAGGGGAAACTTTCTCGGTGTTGATTACTTGTTGTAGTTGATGCTATTGAGTGGAACCGTTGAATTGTTGTTATGTTCAGATTGTTACTTATCATTATTTCATCTCTGATCTTGATCCATATGATGTCTTATGAGTAGTTCGTTTAGTTCTTAAGGATATGGGAGAAGTCATGTTGTTAGTAGTGGAATTGTGTTGAGAAAGATTCAATAGTTTGTTATTTAAGTTGTGGTGTTATTCTTCTAGTGGTGTTATGTGAACGTAGACTACATGATTCTTCACCTTTATGGGCCTAGGGGAATGCATTGTGTATTTGGCTACTAATCGTAGGGGTTGTGGAGTCACAGAAACCTAAACCCCCATTAGGGAACCTTTGCACAAGGGAGTGTAGGACCTCAGAGTTTAAGGCTGTGGTTAGGTTTTTATCTTAATTACTTTCTTGTAGTTGCGGATGCTTGCAAGGGGTATAATCACAAGTATGTATTAGTCCTAGGAAGGTTAGTACATTAGCATAGGTTCACCCACACAACACTTATCAAACTAAAGAAGATTAATTAACTATATGATGCGAAAGCACTTGACAGTATTCCCATGTGTCCTCGAGAACGTTTGGTCATCTTAAGTAATACAACCGGCATATCCTTTTCTAAAGAAAGGATTGGGCCTCTTGCTGCATCTATTATCATTGCCTTTTATTTACTCGCACTTTATTTATCTACATTATCAAAAAACCCTAAAAATCTGTTTGCTAAGTATTTACAAAGAATTCCTGCTCCAAGCCACTCGTCAACACCTTCTGCTCCTCGTTGGGTTTGACACTCTTACTTATCGAAAATACTGCGATACACCCCCTATACTTGTGGGTCATCAATTCCCGATCCATCAGAAGCATCAGGCTCGTTGTACCAAATCTCTACAAGACACAAAAAGTGATAAAAATAAAGGAAAAGAAACTTTGAGACTCAACCTGAAACTACGGTTCAAGTAGGGTCTTGTGGGCTACTGACATGGATATGATTACTCGGATGACTATGATTCTCTACCCTATATTGGGTAAAAGGCTTACGGCCCATGAAGGTTTCAAATAAACAGCCCAAGGAAGCAACCAACAAAGACTTCGATTGTATTAGGAAAAATACTATGAACCGACATTATGTTGGTATTGTAGTTACACGTGTAGGAAACCTATCCGCATACAGCTTTGAGACCCGGCCTATTATATATAGGACGGGATAAGCCCAAGCGAGGGTACCGAAATCTAGAGGACAACTTGTAATAGTGCAATTACTCAATATTCAGGCGACTTTAATTCGATTGCTTCCCTGAACATCTGATGAAATCCCCAGGGTTCTCTTTTCCACGAAACCCCAAGTCCATCACCATGGGCATTACCGAGGTTACCCTTCGTTAAAACCCCTTTGCGACAAGTCAAGCTTTTTGAATGGTCACATTACTATTCGCATATGTCTTTTTCTTAAAGATCCATTTATTTTCCACGGCCTTGCAGCCTTCCGGAAGATATACCAAGGTCCAAACTTGGTTTTCATGCATGGATCCTATTTCGGATTTCATGGCTTCTAGTCATTTCTCGGAGTCATCACTATCCATAGCTTCTTTGTAGTTTGCAGGTTCTTCTTGTTCATCTAGGATGACATACATCACAAGGCTACTGTACCAATCAGGAGTGGCACGAACTCTCGTAGACCTGCGAATCTCAGGAGTCTCAACGTTGTTGTTTTGATCATCATCATTGGGCTCTTCCTCCATGTTGGAGAGTGGTTTTGGAACAGCTTCCGTTGCGCTACTCGGAATTTGGAGAGAAGGGTCAACAACTTCATCTAACTCAATTTTTCTTCCACTAACTCCTTTAGCAAGAAATTGTTTCTCGAGAAAGGTGCCAGCTTTCGCAACAAACGTTTTTCCTTCGGCCTGGTTGTAGAAAGTATACCCAACAGTTTCCCTTGGGTATCCCACAAAGATACATTTTTCCAACTTGGTTTCGAGTTTGTCAGGCTGTAGTTTCTTGACGTAAGCCTCACAACCCCAAATTTTAGAAATAGTAACTTTGGCTTCTAGCCATACCATATCTCATATGGAGTTGTCTCCACGAATTTTTATGGTGCTCGGTTTAAAATAAAAGCAGCGGTTTCCAAGCGTATCCCCAAAAAAACACAGACAAATCAGTTAAAGACATCATGGACTGCACGCTATCCAATAGAGTTTGGTTACGTCGTTCCGACACACCATTATGCTGTGGTGTTCCGGCTGGTGTAAGCTGTGGGATAATCCCACAGTTCGTCAAGTGCATGTTAAACTCATAACTCAAATACTTGCCTACCCGATCCGATCGGAGATGCTTGATTCTCTTGTTAAGTTGATTCTCTACCTCTTTCTGAAATTCCTTGAACTTTTCAAAGGTTTCAGACTTGTGCTTCATTAAGTAGATATATCCATATCTACTTAAGTCATCCGTAAAGGTAACAAAGTAACGATAACCATTGCATGTTGAGATGCTCATTGGTCCACATACATCCGTATGTATGATTCCCAGTAGGTCTACAACTCTCTCCATTGTCCCGGAGAATGGTGTCCTAGTCATCTTGCCCATGAGGCATGGCTCACATGTATCAAGGGATTCTAAATCCAAGGATCCAAGAATCCCTTCCGAATGAAGCTTCTTCATGCGTTTTATGCCAATGTGACCAAGACGGCAATGCCACATAAACATGGAATGACCATAATTATGCTTACGACATTTAGCATCAACACTATCGATGTGCGTATCACAATCAAGATCAAGTAAGAATAAACCATCACACACAGGGCATGAACATAGAAAATATCATTCATATAAATTGAACAACCATTTGTTCCTGTAAACGAATAATGATCTTGCAATAAGCAAGATCCACTCACAATATTCATACTCAATGCGGGTACATAGTACCATTTATTCAAAACCAAGAATAATCCTGACGGTAGACGAAGATGCAGGGTGCCGACGGCCATCACTTCGACTCTCGAACCATTGCTGATGCGCATCGTCACCTTGTCCTTCCTCAGGCGCCTCCTACTTTGTAGATCCTTTGTCCTTGGCGGCTATCTTGCCGGCTTTCTTGTCTTCAAGGTACTTGGGGTAGTTGCGTTTCCAGTCCCCATCCCCTTTGCAGTAGTAGCACGTAGTGCTGGGCTTAAGGCTAGGCTTGGAAGTCTTTGAGGTACTAGCAACAAACTTTCCATCCCTTTTGGGCTTCTTTCCCTTGCCTTTTCCCTTTTGCCCCAGCTTCTTAAAGTTTGTGGTCTTATTTACCATCAACACTGTGTGCTCCTTCTTGATTTCTACCTCAGCAGTTTTGAGCATGGCGAACACCTCAGCAAGGGTCTTAGTCATCTCTTCATGTTGTAGTTCCTCACAAAGCTCTTATAGCTAGGGGAAACAAGTGCATCACCCTATCAATCGCGAGCTCCTCCGGGATTTTGCAATCCAGGGTGTTCAAATGCTTAACATAGCCAGACATTTTGACTACGTGCTCCCTGATACTGCTATGCTCTTCCATTTTAGCAGAGAAGAAGAGCTCGGAAGCATCATACCTCTCTACACGAGCCTATGGAGCAAAGACATCCTTGAGATCCTCAATGATCTCAAAAGCATTCATCTTCTCAAAACGCTTTTGAAGCTCCAGCTCCATGGCATAGAGCATTCCACTCTGGATGAGGGAGAAATCGTCCGCCTTGGACTGCCAGACATTCTTTTTGCCCTGGGAGGCGGAATCTGTAGGCTTAGCCCGAAGCTCGGCCTCGATGACATAAGTCAACTTGTAGGGGACTAGGAGGATCCTAAGATTGCGGAACCATGTGGTAAAGTTGGTTCCATCAGTTTTCAGCTTGTCCTTTTCGAGGAAAGTGCTAAGGTTGAAGGTGGGTGGGCGAGACATCTACAATGGATTTGCAAAGTGTTTAGACCATGTTCATAATAATGAGTTCAAGTTTTAATTATACTATCATACTTAAAACAAAAGAACTCCCACTCAAACGAACATCCCTCCACTCATTTAGTGATCACATGATCCCAATCCCCTGCACCTCCCCCGATCATCATGGCCATCAGTGCAGTATCAAAGGTGGACATTCCCTAATGTCCATCACATCAACCATGTGATTCATGCTCGACCTTTTGGTATCTTGTATTCTGAGGCTATGTCTGTCGCATGCTAGGCTCGCCAGTTCTAACTTGTGTGTATTCGCAGTGCAACATGGCTTACACCCACTGTATGCGAACGTAGATATGTCTGACACCCGATCATCACGGCCTGCCTCGTACCGAAGAACTTCCTTGGTGGTGAACACACAAGGGGAATACGATAACTGGAATACTGTGAAGGATTATCTTATTATGCTACCATCGAATGTATATATAATTACACTAGCATAATAAGTAATACTTCATAAAGTAAAGTATTATGACGTGGTTAAAGCATCTTGATCATCATCAATAGCTTCAATGAAAGTTTCATAAACTCGTCATTGCCATGTCTCGACACATGCCCCTATGCAACAATAAAAATAGACGCCTCTATATTATCTATTGCAAGTTTTACGCGGCTTTAGGGCTTTCGCGGTAGAACCCCTTCCCACCTATGAACGTGGAGCCACAACATGGATTCAATGATTGCCGTTCTTCTTCCCTTTTTAGGGCCCTCCAATGTTGATGCCATATAAACTACTGTAGAGAGACAGACACCCCTAAGCCACTTTGATTCGTGGACCAGTCTCGTGAATCACCACGTAAGGTTGGTTGGGGGATGCTTCATCAAACAGTGCCACGATATGAACAAGAACATAAAAGAGGGTAGCAACTAGAGAATCAATGCCCACATATTGCTATGTGTTCTATCCGTACAACATGTCTACCCATAGACCCGCTCTGATACCACTATAGGGTTCTGCAGCAGAAAACAAAAAAATTCTATCTTCTCGAACACTAATACTACGATCTATACTATGTAGACATAAGTAATGGAAGAGAAAGATGGTATGCATACCTTTTAAGACCGAGGCACGCCTTACGCAGGAAGGCGTATATTGATGAATACGAGCAGCACCTCAAGTGTGGTGCCTCCGAAGTTCGTCACACGTCCGGTGTAGGTGACGTCAACCGGACTCCGATCTAGCCGAGCAGCGGAAGAAGTAGACGTCGGATCACTGATCACATGACGGTGGTGTGAAGATGGGGAACTCACTCACGAAGTCCTCCCCAATATTCCGGAGAAGACCTTAATGGATGAGAGAGAGAATGAGAGGGAATGGGATGATTCTAAAGGGGGAGGGGAGACCCCTATATATAGTGGGAGGGGGCACACCACCTAGGGGCCAGGCGGTGTGGGACTAATCCCCACACCCGTCGGCCACCTAGGGGCAGCCACCAGCCCTAGGTGGGCCCCACTAGGGTGGCCCACTGAGCCCAGGCTGGCTGGCCCCCTTTCCCTAGGCGCCTTGCTCCTTAGGCCTCCCCTTTGGGTGAGGCCCATTAGCATTGGGCTACCTTTAATAATAAAATAAAATATATATTTAATATTAATTCTCCAATTAACATTCAAATATACATATTATCTTATTCCTTCACTATGGAACACCTTCCGGACCCCTTCCAATCTCCATCTGATGTTACTCGGAACTATTCCAGTTTCTCTTTCTCTATTTCTCCTACGATACCTCATCTACCCTAAGCGTCCCCACCCTTAAGCGTGACATCCTTCGGTTCGGAAACACTTCGGACATGATCGAGACTACTCTCATCAATGATCAACAGAGGGACCTGGATGGCCATGTGAGCCCCGTGTGTTTCACGAATATAATCGATCGAACCATGAGATAGTCGTTTCCTGTTCCCTTTGTCCTTTGATACCTAATTCATTCGAGACTTGATCTTCGGTATCCCCATACCATAGTTCGGTCTCATTACCAATGAACTTGTTTACTCGTTCCCATGTCGTTGCATTCCATGACCAAGTCACGTGCTTTCAAGCTTCATTAATGCAACATCACTGAGATGGCCACATGTATCTATCCGTTACATGGATTAGACAATTCTTGGTCTTGATATGTACTCCTCTACACATCCCTTTGGAAAACCTGAGTGGTACCTTTTTGATCACCCTTTTACGATATGATACTTGATAACCATCTAAGCTTCCTCGATAATGGTGATTTGCATTACCTCATAGTCAAAGGATCAGGTTGCGAGGTTCTATGTGTTTTATCACCAATGGTGAACTTTGTAACTAGATCTCATTAAGATATAATGGTCAGATGTATGTCTATCATGTCATTCAACTAATGACATGACCTCATTGTCAATTGGCATAAATGCCCATGATCTTGAAACCTAGATCATCCTCATGACCAGTGAACTAGTTCGCTAGAGGTAACTAAAGACATGGTTTGTTCACATACCACACGTGTATTAACGTTTCGTCACAGTTATAGCACAGTATGAAACGTATTATGAACATATAGGAGTATCAAATAATACACTTTATTATTTGCCTCTAGGGCATAACTCCTTCACAACCTGGTTGTAAAGGTTTTGGTTGGCGCCTTCAAGGTCACCGGTTAGTGGATTGTGAGACCACCTTTGTGGTGGTGCTCACCGGAGAAGAAGATGAGGCCTTTGTGGCGCTCGGGTGACCTTGTGTGACCCCGACACCTCTCCAACATAGACATAGCTTCCTTGAAAGTGAACTACAGGAATTACACCTCCGTGTCCCCTTGCCGGTTTATCCGTTCCTCTCCTTTACTTCTTACAATTACCGTCTTGTTTACTTGTTGTATCGTTAGCCATATAGGTTGTTCATCTACTTGCATCTATAGTGAACTTTACTTTGTGCAAAGCCTAATAAAATTTGGTAGTCTCCTATTCACCCCCCCTCTAGTCGACCAAAGTTGGGCCTTTCAACACATGATTTGGCTATGACATCTTCATGTGTTGAAGGCAGGTTTTGAGGTGGCGTGCATTTAAGTGTGGGTCTGAACAGTCAGTGGACAAATAATTATAAGCATCATTATAAAGCTAAGATGCATGACAATAATAAATAGTAGAGTGAAAAACTCGTGTTCCTCTCTCCCTCTCATTGTTTTTTGTCTCAAGTTCCCAAATACTCACGAATTCCGACCCAGTCCGGATCTCACGCTTCATGATGAAACATAGCTAGGAGATATTGCGTTTTGCTCGAAAATTTGCAAGTTTTAAGCAAACATTAGATTACAAGGATAGTCGACTTCTGCTCCAAATGCGGGCACTGACTTTGACCCATACTTGGTTTACTCTTGTTGTGGAAAAGTTTAGAATTTCGCCTCTTAGGATCCCCTAGTTCAAACTATTCCCTCTCCCCTCCTCCCCTCTCTCCCCACGTCCAAGGGTTGACCGCGTGAGACCGGGCCGATCCTGATCCTTCTCCAGCGGCTTTTCTAGCCAGAGATTGCGAAGGAGAGGTGCTAGAGTAGGTGCTAGGAGTAGGTCTAGGTTTCTCGGCAGTTTTTTGGTAGTTTGGAGTAGGACACATGTTTCTTTTGGATGGACCTGGTGCATCTGGCGGATGATATGTCACGGCTGATGGCTCAAAATATATCGAGCTCGTTGGGGAACCCCAAGAGGAAGGTATGATGAGCACAACAACAAGTTTTCCTCCAGTTATGAAACCAAGGTTATCGAACCAGTAGGAGCAAGGAAACACCTCCAAGGTTTTATTTCCAACTTGGAATCCTGCACAACAGAACCACAAAACTTTGCCCCCAAATTACAATGAGGTTGTCAATCTCACCGGTTTTGCTGAAAACAAAGGATTAAACGTATTGTGTGGAAGATAGTAATTGCTTGCAGAAAGTAAACAGAAAACAGTAAATAGATTGTAGATAGATAGTAAAAGAAAGGACCGGGTCCATAGTTCACTAGAGGTGATTCTCCTTAAGATAGATGACATGTTGGATGAACAAATTACAGCGGGCCAATTGACAAACATCGAGAAAGCATACATGCATATACTAATCATCTTGACTCCTATGAGATTTGATTGGGCATTACAACATTATACATAGACCATAATCCAACTACATTTATGACTAATAATCCACCTTCAGGTTATCATCCGAACCCCCTCCAGTATTAAGTTGCAAGCAATAGATAATTGCATTAATAAAAGTGTGTAAAGTAAACAATACGATTGTTCTATAAACAAAGGATTGCTATTTTCTCCCTAGTAGCAACATCACATCTAGTACCTTAGATATTTCTGTCACGTCCCCAGATTACTAGAGGCATGAACCCACTATCAATCATAAATACTCCCTCTTGGAGTTGCTAGCATCTACTCGGCCAAGATAGCTACTAACAACGGAGAGCATGCAAGATCACAAATAACAAAGACATGATAGAATCAATAATCAATCTAAAATAGCATCTAAATATCCATCGGGTCCCCGCAAACACAAGATGTATGATTATAAATAGATGATCTTGATCATGAACGGAGCTCACAAGATCTAAACATGATAGCACAAAGGAGAAGAACCAACCATCTAGCTACTACATGGACCCGTAGTCTAGGGATGAACTACTCACGCAACACACCAGCGGCAGGCATGGTGATGAAGAAGGCCTCCAGGGTGACCTCTCCCCTCCGACAGGGTGCCGGGAAGAGCTTCAGATGTCTCCTGATCTAGGGATGGAGATGGAGGTTGCTACAGACTCTTTCGTGGAATTTTGATCGGGTACTTAGGGTTTCTGTATCGGAGGCTTCTTATAGGTCAAAGGGGAGGCCTAGGGTGTACACGAGGAGGCCGCACCACCCCTGGCGCAGGCCAAGCCTGGCCGCACGGCCAGGTGGTATGGCCGGCCTCTGTCCCCTCTCCCTCTCATCTTCTGGCTCCGTGTTCCCATCGGTGAAATATTGACTTTGGCTTTTGTCCCGTCCAATTCCAAGAATATTCATTTTTTGGCTTTCCTGGAACCAAAAATAGCAGAAAACAGGGAACTAGCACTATGGCATCTTGTTAATAGGTTAGTCCAAGAAAGTGTATAAAAATACTCCAAAGTGTGGACAAAACATAAGAAAGTAGATATAAAACAAGCATGGAACATAGAAAATTATAGATACGTTTGCAACGTATCAACATCCACAAGCTTAAGTCCTGCTCGTCCTCGAGTAGGTAAGTGATAAAAAGAAAGAATAATTTTTGAGGTGACATGCACCATCATAAACTTGATCAAAGTATTTGTAAAACATTGATAGCTGGGATCATAGTACTTTAACATAGCATGAAAGATATAGTTCTATCAATAAGACATAGCAACTATGTTGTAACATGAAAAGGCACAAACAAAAGATTCATGAATAACAATGCTTTGTAAGACGTTTGTTTGTTTCACATATAGAAAGCATAATGAGAATGGTATTCAGCTTGTCCCTCATAGTGTAGCAAACATAAATGCATAGGACACCTTCAAAGTTCATAAGGGTGACTAGATACAAATAGTTCAAGAGCAAGCAATATCAAAGTTATGAATCAATCAACAAGTCTTGGGAAAATGCACATTAAACTAAGAATGGCCACTATGCTCTCTTAATAGGTGCATAAAGATAGAAGATGGAGACTCGGTATAAAAGTAAAAGAAAGGCCTTCATAGAAGGAAGCAGGGATTCAAGTCTCATAAAGAGCTTCCAAAAATTATGGTACTTATTAGTTTTCAGCTCTCATTGCCCCTATCATAAGCATCTTGAAGTGATTAAGGTTAAAGTGAACAAACTATGGAGTATATGCTTGACAAAGTATAAGTTGGCAATCTCATTTCCCTTGAATACTAGGGCCGCTCCTCATGCTACTCAATTTTAGTTACCGATAAGTTCTTGCCATAGTAAGTACATGTGTATCATAGAGAACCACCAACGGGGTACCCCTTGCCCGATGATACGGAAGAATCCCCATATCAAAATGACAAGGCAAGCACATAATAAGCATCTCAGCAATCTTCTTATTTCCCATGGGAAAATGGGGCAACGCATTATTATGCTAAAACAACGCATGATTCTTTCAAGGCACATTAAGCAATCTCAATTGTTTATAACATGTCATGCTACAGCTAAAATCACTAAGCATATAAGCAAAACAATATCAAGCATGACATGACAAAGCATAGGCCACAGTCAAAAACAAGCTCCTTTTCACCACTTAAGCACGAACTTTTGCTACTCTTTTCCAATCCAAACCAACTTATTTGAAAACTAATGTACGAATGAGGGGGTCCAACCAATTTATTCAAGAAAACTAAACAAATGAAGCAAACAAAAATCAAAAACAAAAACAAAGACGCTCCAAGAACAACACAACTGTGCATGAAACAATAAAAATGAAGTGTTTGGAAGAAACCTGAAATTTTTATTGATGAAGAAGGGGATGCCTTGGGCATACCCAAGCTTTGACGCTTGTACTTCTTGGATGTTTCCTGGGGTGACACGGGGTAGCATCCCCAAGCTTGAGCTTTTGTCCATTTTTCATCATTCCATTACTCTTCCCTACACCTAATTTTGTTCCTTCATACAAAATTTCACACAGTCTTCATTAGCAACATTAGTATGTTCAAAAGATAATATACCTTGAAGTTTTTAGGTTTTAAAACAACATAACATTCACTAAATACACAATCTACTGTAGCAATTCCCACAAAAATCTCAATTTCCACAAAAACAACCCAAAAAGGATTCAATAAGAAGCAAATGCAAATAATGGCAGAATTCTGTCAAAACGGACTACCAGGTAGACACCTATTTTTTATAAGACCTTCTGTTGCTCAAATATAGAAGTGTTGAACTAACGAAAGTTGGATAACAACCTAGCGCAGAAGCACAAAAAATTACAGCTCAAACCGAGGAACAGAGATTTTGCACGAATTTTTACAGCGAAGCACAAAAATCTGTTTCGGGACAGCAACTTTCCCAAGTATTACTTCTCTCTCATTAGAGGTTACTCTTAGCACAAAAACCACACAAAAATAATAAGGAGAGGTTATTACTGAAGCAATAACTTCCAAGACTTATCTCCCAATAAGTACTTTTCTTTAATGCCTTTAAGTTAGGCATAAGAAGCAAGAAAAGAATGAAGTATTCTCAAATGAAGAAGCATTAAGAGCAAATTTTGTTTTAATAGGAGAGGCAAAATGAATCTTACCTCTCTTCTTAGGGAAGTGTTCTATACCTTTCTTGAATGGAAATTGATATTTAATGGTTCCTTCTTTCATATCAATAATGGCACCAACAGTTCTAAGAAAAGGTCTTCCCTAATAATAGGACAAGAAGCATTGCATTCTACATCCAAAATATAGAAATCAACGGGGACATAGGCATTGTTAACCATAATAAGAACATCATTAATACTCCCCATGAGTTTCTTTTTAGCATTATCATCAAGTTGGACATTTAAATAACAATCTTCCAATGGTGGCAAATCAAGCATTTCATAAATCTGTCTAGGCATAATAGAAACACTACTATCAAGGTCACATAAAGCTTTGAGATCAAAATCATTCACTTTCATATTAATGATGGGTTCCCAACCATCTTATAATTTCATACGAATAGAAGCTTTATGTTTCATCTTTTCTTCTTTAATTTTTATGAGAGCGTCAGTAATGTGTTTTGTAAAGGCCATATTCATAGCACTACCATTAGGACTTTTAGCAAGATTTTGTAGGAACATAATTACTTCAGAGATATTGCAACCATCAAGATCAAAATCATAATTATCATCTAAAGTAGTAGAGCTATAGTTTCCCATATTTCGAAGAATTTCAGCATTTTTATTAGAAAAGGTTCCATTGGGTTTACTAGCTTCAACATTAGTGGTAGTGATAGTAGAAATACTAATATTTCTAGCAATTTCATCTTCTCTTTCCCACTTAGCATGCAATTCAGCTAATAGTCTAACATTTTCATCAATTCTAACTTGAATGGCATTAGTAGCAGCAAAGGTATTTTCAATAATTTTAGGTTTAGCACCCATTTTATTCAAAGAAGATTGAGCTTCTGACAACGATGCTATATTTCTTTCAGCATTACATAGTTTTTCCTTAATAGTTTTATTGAAAGTAGTTTGTTTACTAATAAAATCTTTAAGCATAACTTCAAGTTAGGAGGGTGCACTCCTATTATTGTTGTAGGAATTTCCATAAGCATTGCCATTATTGAGAGCATATGGCATATAATTATTATTACCAAAATTATTCCTGTAAGCATTGTTGCTAAAATTATTATTTCTTATAAAGTTCACATCAACTTGCTCTTCTTGAGCAACCAAAGAGGCCAAGGGAACATGATTTGGATCAATGTGAGCTTCCCCATTAAGAAGCGTAGACATAATAACATCAATTTTATCACTCAAGGAGGAGGTTTCTTCAACAGAATTTACCTTCTTACCTTGTGGAGCTCTCTCAGTGTGCCATTCAGAATAGTTAACCATCATATTATCCAGAAGCTTTGTTGCAGCACCCAAAGTAATGGTCATACAAGTACCTCCAGCAGCAGAATCCAGTAGATTTCTTGAAGAATAATTCAGTCCTGCATAAAAGGTTTGGATAATCATCCAAGCAGTCAGTCCATGAGTGGGACAATTCTTTACCAAAGATTTCATTCTTTCCCAAGCTTGAGCAACATGTTCATTATCAGATTGTTTAAATTTCATTATTACACTTCTCATAGATATAATCTTAGCAGGAGGATAGTATTTTCTAATGAAAGCATTTTTGCATTTAGTCCAAGAATCAATACTATTTCTAGTTAGGGATTGCAACCATTCTTTGGCTTTTGCTCTCAAAGAGAAAGGAAACAATTTAAGCTTAATAATATCCTCATCTATATCCCTACGTTTTTGCATCTCACAAAGTTCAACAAAGTTATTAAGATAAGCAGCAGCATCTTTAGTACCAATACCAGAAAATTGTTCTCTCATAACAAGATTGAGTAAAGCAGGTTTAATTTCAAAGAAAGTAGCTTCAGGAACAGGTGGAGCAATAGGTGTGCACATGAAATCATTGTTGTTGGTGCTAGTGAAGTCACACAACTAAGTGTTTTCAAGAGTAGTCATTTTTTGTGTTTTTTAATAAAGAAAGCAAACTAGTATAACTATTTTATTTCTGTATTTTTGATAAAGAAACAAGCAAACAAAGCAGAAATAAACTAAGCAAAACAAATTAAACAAAGTAAAGAGATTGGTTATGAGAGACTCCCCTTGTGAAGATGTCCTTGACTCCCCGGCAACGGCGCTAGAAAAATAGCTTGATGGCTCAAAATATATCGAGATCGTTGGGGAACCCCAAGAGGAAGGTATGATGAGCACAACAACAAGTTTTCCCTCAGTTATGAAACCAAGGTTATCGAACCAGTAGGAGCAAGGAAACACCTCCAAGGTGTTGTTTCCAACTTGGAATCCTGCACAACACAACCACAGAACTTTGCCCCAACTTACAATGAGGTTGTCAATCTCACTGGTTTTGCTGAAAACAAAGGATTAAACGTATTGTGTGGAAGATAGTAATTGCTTGCAGAAAGTAAACATAAAACAGTAAATAAATTGTAGATTGATAGTAAAAGAAAGGACCAGGGTCCATAGTTCACTAGAGGTGATTCTCCTTAAGATAGATGACATGTTGGGTGAACAAATTACAGCGGGCCAATTGACAAACATCGAGAAAGCATACATGCATATACTAATCATCTTGACTCCTATGAGATTTGATTGGGCATTACAACATTATACATAGACCATAATCCAACTACATTTATGACTAATAATCCACCTTCAGGTTATCATCCGAACCCCCTCCAGTATTAAGTTGCAAGCAATAGATAATTGCATTAAGAAAAGTGTGTAAAGTAAACAATACGATTGTTCTATAAACAAAGGATTGCTATTTTCTCCCTAGTAGCAACATCACATCTAGTACCTTAGATATTTCTGTCACGTCCCCGGATTACTAGAGGCATGAACCCACTATCAATCATAAATACTCCCTCTTGGAGTTGCTAGCATCTACTCGGCCAAGATAGCTACTAACAACGGAGAGCATGCAAGATCACAAATAACAAAGACATGATAGAATCAATAATCAATCTGAAATAGCATCTCAGTATCCATCGGATCCACGAAAACATAACATGTATGATTATAAATAGATGATCTTGATCATGAACGAAGCTCACAAGATCTAAACATGATAGAACAAAGGAGAAGAACCAACCATCTAGCTACTACATGGACCGTAGTCCAGGGATGAACTACTCACACATCACACCGGAGGCAGGCATGGTGATGAAGAAGGCCTCCAGGGTGATCTCTCCCCTCCGGCAGGGTGCCGGGAAGAGCTTCAGATCCCTCCTGATTTAGGGATGGAGATGGCGGCGGCTACAGACTCTTTCATGGAATTTTGGTCGGGTACTTAGGGTTTCTGTATCGGAGGCTTCTTATAGGCGAAAGGGGAGGCCGAGGCGGCTGCACCACCCCCTGGCATGGGCCAGGCCTGGCCGCGCGGCTAGGTGGTGTGGCCGGCCCCCGGCCCCTCTCCGTCTCATCTTCTGGTTCTGTGTTCCCCTTGGTGAAATATTGACTTTGGCTTTTGTCCCGTCCAATTCCGAGAATATTCATTTTCTGGCTTTCCTGGAACCAAAAACAGCAGAAAATAGGCAACTGGCACTGTTGCATCTTGTTAATAGGTTAGTCCAAGAAAGTGTATAAAAATACTCCAAAGTGTGGACAAAACATAAGAAAGTAGATATAAAACAAGCATGGAACATCAAAAATTATAGATACGTTTGCAACGTATCAGCGGCATCGAGCTCCGATGGTCGGAGTGGGTGGTGAGCATATCCAAGTCCTAGATCTCCATAAATAAGGCTAAGGTGTGCTACCCTGATCTAATTTGGGGCTTCCTTCTACTTGTTTCTACCACTCCAGCTAGACATGGAGACCGGGGAGGGATAAGAGAGATGCAAGTGCTGGAGGTTGGATAGGGGAGCATGAGTCTTCTACTCTGATGTGGTGGTGCAACATTGCAGTCATCGCTAGGGGAATCCATTGGGCGTCCGAGGTGGAGGGCGGTGGAGTTCTCCCTAGAGGCGAGCATCATTTTCAATAAGCGCCACTAGTTCATTCGAGCAGCCTGACTGATCTTATTCTTTTCTTGACCGGCCAGGGTGGAGAGGGAGAGAAGGGCAGAGTGCTTCTACTGCTTGTGGTTGGAGCTAGATTAGGAAGTTGCGGTGTCAACAGCAGTTCCCAAGCGATAGTGATGGCTCACCGCTGCTATCTTCTGCTGAAAGGGCAAAATTCCCTTATCCAATTTTTGGTTAATCATGACATTGGAGTTAGAGAGCGTACTAATGTTTCTACTAGTATCCCTACAGGTGATAGTCCGTGTTTGATGGCGAGAGGCGGTGTGTCACCCCCCATTCGTTTATGAAGTGAAGAGCCGGTGTTTTCATTACTTTTCTCTCTTATTTCTCATTTGAGTCTAGTAGGAAGCACCGCACTATTAAGAGGGTGATCTCGATGCGCTCTTTGGGGATGTTCTACACCACACACACACATCATATCATCTTCCGCCACACACCCACTCAAGGAGAGACAGAAAGTCGATGTGGAAAATGAGCTAAAAAGTGGGTCTCGCGAAATCGGCAAGAATTCTGGTGTCGCCGAAGTGGCCGCCGGAATTTCTGGTCACCATAAAAAATTCCCGGCGCAAGTCGGAACGAGTGACTATATAGGGTTCCGGTTCTTCGCCGGAATTCTCGGTCACCGCCGGAATTCTCGGCGCAGAAACCGGTCCGCTGGAACTGTGGCCGGAATTTCCGGCGTACGGTTCGGCTCCGCTGGACCTATTGCCGGTTTGGCCATAGGACCCTCCAAACGGATCCTTTTCCACCCCGAACTATAAATACCCCTCTCTTCTCTACTGAGAGTTAGGCATTCTATTACATACTCATTCTTGAAGCTCTCTCTCTCCCCCATTGTTGAAACACAATTCCTTGAGGATCTCCCATTCTACCCAACCTTTTCCAAATCACTTTGGTAGAAAGCAAGAGGAGGTCCCGATCTATGTTTCCACCAAGCCAAAGTTCATTCCCTCTTGAGTTCATCGAGTTAGCTTGTTACTCTTGGGTTTGTGGAAAACCCTAAGCGGCTAGGGTCGCCCGGAGGCATTCGGCTTGTAATTTGCTCCGTGGAAAGTTTGTGAGGGTTTGAAGAATACCTTAAAGTCCACCACGAGTAAGTGAGATATTCCTTCGTGGGATAGGCTCGGAGAAGAAATTGAGCCTTCGTGGCGTCCGGGAATCCTTCGTGAAACTTCACACCTCTCCAATATGATGTAGCCCCCTTCCCAAAGGTGGTGAACACGGGAATACATATTCGTCTCCGTGTGCTCTGGTTATTCCTTAACCAATCTCTTACTTGTGTTGTTTACTTTGTGATAGCCTTCGTGCTTGAAGTATGTTGTATCATCATCTAGGTTGCCTCACCTAGTTTGCATTTAGACACACTTATATTCCGCAAAGTCTAAAACTTGCAAAAGATTATAAAGAATTTTGTAGAAACCTATTCACCCTCTCTCTAGGTTGGCCCTGTTGCGCTCGAGCCTTCTTGCTTGAGCTATTTCTTCCTCCTTGAGTGGAGGATCTTGCTCAACCTCAATACGGCGACGATAGCCGCCGCTCCACCAAGTGGTGTTGTCCCCGATGGAACTGCTGGCAACTGCGTTTGGAGGTTCTTCGTCATCGGCGACGCTAGACTCGATCATATTTTCGGTTTTTTGTGGGGTGCTAGGTGTAAAAGTAAAGGGCTTTGTTGTATTTTTCGTTTTGTTTCTGGTCCTTTTTGTAAATGCATCCCCACCCCGGAGTTAATGCAGTTTCGAGACCCTTCTGGACCTTATACCCGTTAAAAAGAAAAGAATTCTGCCTCTTCCAAGTCTTGGACGGTTACGAGTTATTGTGCGATTTTTTTTCATAAGGAGAGGCCGAAGGGTGCTGGTTCCCCGCATCAAAGCACATACCGTAGAGGCGTAGACCAAACACGTTCGACTTTCAGCAAAGTTTTTAAATTTGAGAGAAGCTCCATATTACTCTATCTACCATAGAAAATTATCACGGAATTGCTACCTATACGACTCACTTCACTCGGGCCTGCTAATTTCAGTGGAAAGAATGCGATTCTATGAAAGTACGTTCAAGTTCAGATGCACATTCCGTCGTTCTTGGCTTCTTCCCGCAAACCGCAACAGTAATATGGAGCTAAATCACTGGACCAACTTGCATACCCGACAACCACTTCTGCTGCTGGAACGCACCTGCGGAAGCGTGTCATTACTCATTACGCATACGTGCGCTTGTTTATTTCGACAAGAATATGTTACTCCCTGATCCAAATTAGTTGATTTGTATAAGACATTTTAGCTTTGTGCTATGACTGTATCTACTCACTTTCTAGTGTAAGATTCACTCTAAACCTCTACGAATCTATACACTAAAAGATGTCCAGATATATTTGATTCATAAAGCTAAAACGTCTTATATTTCCGAACGGAGCGAGTATTTGTCTAGATTCGAATATATCTAGACTTGTTTTAGTACTAGATACTTTCAAATTTAGATAAAACCAAGTCAACTAATTTGGGTCGGAGGGAGTACTACTTTATCGTGCTTGTCCACTAACATGTTTTCGCAATTCAGAGGTGTAATCCGACATGTACTGGTCATCACTTGGTCAGTGATCAACTTGGTTCCTACGCGCGTACTAGAGACAAACTTGTAAGTAAGCACCGTGTGTGTGTTGCTTTAATTATTGCCACTTAAATACATTATCTGCAAAGTTAAGGCTCGTGATTTGTCTGATGCTCCACGGTGCGAAACGAAGCTGCAGAGAAATGGCAGCCACTTGCCTAGTAGTAGTGCTGCTGCAGCAGCAGCAGCGGTGGTGCCGTTTTTCCTCAATGTTTAGAAAAACCAAATTTTCTCTTATCCCAGCATCAATCGAGTCAAATTTAAAATATCAGCGAGTTACTCTAATATGCTTGCAATTCGTTTTCTCAAGATCTTCCGTGGAGCATCAGACAAATCACGAGCCTTACTTTGCAGATAATGTATTTAAGTGGCAATAATTAAAGCAACACAGACACGGTGCTTACTTACAACAATATGCATAGG
The DNA here is from genome assembly GCA_910589775.1 of Avena eriantha. Classification (NCBI taxonomy): domain Eukaryota; kingdom Viridiplantae; phylum Streptophyta; class Magnoliopsida; order Poales; family Poaceae; genus Avena; species Avena eriantha. The sequence continues at coordinate 522,476,953 of OU342742.1, read as the reverse complement.
AGTGGCGTTTTCACAACAATATGCTAGTACTAGTATCGTGCTTGTCCACTAACATGTTTTCGCAATTCAGAGGTGTACTCCGACATGTACTTACTAGTTAGTCATCACTTGGTCAGTGATCAACTTGGTTCCTACGCGCGTCCTAGAGACAAACTTGTAAGTAAGCACCGGTGTGTTGCTTTAATTATTGCTACTTAAATATACATTATCTGCAAAGTATGGCTCGTGATTTGGCTGATGCTCCATGGTGAGAAACAAAGCTGCAGAGAAATGGCAGCCACTTGCCTAGTACTAGTAGCAGCAGCAGCAGTGCCATTTTTTCACAATTTTTAGAAAATCAATTTTTCTCTTATCGCAGCATCAATCGAGTCAAGTTTGAAATATCAGCGAGTTACTCTATGCTTGCAATTCTTTTTTTCAAGACAAGATCTTTCCGTGGAAGTTGGATAGATAAACCTCTGGAGTTCAGATAAGCAAGAACTGCCCCCAAATCATGTAGAAGCTGCGGAAACATCCCTATCCGACACGCGTCTCAACCACCGGATCGCGCCGTCTTCCACTGCTCCTACCCCGCCGGTGGCGCCGTCTGCCCCTCCCATGCCGGCACCTCCGCCGATCTCGTCACGCCATCGCGCCCATCGCCTCGCCGCGAATTCTTTATTCGTTACAGCCGAACTGGACCACGCCGCGGCTCCGTCCAAATCAACGCGATAAGAACCAAGCCAGAGCCTTGCTTTGCCGCTGTTTCTTCCTTCCACTCCTGTGTCACCGCCACCTCCTCCTTATATAATACTGCAAGGTCAGCTCCCCAATGGTGCCGCTCCGCTTGTATCGCCACCTGATCCCGCGCCTGTCCGCTGCAGCCAGGTCGCCCTTCTTGCGCGCCGCCGCCGCCTCGTGCGCTCCCCGGCCGATCCGGTCGCTCCCCGCCTTTGCAATGGCGGCGTACGGCACCGGTGCCTCCGCGGATAGGAGGCTCCTCTTCAGGCAACTATTCGAGAAGGAGAGCTCCACGTACACCTACCTCCTCGCCGATATCAGCGACCCGGAGAAGCCCGCCGTGGTGAGCTCAACTTACTGACCTGGGTTGGCTGGGTGCACTATGTTAGGGCTAATTTTGGTTGGCTAGGTTCATTTGATTTGGATGCCATGTGGGGTTTGGGGGAATATACAATAGCAGAAATGCACAACTGTTCTGCCAGTGTTCCTTGAACTGGAGCAGAATGTACACCAACTTAGGTTTGTCCAATTCCTCTGAATAGGCTCAAGGCAGGCCTAAGGGGAAGCAAATTTTCAGGTTCTCTTCCCTATCTTATATGTCTTAAACGAACACAAGGGAAAAATTCAGACTTGTGACTGTATTAGAATGATATGCTATTGGCTAGATCAGAAGCATTTTTTTAAAGATGATCAGGATTTAGAAGCAACTATTACCTTCATCACTGTTATGGATTAGATTTTGAGCTATAACTTTTGGCACCTTCAGTCTCATTCCTAACGTTTTTCATTTTGGTACCAGTTGATTGACCCTGTTGACAGGACTGTTGATAGAGATCTCAATCTTATCAAGGAATTAGGCCTCAAACTCATCTATGCTATGAATACTCATGTGCATGCTGATCACATCACTGGAACAGGATTAATAAAAGTAAGTACTTCTGGATTTCGCCAGAGGCTTTGTTCAACCTTTTGTTCTCTGTGGTAATACATTGATCATCTGATGGAATGCTCTTGCAGACTAAGCTACCAGGGGCGAAATCTGTTATCTCAAAAGCTAGTGGAGCAAAAGCCGACCTTTCTGTTGAGCATGGGGAAAAAATATACTTTGGCAACCTATTCCTTGAGGTATAGTACCATCGTAGTAGGCTATTTGACTTCCGTTGCATCTTTCATTTAGTAGTTGGTATACAAAGTTACTAGTTCCTGTAGTTGTAATATTATTATGATAAGAGCCCCCAAGTATAAACAGCTTATGTGGATTACAGAAACCACTTTACCTGGTTCTTTTCAGCACTTTTATTTGATGTCTTTAATAAAGCATTGATCTTGAACTCCAGAACAAGAATTTGGAAAGTGAACCCCCTGAGTTTCTACAAATGGGAAAATTACAGCAGCTACTTTTTTCTGTAGAAGCATTATTTATACTACCTTTTAGTGTGATGATTTACTTATGTTAGTAAGATGGCCAACAGTTCTTTGTGCAGTTCAAGTTAGAATATTGCAATTTTTAGCTTAGAGTTGTATAAAAACGTTTTACAGTTTTGCTGTGGAAAGTGAAATGATGTAAAGTGTATGGTCTGCTACTCTGGTATATCATATGGATTTTATTAAATATGTTCGTTTGCAATTGCTTTGTCACTGTACTCACCCATTCACGAAGCTTAAATTATCTATGTTTGTACTGAAAGTTATTTTTAGGAATGACGTATCAACGGCTGTGTATAAATAAAAATGTGCACCCAAGCTCTGAAAAGAGCAGCACTCAGTTATTTATGTTATAATTTATCTCTCAAGAAGGCAATGATCCCATAAAGCTACTAGTATTGGCAGATATGATGAAATTTCTGATAGCGCAAATGGTGAAATTCTGTCCAGGTGCGAGCTACTCCTGGACATACTGCTGGCTGTGTGACTTATGTAACAGGTGATAGTGATGATCAACCTTCACCAAGGATGGCTTTCACCGGTGATGCTTTAATCATACGTGCATGTGGAAGGACAGACTTCCAGGTAATGTTGTGACCAGGCCCACTTCATGATCTAGAAAACAGGAAAAACATATCTCAAGGAAATGTCAGAACATACCATCTTAGAGAGATACCTCCTCTGTTCCCATTAATAAGGTTAGCTTGCCAAAACGTCTTCTTAATGGGAACAGAGGAGGTACTTCATAAGGGGAAGTGTTCTTGTGTTTCAAAGCTAAAGACTAGGTTTTAGCCACTGAAATTTATTCTGCCTCTATGCTTCATAGTAGCGGTAGTCTGTGAGTCACATAAGTTCTGCCTGTATGTAAGATGTTCAAAATTCGCTGTTAGAAATTCCGATTGACTATAGATATTTGCATTTGTATTCGTAGCTGAACATTGTTCCATGTCCTTCCAGGGAGGAAGCTCTGATGAGTTGTATCAGTCAGTGCATTCACAGGCAAGTACATGAAAAAGTTCATATCATACCAAATTGCGAAGAATTGTATGAATTTTAACTAACTGAAAACTTCCCATTCCTCATCAGATTTTCACGTTGCCAAAAGATACCCTGCTTTATCCAGCCCATGACTACAAAGGTTTCACAGTAAGTGGCATACTCGCTACTCAGAATCTTAAAATTTTTGCCAGCCAAGTTGTCATTCGTTTGACGTGTATTATTTGCAGGTAACAACTGTTGAAGAGGAGGCTGCCTATAATGCACGGTTAACGAAAGATAAGGTACTTGCTAATTAAGCTAAAATTCTTCATTTGAACCTAAAAACCTGTCTTGTTTTTTTTCTAAATATGTTTTACCTGTTCTGTTTACAGGAGACGTTCAAGACAATTATGGAAAGTAAGGAACAGACTCATTGGATCATACTAAACTATCTCCTTCTAATTTCTACTAGTATATGCTAAGCGGAAGATAAACTGACCTTTTTTACTCTCTCCTTGGGCAGACCTGAACTTGTCTTACCCAAAGATGATCGATGTAGCTGTACCCGCAAATCTGGTCTGCGGTATCCAGGATCCTCCATCGAAGGTCTAAGCTGGTCCAGCCGAAGCTCTGCAAATGTTGGTGGTCGGCCGGTGATGTTTGCAGCTGTGGTGTAGATTAAACAATTTGTTCGCTGCGACAGTGGGAGGAAATAACGAGCCATTGGCTGATGTGGCCTCTGGTTCTATCTGCAATTTTTTTCTTGGGATTGGGCCTTTGGGGACGCTACTACCATCTTATCACCATCTTGCCATATCAACGAAAGCTTCTTCTGTGCACACTGCTCTCATTGCAACAACGGAAACTCCAAAAGGAGTTCTAATTCAAATATTAAAAAAAATCATTTTTATGTTTACAAAAGGTCCGAAAACAAATATCCAAGTACACATAGATATCTATTACTCTCTCCGTTCCAAAATATAAGATGTTTTAGCTTTTTCTGAAACATATGTATTTAGATGACTATTTTAAGGTATTTAGACGACTTCTAGTTTGTAGGTTGGGAGCAAAATGAGTGAACATACACCCTAAAAGGCGTTCAGATACATGTGCTTTAGAAAAAATAAAATATCTTATGTTTTCGAAAGAATTATGTTTTATATTTGACCTAAAAAATGTGATGACAAATCGTTTATGCCTATTTAGAGACACATTTTCATAATTTTTTGTGTGGTAAAAAATACAACATATTTAGTCCAAAATACCACAAATGTAAATACTGTATCATACTCCAAAGACAACAAATCACTTCCAGAGAATAGTTCATTAGAAATTGCCACAGCTCATTTTTTCCGCGTATAATTATTTGCAATTTTTGTGTATTTCCTTTGTAATGCAATGGAAGTACTCACTATGTCCGAAAATAAATGACTTAAATTTCTCTATATTTACATGTATTTTTTCTTCGTAAATAGATTTGCATGTACATTTTAATGTATAAATTCACCCGATGAGTAGAAAACATATGCGTAAAAGCTCCATAGTATACCTTGTTTTTAATACGAACAAAGGTGAGAAGAAACAACTCGTCAACGATCTAACACGCGATCCCGAAAAAAGAATGATCCCAACACGCCAATCTGATTGCTTGGTGGCTAAGGCGAGCAACACGTTCTTTACTTCTTTTGTGTCCTCAAACCTACCTCTCCTTTTTTTTGCGATCTCGAAAAAATAGGAACTTATACTAAACAAAGAAAACACCAGCGTCTTTTTTTTTTTTTGAACACAACACCAGCGTCTTGTTAATTGTGGCAATTGTTGCTGGCAACTGTCACAGTTCCTTCGAGAAACGACTGTCGAGTGTCGAACCGTGGCTATTGCTGCTACCTCTTCCTGATTTAGCGCGTTGAGTTCGACAGGCTGGACTGCCCCGCTGTCCAAACGCCATTAACAAAGCCAGTAATATACCAAGGCCGTGACAGAGCTGACTAATCCCCGGAAGCCTGCTGCTCCTAGACTAGTCTCTTTTCTCCATCTCTCCCGCGTCTCGATCCCGCAACCCGAGCAAACCCTTCCCACCGCCCGCGCCATGGGCGGCGAGATGCCTGGCGCCGACGGCAAGGACCGCTCCGCCTCAGCTTCCGGATTCCCGCCCTCGGCGCCGCCGTATGCGCAGCAGCACCACCACCAGTACGGCACCTTCGGACCGTCGTCCGCCTCCGGCGAGTTCCCGCAGCCGGCGGTCGGGGTCCCCCAGCCTGCTCCACCGCCTGGGTTCCGGAACTACCCGCCGCCACCGCAGGTGTCGTACGCGGTCTACCCTCCTCAGCAGGCCTACTCGGCCGCCGCGCCCTACTACGGCCAGGGCTACCAGGCCGTGCAAGGTACGGGAAACCCTTGCTGATCATGTGCTTCTCTTGGTTGATTCCTGTGGTATGAATGGTGTGTGGGAGCTGGGGTGCCGTTTTCTGTTGTTGGAGAATTTGCCATGTGCTGCTGATTTAGTGCAAATTGCAAGCCTGTGGACAAATCAGCAGTAGACGACGATCCCTATTGTCCCTATTCCTTTTCATCTGAACCAGATTTTGTTCAATTCAAAAATATTGAACTGCAATGAAACCTGAAAATGGCATTCTAATAATTTTAATTTTGAGGAAACTAGCAGGAAGGAGTACCGCCTTTTCTGTTAGAAGGAGTGAAATAATTACATCGATAAGTTGTTTTTGATGTCCCCTAAAGGCTAAAGCTAGTTATGCCACCTCTCGGTAGTTTAATCTCGAAACATGTGAATCTAGACAAATCCGAGTCACTTATTTTCGGACGGAGGGATTAATTCCCTTGGTGTCTTCACGCGTATTAGGTTTCATGTGCCATTTTGTTTTAGTTTATGACTCAACAGAAACTGGAGTGTGCTCTCACTATGGATAGTCACTCACTTGAGAGGCTGCCTGTTTGCTGGTATATGACAAGACACTATGCTCTAGATTTTTGACATTTTTTTTAAGGATACAGCCTTTTCAGTTGCATACCCTTTAACCATTGCTACTTTCCTGATTGTAGTTAATGACATTAGCTATGTATTTGTAGAAGCTTTGGAGGTTAATAATGAAAAGTGAATTCTGTAGGCTTTTGTGTTCCAATGTGCTGAAGACTTAAACTGAATTACAAATGCCATACAAGAACATACAAAAAGATCAACTAAACAAATGGTCAAACAATAACTTGGTTTTTATGTATTGAAGTGAAGTTTCTGAAGGAACCTCATGGTGCTTTTAGTCTGATATGCTTGTGAAAAATATGATTCAACATAATTTTGCAGAGCTGTACGTGAAGAATATCGTAAAAGCCTCAAATCCGTACATGCAGTTTCCTTTGAGAAAGAAATGAGATGAACAATTAAAATTGAAGTTTGTCCTAACTTGGCTTGCTCATTTTATCACATTGCTTTTTCTTAGGTTATATACCTGTTGTTGAAGGAAGGCCTGTGAGGATGCGACGTCTTCCATGCTGTGGTCTTGGCATGGGTTGGTTTCTGTAAGTTTCTCAGAACATTTATCAATATTACATTGCATCTGAGTAACTTGGATTGGACCCTGAGGAACTGCTGCTTCTATTGTTTGGAAAAGGTTCATTATGGGCTTCTTCTTTGCTGCCATTCCATGGTATGTTGGAGCTTTTGTTCTAATCTGCGTTCGAGTGCATGACTACAGGGAGAAACCAGGATATGTTGCTTGCACTATTGCTGTAAGTCTTTTCTACCAGTGTATTTCTATACATTTTCCAAGTTACTGCCAGCTACATTTATGTGTTTCCAGTTTTCCTTGTGCTGGTGAACAACTGTACGTCTGCTCTCTTTTTTTCCTAGACTTCAGATTGTGGCTGCAGTATCAGTTCATGTAAAATAATTAATGCATACAAGCCACAACGACAATAGCAGAATCCTGTACCTTCCGCCTATGATAGATGGCATTACCTTAGAGTAGGGAGATCCAAATCAAAGACTGAATGCAGCTGCATAGTTGCGCGTCTTCTTTATGTTTTCCTAAAAGCGAAGTGTAATGTTTTTTTTTTTGACATTTCTTGTTTAGCACAACTCAATTATCGACCAATAGGAGTAATTTTATGGTGATTAGCAGTTATACAAGCATTCATGCACATACTTATCTAGGTCTCTACACTGAAAAGGAGAAAAAAGTTGATCCTGCAAAATTATGCATCACTGCACGTAAATGCTAAAGGAATTGTTGGTCCTGTAAAATACAGCAGTCAAGGCTTCGCACTTGTACAATTCTACTCCCTCCGTCTCAAAATAGATGTCTCAAGGTTGTCTAAATTTGGATGTATCTAGACACTATTTAGTAAGTATATAGATACATCCAAATTTTAAAAAATTCATGACATCTATTTTAAGACGGAGGGAGTAGTATTATATTTATTCCTGTTATAACTGAATGCACAAGACTAACTGTAGTTCGAAATTTTTGGTGCCACTAACAGGCCTCAGTTGCTGCACTTGCCATGTTACTTGGCGCCACAAAAGGAGCAGAGGTGTGGTGAATTGTCTGCGGTCTGCTTAATGTAGTATATGTTTATTCTTCCGCTTCTCTTTTCTTTTTATGATAAAACTTCCCCTACTCTGTTGAGCATTCAGATTTGTACATGTATTCGTAGAACGATTATAGTGGAAGGAGACTGATTCACCGTCTTGTATGATCTATAATTCTTAGTGGAACGGCATCGATGATATCAGTATCGTGTTGATTTTATTTACCCAAAAATGGTGGGTTTTTTTTTTCTCAATGATGACAGGAGAATTGATGTATTCATGAACCACGGAAATGGAGACCAACACTGTTCTTTTAATTTGAGGAAAATTTGTTGGAAACCGTGAGAAATGAGGAAGCCATCTAGCTAAACTACTTCAAGATGCACACCTTTAAAACAGGCGGAAATTTAATTTGGAGCACTTCCTAGAGGGTGCCCATTTTCCCAATTTTTTTTGAATTTTTGAAAATTTAATTTCAAAGTTTCAATCAAATCTGAAAAAAATACCTTGATGTAGCCAACTATGTATTTGACCCATGTGTAAATTTACAAGTCGAAATACTTTGTATTGTTGGCTTAGCAAAAATGATAAAATCTCACAAAATCATCACTCCTAGTGCACTGTTCACGATTTGCCACTTTTGCTGAGGCTATAATATATGATATTTCGTATTGAAAATTCACCCAGTGATAGAATAAAGTATTGACTATAACCAGATTTTTATTTTAGAACTTTTTTTAAATTTAAATTTAAGTTTTAAAAAATGCTACATGTAGCCCGTGCTCCAAATGACCGCCATAAACAACCTTTAGGGATTAGGCTAAGTTTTTTACTCCTAAATAATGCCTCTAAACTCTAGTAGTAGTCTCTATTTTACTTTGCGAGCGAACCGAGAGAGGGAGGGTGGCGGCTTCACTTTGTGGTCTCTATTTTACTTCGCGAGCGGAGGGAGAGAGGGATGGCGACGCCGCTAAGGCATATCCGGTAGACCCAAATCCCGATAGAGCTCTTGTGCATGGTTACATGGGGCAGAACATCGGCGAAGAGTTTGAGGGGAGGTGGTCGGGGAAGTAGGGGTCAGCCGGAGACGAGCCACAACATAGGGCAAGAGGAGAGGGAGTCTATGGTGGGAGGAAATGTTATGGCGCGAAAAAAATGGTTTAAGGGGCTCTCCACACCACAAGTAGGGTGGAGCCTCGAGGGGGATTTTAGGGTCCTCCCTATTCTAGAGGTGGAAACTTTAGGGTCCTGCTTGTACCCCTTTTTCCCTTGGGTCCAAAAAATGTAGGTGACCTAGTTAGGGCCTTGATAGAGATGCTCTAAGTACACCACCACTTGAAGATTCTGATTTCGTTGCAACATATTGTTTATCACATCAAACCGAAATCCGGACTCGTCAGTCAATTGCAGTAACGTTGAAGAGAGCATATCAACCCATAGGATGAATATGTGATGGGCTCTTTGACACGACAGTCAATTGACTTGATGTTGAAGAGAGCATATCAAACAAGAGATGCTCTTACACCATCTACACATCATTTGCGCCCTAAAAGCTCGAAGTCGCTAATAATGAACTATAGTCAGCACCAAGCTAGCCACTTCCTATTGGTTAGAACACCATCGCGGAGCCATGTCACTATCCATATGCACGACTCAATGAATCTAAGCAATCTAGATCTCCAAGGCGACACTGCCAATGAAAGGAGAATATCATTTTGCGGCCCAAAGTTGAGGCGCCCAGGCAAAGCGGTACCCAAGTTGCTTGTAATTAGTCACGTTGATCATAGTTTGCGTGCCAAATACTCAGAGGGTCTTTTTCGGCACGAATTCAACTTTACGTTTCAATACAAAATATCATGCTAACGTCCATCAAGTTGCCCCCCTGTCAGTTTTCACCGTTATGTCGTTGCCGTCGCTTAAGCGCGGTGGCTGTCACGTAGGCTTGCAGCGCTAGCACATTGGATAGGACAACAAGACCGGCCTAGTGTATTGACGTGACAAAACAGGACGCATATATCCTCGTTATTATTATTTTTTGTTTACTTAGAAGATGGAACGACCACCGCCATGTGTCTCTCCATTGGACTTCCGTCTCCGTTGTTAACCACTACCTTAGAAACGCACTGACGGTTCCACCGTTCCCCTATCTCGCAGAAACCACTCTTCTTCTTCCTGTCATTTGTCTTCTTTCCGTCTTCTCCTTGCCGCCATGGAAGGTCGTCGCACTCTAGAGACAAGCTTCATTGCCCATGACAATAAGAAGATAGACGTCATCTACACCAACAAGGAGGAGACATTGGTGCGAGTCCCGAGGATGTACGAGGGTTGACTTAAGAAAGACGAGGACAAGTTTGTGGGATTGGACCTCGAGTACACCCCGGAGGATCCATATGTCAAGAACGAAGTCGTCGTCGTTCAACTGGCCATGAGGAAACACGTTCTCGTCTACCACTACTCCCGGTTTATAGATCTGCTCTCTGTAGTTAACCGCTTTTAGGGTTTTCTTCTCTTGCTCTTTATCCATTTGCTCATCTTGCAACTACTAAATTTTATTAAGACCAAATAAATTATGACAAGCCAATGTTGAGAGTCTTGATCTTGAATTTACTAAACTTTTTAAAATTATATTCAGATGATGATCTTGCATTGACAAAACAATTTTAGTTACAAAATTTTGGTGATGACAAACTACATACTTTCAGGACTGACAAGAATTGTCCGGCGCTGCGCTAGTTCCTTGTAGAAAAAGGAATTGTTTTTTGCACTGTCGACAATATAACTGATTTTGGGAAATTTTATCAAGAGGGAATTACAATTCCCGTGCACAAGTGGATCGATATTCAGAGTCTTGTCAAGATCATAGGGGGCTCAAGGAAGAATGGAATGGCTACACTCGCAACTAGAATCCTCGATGAGTCGTACGACATAATGAAGGCAGATTTCCCTATGGATAGGCACGATTTCTGGGAGGAGTGGCCATTGTCTGAGATAAACCTGAAGTATGTAGCCATATATGCTTGCATGACCTACCAGCTGTACAAGAAAATCCATTTCTTTCTACGTTACCTCGTGTTTTGCCCTAGTTGCAAGAAGGAAGACGAGCTTAGGGGAGCCCTTTGTAGCAAATACAGTATAGCTGAGCATGACGCTGCATATGCAAAGAAAATGGATGCATCTGAAGTAGCTGATAGAGAGGCTTCAGCTGAAGCAGCAAACAGAGAGGCAGCATCTTCCAATGGCAATAATCAGGCCTTTGATGCACCGCTAATTGTGCCGCACGATGCTGACGATAGGGAAGCCAAGGCAGATTCTAGGTGGGAAGAACGTGCATTTTGTGAGCTGTCGAGGGCCAATAATGTAAGAGACACCTGGAGGCAGTTGGTCGCCTAGGAACGATGGCAAGCGCCTCAAGTGGTCTGATGAGAAGTGAATTAAATTTTACTCCTTTGTGTTATATTTCTGTTTTGTGGAACTCAGTTAGCTTGTCAAGATGGCTAGCGCCTCAAGTGAGAGTAGTAAAATAAATTTTACTTATTTTTTTTATGTTTCTGTATGTGTCTGGTAGCTTGTCAAGATGGCAGCTCGTTAACTAGCAGTTTGAAAGAGTACCTTTTTCCTCTCCTAAATAGATATGTTTCATTTTGCCCAAATTGGTAGCAAATCTAGAGCAGCTTATCTCTTCGATCATTCATTCCCTTTTGGCCCTCTTTTTGGCCCGATCTAGTAGCAAATCTAGAGCAGCAAATCACACCAGGCAGAATACATTCATTCAGAAAACAAAACAAATGTAGATATAGCTGTGCGCAGCTAAATAAGGCGCTACCGATAGAAAGTAGGTTGCTTAACGAGGTTCAATACATTAGCTGCTCAGCAGCCATCACACGCAAAGTATACAAAATCAAAAGAAGCTGCTTAGCAGCAAAAGACACGTTCAACCCCTCCTTGCATGCGCCTACGCCTCCGCCTCCTCCCTCTGGCGCTTCCTCCACTTCTTGCTGCCCAGTCCCTTGATCTTGGGGGCCTTGGGCTTGATCGGAAGCATGCGACCCTCTTTGATGGCCACTTGCTGGAGGTTTCGGATGTGAATGCCGAGAGCCTGATGTTCAGCTATGTAGGCGTTGACGTTCACGGTCTGACCGACTTTGGGGGTGCCGGAGCTCAAGCCCTCTACATGCATCATGACGCAGTTGAAGTCGGTGCCGCCGAGTCTCGTCCTATAGAAGGGGCAAATGTAGACACTGCCTACAAAGAAGGCGTCGTACTAACGGCCTGCAGCCTCCTCAGCACCTGACGAGTCTTGGTGTGCCTAGACTCATCATCGCTGAAGATGTCATTATCGTAAACCTATTGGAAGAAAAAAGGAGGATTAGATGATGTAAGAAGATCGAGAAATCGAAATGTGAAAAGCAAACCCTAATAAACCAAGATCTGGCATCCAACGATGGGAACAGGAGAAGAACCAGGGAAGGGGAGAAAACCCTAGTTACCTCCAACCATGGGTCGTCGATGCCGGTGTTGTAGGGGTTCACCGGAGCGATGTACTCCTCTAGATCATAGGGGTCCCAAAAGAGCTGAATCTGCTCGTGATCGGTGGGGGCCTCCTCGCCGGCGGCTACGTCGGTAGCGGGGACGGGGTCCTGGACGGGAACAGTGGCTGCTTTCAATGCATCTAGGGGGACCTGGACGGAGACGGGGGCCTCCTTGTCGGCGGCCTTGGAGATGACGATGGCCACCGCATCCTCCTCCACCATCGCCAGCGCGGATAGGGTTTTCTCGCGAGTTTGTAGAAGCTGATGGGACAGTGGAGAGGGTTGCGTGAGGAGAGTGAGAGAGAGTGAGAGTGGGTATGAGGAGAGGGGCTCTATAGTTAAGGTGAATGGAAGCAAGGCATGTTTCATTGCACCACCGTGCACCGCGCCGCGTAGGCTACTGCACCGTTCACCGCGACACGCGCATGGTACATCACGTTTTTTCCTGGGCCATGCATGGAAGTTCTGTATTCAGCCGCATGCAAAGGGCGCATACATAATTTCTATGTACGAAGTTTGACAGGGCCATAAAATTGGTGATAATTAAAAAAGGAAATGTAGAGGAGAAGGTATGTGGCTATACGGCGAGATTTGTGGGGTTGTGCTAGATTGGGTAGAGGGATGTGTGGATGAGTACGAGGGACTTGATGAAGGCAGAGACGTTAGGTCTCCTTGAGTCCCCCCTCCTCGAGACCCATTTCTCATCTCTTTGGCCTCCGGCTAACGCATGGAAGTTTCTTACGGTGGGGCCTAGTTGGAAGTGAGATTGAGAGCCGCTGCGTAAAAATGTGATATGTCTTATTAAAATTAAGTGGCAATAAATTGCAGCTGCCCGTCGACGACCGTGCACTCGATGACACATGTGTTGTGGCGTAGTAGTAGTAGTAGTAGTAGGCTTTTCAGACTTGATTAAACATGACATGACCACTCGACGAATTTTTCCATGGACGACTTCGTGTTCCTTCTTGTAGAAGTCTCGCTGAGGGAGACGTCTGTGCTGTCTCACGCTATACTGTGAAGGGCATGATGTGTGCAATGATCCTCGTTGGATCACACAGGATCAACGGTTGGTGCGCACGATCCGCGTGACAATTGTGACAACCAATCAAGGCGTAGCAGACAGAGTGAGCACAAGTTTGGGCTTCTACGGAAGAGTAGAGAGGGCAAACTGAGTAGTATCAAAAAACCAAGGGCAAAACTGAGTAGTATAAAAATGGAAAGTGAGTGTCTTGTACAATGAAATTTATCATGGCATACATCAAATTATGCCAAGATGGATCCACTAGAGTTCATTGGATGTGTGTTCTTCTCATAAACCACATGGATCCACTAGAGTTCATTGCATGTGTGTTCTTTTCATTAACCATAGCTAGTCATTGCATGTGTGTTATTTTCATGAACCACATGGATCCACAGTGTCATTTAATGTGTGTTCTTTTCATGAACCACAACTAGAGTCATTGAATGTGTGTTCTTTTCACAAACCACATATGGATCCACCAGAGTCATTGCATGTCTATTCTTTTCATAAACCACATGGGATCCACCAGTGTCATTGCATGTGTGTTCTTTTCACAAACCACATATGGATCCACCAGTGTCATTGCATGTGTGTTCTTTTCATTAACCACATATGGATCTACTAGAGTCATTGCATGTGTGTTATTTTCATTAACCACAACTAGAGTCATTGCATGTATGTTCTTTTCATAAACCACATGGATCCACTAGAGTCATTGCATGTGTGTTCTTTTCACAAACAACATATGGATCCACTAGAGTCATTGCATGTGTGTTCTTATCCTAAACCAGCACTAGAGTCATTGCATGTGTGTTCTTTTTATAAACCACATATGGATCCACCATTGCATGTGTGTTATTTTCATGAACCACATGGATCAACCAGTGTCATTGCATGTTGATGACTGCAAGTGCACATATCGTTTGTAGCTAGTTTCGAAATAAAGATATTGATCCCACAGGGAGCAGGAGTCTGAAGTCTAATAATTCTTGAAATAAATATTGCTATAGAAATGCTAGATAAAATTCTAAGTAACAAGATAAAATGTGAGTAATTTGTAAAAGGTGTTTTTGGGTTTTGGGTATAAGAGCAATAATCACGTATGTAAAGAAAGATTGAAATTGTAATAGGAAAAAGCATTCTCACGGAGTAGCAGATACACCACTAGTATTGTAAAGATCTAAGATAAAGATTATCATCATGGACATTCTTAACTGTGTATGTGTGGGAGGAACTCCAAATGTGGACGAATAGGCAACAATCACTGCTCACATCATCCTCATAACCACAGTAGTTAGCAATCGACATCACTCGAATTACTGCGCTATTAAGGGACGTAATCCCATAGGACGTATCACATGGCATGGATAGTGTTCTATGAGTTTCCTCGATTTCCCAAGTTGATACGTAAGGATTGCTAACAGCTTTATAGTCACTGTAAGTGCTAGCACGCCTTCGTCTACCAATGAGTAGTTCCCTCCATCAAGTCCCCACGAGAGGCAAATATTGAGAGGTCGACTTCTCTCAACATCAAGGTAGAGAATCTAACACATGGTCACAACGATGAATATCATAATAGACTTTATCTTATTTCAATCTCATACTAGGGTTTCTCCATCTCTCCAAGAACTAATGATCTACTCAAACATGGAGGCAATCAACATCATGGCAATGATAACGGAAACAATCATACATGAATAGTACTTGTATAAATCCACAATGAGTATAGGAATTACAACAATATCTATACAAGATATAGATGGGATGGATGAAGATGGTTGTGATGCAGTGGTGGATGATGAAGATCGATGCCTTAGCCTCTCGGATCTATGCAGGGTGAAGATGGATCCCTATCGGATGAGTTCCCCCTCCAGATGCCTTCCGGAGGTGAGGTTTCTGCAATTTCTGGGTGTTCTGTATGTCGTCTCCTCGAACCAATTGCACGGGCAGAAACTATTTGACGAGGCGGAGGCAGCGCCAGCTATACGACCGGAGCTATACAGGCGGAGAAAATTCTCCCGCCGTATAGTTGGTCGTTACGCTCTCTGCATCCTTTGTTCGCTTCTGGTTTTCTGATGGTATTATTAATATTTCCCAAATAAGTGATTTACGTTGTTTTTGACTCCTTTTCTCCATAGTACAACTGCTTCAATAATTGTATCCATCATCTGTCCCGATCCTGGTGAAAATAGACATAAAATGTGTGTGCGGACACCGTAAAATACCATAATCCTACATTTACAATGTAAAATAATAATGTAAAACATGATGTAAATATGCACTCATCAACTTCCCCAAGCTTAGACTCTTGCTCGTCCCGAGCAATATTTTAGCTTAATGGATGTGATCCCCATATTCATGAAGCTGAGTCAATAAAATAAATGAGGCAATTGCACCATGTGTTTATCATGTACGATACAGGGGAATAAGTTCATGAATAGTACCTTACTCGAACCATCTGAATAGTATTGGAAGGCTTCCACACCTTAGTTATCAATAGTTCATAAAAGATGAATCTCAACATAATGTAAAAGAATCCGGTTCAATCGAATGAGTTAACGAGGTAGTCCCAAGTATTTTAGGATCAACATATTCACTTAGGATTCAAAATCTAAAAAGTGTCTCTTTGTCATACTACAATACAGTGGCATATGCCTATTTTCTCTTTGCACATTCACTCTTTTTCTTCTTTTCTTTTGCATATATGCTCACACTTTTGTTTTAAGTGTTGTGCAAAGGAGCTACCCATATATTCCACTTCATGTAAGAATTCAAAGTTCAACGATCTCAATTATAAAATTCCAACTATATATGAAGCATTCTTATCACTTGAGATTCTACCACGACTTGTTCTCACTCTATTTAGATAGTATTTCATTTTCCTTTGTTCAAGGTTTTCTTTTTCAACTTAATTGTATAGATAATTTTTTCTTTGTGAATCAAACCGTAAACTTATAGCATATTGACAAAATTATCTTTATGTGTTCCATTAATACCAATGGTGTGGAAGACTCCTATTGCTATCATCAAGTGCAAGTAAAATCATACTCAAGCCATTCATATATCAATAAAGCAAACACAAACTCAATATTGCTCCATATATAATAATAAACTCGGAATTTCATAAAAGGGATCGACTATTTCTGAAGGGAATTCTAATGATGCAAACTTTATTTCTAGTTTGAACTAATACAAGAAAAATAAAAACTTATAAGATAGATTACAAGGTTTTAAATATCTCCCCAAGCTTGGAATCAAGCCAGACGGGATCAAATAATCCCTTGCAATTATTTGATACCGTGATTGTTGTAGATCACTAGGGCGCCATGGCACGTGGTATCTTCATTTCACGGGCCAGCCTGAGGCGGAGGGATTGATTGACAACTTCTAATTCCTTAACACGAAGCTTGTAGAAAAGGTTATTCCTCTCCAGCACTTTCACCTGTTCCTTAATAAACTCATTGTTATCTTGGAGTGTTTGTAGCGCCTTAAGACTCATGGCAAAACCCACTTCGGTTGTCCGCTTGATATCTTCATCAAGTTTATCAAGGTAAAGTCGTAGCAATCGAAGGTGTTTGGGTGTCCCTGGCTTCTCCTTGTCCAATTCCTCAATCTTAAGCTCTAGGTCCTTCAAGTCCCTCTTCCAACATCCATGGTCAGTGTCAAGGAACTCTATAGGGATGGTATCGATCTCCTTGCCTTGGTCTCGGTTGCTCCCGATCTCCATGGGAGCCCTTCTTCTTGACTTCTATCCCTTGGTTGAAAGCCCTTTCGAAATAAGAGGTAGATTGGTTTTTGTAGATTGCGATTAGAGAGATAGATAATGGCAGTATATAAGAGGGGTTAGAGGTCTATAAACTCGCGAGAAACACCAAATTGTCATCCAAGAAAAGAATCCAAATGGAACAGAAAAAGAAATCACGGGTTTGAAAGTAACCTGCCGCGTAACGACCAACTATACGGGCGCGATTCGTATAGGTCCGGCCGTATAGTTGGTTCTGGGCAGATATTTCCAAATATCTCGAGTCCAGGTCGATTAAATCACGACTTGGAACTGACAGTAACGTTTTTTATGTGAAAAGAAAGATCGAATGAAAAGTGTCTGAGAGTTTAAGGACCAACTATACGGCGAGAATTTTTGCTCCGGTCGTATAGTTGTGACTGTACAGTTTCAAACACCAAAAATCAAAAGTGCTTGGGAGTTTAACGACCAACTATACGGCCAGAATTTTTGCTCCGATCGTATAGTTGCGACCATATAGATATAGGCACCAAAAAGAAAAACCATCTGAGAGTTTAACGACCAACTATACGGCCGGAATTTTTGCTCCGGTCATATAGTTGCGACCGTATAGGCTCAAATATCAAAAATAATTTCACGAAGATGATACAGAGAGTTTAACGACCAACTATACGGCGGGAGCTCCCGCTCCGGTCGTATAGCTCCGCCCGTATAGTTGGTAAAACCCCTCTAAAACTTCAGAAAAACACAAGGAATTCAAAACTAAGATTTCAAGAGTAAAAATTGTGAAAATAAATCACTTATTTGGGTAAGAACACTTACCTTGCACTTACCACTTGCTTAATCGGGGATGAAAATTCCTCCCACAACAAGGACTCCTTCTCTCTTGGAGGAATTGACTTTGGTTCATCAAATAATTCTCGTAAACGAAAATCACCAGGACTAAAGTTCCTCTCAACAATATTGGTGTCCTCCTGGGCAAACATGGACACTGCATCTAACATCTTTATTTCTTGCCTCTGCATAATCTGCAACTCAAATTCTTGAAGTGAAAGAATCCAACAGATAAGTCTTGGCTTATGTTCTTTCCTCTCAAGGAGTTCTTTTAAGCCATCACGATCCGTATGAACTCTCACCTTTGCATCAACTATATAAGAACGAAATTTATCACAAGAGAAAAATACAGCAAACAGTTCCTTTTCTTCCTTAGGGTAATTCTTTTGGGCACCATTGAGAGTTCTACTAGCATGATGTATAATATTAAATCTTTGACCAATATGTTGTCCAAGAGTCACTCCTACAACATCATCGCTAGCTTAACATATTAAGTCAAAGGTTGTATCCTAGATAGGTGGTTTAATGGTGGGAGCACGAGTTAGAGCATTCTTGAGTTTATCAAAGGCTTCAAGACACTTATCATCAAAATTAAATATCATTCCCTTTTGCAAGAGGTTAGTCAAAGGTTTAGATATCCCTGTGAAATTTCTAACGAACCTTCTATAAAAACCCACATGACCAAGAAAACTTCTTATACCTTCAATATCCCTAGGTGGTGGCATTCTCTCTATTGCTTCAACCTTAGCTCTATCCACTTCAATTCCCTTACCTAATACTTTGTGTCCCATGACTATACCTTATTTGACCATAAAGTGGCACTTCTTCCAATTTAGAACAAGATTAGTTTCTTCACAACGCTGCAAAACTTTCTTGATATTATCCAAGCAACTAGTAAATGAAGTTCCATAGACAGAAAAGTCATCCATAAATACTTCCATTATAAGTTCTATGAAATCAGCAAAAATAGCAGTCATATATCGTTGAAAATTAGCTGGGGCATTACATAGACCAAAAGGCATACGTCGGTAAGCATGTAATCCGTAAGGACTTATGAAAGTTGTTTTAAGTTGGTCATCCGGATGAACAGCTATTTGAGAGAATCCAGAATATCCGTCCAAGTAACAAAAATGAGTATGGTTTGCTAACCTTTCTAAAGTTTGATCTATGAAAGGTAACGGATAGTGATCTTTTCTAGTTTCTTTATTCAATTTCCTGAAATCTGTGCACATCCTGTGCCCAACAACAGTTCTAGTAGGTATTAGTTCATTATTTTCATTAGGAATAACAGTAAAACCGCCCTTCTTAGGAACACAATGAACTTGACTTACCCAATCACTCTCTTTAATAGGATAAATTATACTTGCGTCCAGTAGGCGTACAATTTCTTTTCTTACCACTTCTTTCATTTCAGGCTTCAACCTTCTATTAAATTCCCCAACTAGTTTAGCACCTTCTTCCATCACTACAAGAAAAGTTGCTTTTACAACGGACGATTTTCATGGTTGAAGGCCCGTTTTTCGTGGCTAAAAAGTCTTCTACAAATGATGCCCATCGTGGTAAAATCCCCATCACAAAAGAATCTACCACATTTTTCTTCTGACCATGGCGGATCGCACCCTTCAACCACGAAAACTTGTTCCGTCATAGATCTATTTGCTAGCCCCGTTGACTGCTGACATCATGCAAGATTTGTTAACCACGAAAACTTCTTCCATCACCATGAAATTGCCGCAGCTTCTTTAGTTCACATGTTGGAAGCTAGGTTTGTTAACCTTAACCCCATAATGCAAGTAATGTTTCTTAAACTTAAAGAAATCGAGGACCCTGAAAAGAGAGATTTTATTTTGGAAACCTTGCTTAAAGAATTCTATGATGTTGCTAAGGAAGCTAGAAAATTCTTTGATCGTTTTAATATGCTAGGATCATGTGTAGATGTTATTGGTACACGAGAAAATATGGACAAAACTGAACCTAATGGGGAGGAAATTAAGATACCAATACCTTTTAAACTTGTAGGAATCCATGAAGCAAAGAATTTTGATTGGATTGTTCCTGAAAACCCGTTTGATGAAAATAGTGAACCCAAGATCATTGAGAGAGGATCCCCTAGAACTTATTTGGATGAAATACCTTGCCTTGTTGAAGATATTTCTGGTATCAATCTTAATGCTTCTTTATTTTAGAATACTTGATTCTTTTTTTGCTTCTTATGCCTAACTTAAAGGCGTTAAAGAAAAGTACTTATTGGGAGATAACCCAAAAGTTTTAGTTGAGACTTGGAAGTTGTTACCTCTGTAATAACCGCTCCTTATCATTTTGTGTGGTTTTTGTGCCAAGAGTAACCTCTAATGAGAGAGAAGTAATGCTTGGGAAAGTTGCTGTCTCGAAACTGATTTTTGTGCTTCGCTGTAAAAATTCGTGAAAAATCTCTGTATGTCGGTTTGAGCTGTTATTTTTTGTGCTTCTGCCCCAGGTTGTTATACAACTTTAGTTAGTTCAACACTTTTCGATTTGAGCAACATAAGGTCTTACAAAAAAATGGTTTTTACCTGCTGGTCTGTTTTGACAGATTTCTGCCATTATTTGCATTTGCCTCTTAATCTCTTTCTATTTGAGTTCTCTTTGATCATTTGAAATTTTTAAAGTGCTACAGTAGCTTGTGTTTTATTGGAAGTTTTACTTGTGTTGAAACTGAACCAAAATACTTATTATCTTGAGTACACTAATGTTGCTAATGAAGATTGTGTGAAGTTTTGTATGAAGGAAATTTTTGAGTGTAGGGAAGAGTAATGTGATGAGATAAAGTATGGACAAAATCTCAAGCTTGGGGATGCCACCCGTGTCACCCCAAGAAATATTCAAGAAGTACAAGTGTCAAAGCTTGGGGATGCCCAAGGCATCCCCTTCTTCATCAATAAAAATTTCAGATTTCTTCCAAACACTTCATTTTTATTGTTTCATGCACAGTTCTGTTGTTCTTGGAGCGTCTTTGTTTTCGTTCTTAGTTTTAGTTTTCTTAGTTTTCTTGGTTTGCTTGAATAAATTGGTTGGACCCCCTCATTCATATATTAGTTTTCAAAGAAGTTGGTTTGGATTGGAAAAGAGTAGGAAAGTTCATGCTTAAGTGGTAAAAAAGAGTCTTGTTTTGACTGTGTCTTACACTTTGTCATCTCATGCTTGATATTGTTTTGGCTTTATTCTTAGTGATTATTGACAATAGCATGACTTGTTATAAACAATTGAGATTGCTAATGTGCCTTGAAAGAATCATGCGTTGTTTTAGCATATTAAAGCATAGTATTGTGGTATTCTCATTTGATGCTTTATTCGGGTTGACTTGGCGCATGCTCACACCATGTTATGACTATCCCAAGTCATCATAGCCTCTATGATCATTTATTTTTCGACTTGTAATATCACTTTATGCTTTAATTAATGATGTTTTGTCGCTTTGCATGATTATGGCCATTATTGCTCTCTTAGTTGGTCGCTCCCAGTCTTTTGCTAGCCTCCATAACCAATTATGAGTTCCACTCATGCATCCAACTCCAAATAAAACCAAGTTATTCTAAAGAGTCCACCATACCTACCTATTAGCATTTGCTATTCCAATTATATTCATGTTTTTATCTACCTTCCGAATTAAACTTGTTATGTGAAAATTAGTGATTAAAGATCTCACGAACTTGATGGCACACTTTACTTTTCTTGCCCCTAATAAACTTGAACTATTGTGTCATCTATGTTGTATATGCTTGCACTTATACGTTGGGGATTAGCAGAACCATGCTGTCATGGGGAACACTTTCAACATTACACTTGTACATTGTACCTAGTTGATATCATGCTCTTTTGTTTATGGATGTCGTCAATGTGAAATGGAAGGGGAGATTGTAAGTCCATGGAGTTACGTATGTGTGTTAGAGAAAAGCCTGGGCGGCTGGTCTAATCCATGCCTAATCATGGCAGAAACCTGTAGTGTAACCATAATGAGCAATCTATGAAGCATTCTTCTTATAAAAAATAGATAGAGATTGAGAAAAAAAAAGAAAAAAAAGAGATGAGAAAAGAGGAAAGAGAGAAAAAAGCACCATTTCCCATGGTAAATAAGAAGATTGCTGAGATGCTTATTGTCTGCTTGCCTTGTCATTTTGATATGGGGATTCTTTCGTATCATCGGGCATGGGGTACCCCGTTGGCGGTTCTCTACGATACACATGTACTTGCTATGACAAGAACTTACCGGTAACTAAACTTGAGTAGCATGAGGAGCGGCCCTCGTATTCAAGGGACATGAGATTTCCAACTTATACTTTGTCAAGCATATATTCCATAGTTTGTTCATTTTAACCTTAATCACTTCAAGATGCTTATGATAGGGGCAATGAGAGATGGAAGCTAATAAGTACCATAATTTTTGGAAGATCTTTATGAAACTTGAATCCATGCTTCTTTCTATGAAGGCCTTTCTTTTACTTTTATATTGAGTCTCCATCTTCTATCTTTATGCACCTATTGAGAGAGCATAGTGGCCATTCTTAGTTTAATGTGCATTGTCCCAAGACTTGTTGATTGATGCATAACTTTGATATTGCTTGTTCTTAAACTACTTGTATCTAGTCACCCTTCTGAACTTTGAAGGTGTCCTATGCATTTATGTTTTGCTACACTATGAGGGACAAGCTGAATACCATTCGTATTATGCTTTCTTTATATGAAACAAACAAACGTCTTTCAAAGCATTGTTATTCATGAATCTTTTGTTTGTGCCTTTTCATGTTACAACATAGTTGCTATGTCTTATTGTTAGAACTATAATCTTGCATGCTATGCTAAAGTACTATGATCCCAGCTATCAATGTTATAAATTCCTTGATCAAGATTGTGATGGTGCATGTCACCTAAAAAAATATTCTTTCTTTTTATCACTTACCTACTTGAGGACGAGCAGGAGTTAAGCTTGGGGATGTTGATACGTTGCTAACGTATCTATAATTTTTGATGTTCCATGCTTGTTTTATATCTATTTTCTTATGTTTTGTCCACACTTTGGAGTACTCTTACACATTTTCTAGAACTAACCTATTAACAAGATGCCATAGTGCCAGTTGCCTGTTTTCTGCTGTTTTTGGTTCTAGAAAAGCCAAAAATGAATATACTCAGAATTGGACGGGACAAAAACCAAAGTCAATATTTCACCGAGGGGGAACACAGAGCCAGAAGACGAGACAGAGAAGGGCCTTGAGGGGCGCACATCCCCTGGCCGCGCGGCCAGGCCTGGCCCACGCCTAGGGTGGGGGGGGGGGGGGTGCAGCCGCCTCAGGCACCCCCTCGGCCTCCCTCTTCGCCTATATATTGCCTCCGATACAGAAACCCTAAGTACCCGATCAAAAATCCACGAAAGAGTCTATATCCGCCGTCATCTCCATCCCTAGATCGGGAGGGATCTGAAGCTCTTCTAGGCACCCTGTCGGAGGGGAGAATTCATCCTGGAGGCCTTCTTCATCACCATGACTTCCTCCGGCGTGATGCGTGAGTAGTTCATCCCTGGACTACGGGTCCATGTAGTAGCTAGATGGTTGGTTCTTCTCCTTTGTGCTACCATGTTTAGATCTTGTGAGCTCCGTTCATTATCAAGATCATCTATTTGTAATCCTACATGTTGTGTTTGCGGGGATCCGATGGATATTGAGATGCTATTTCAGATTGATTATTATTTCTATCATGTCTTTGTTATTTGTGATCTTGCATGGTTTCCGTTGTTAGTAGCTATCTTGGCCAAGTAGATGCTAGGAACTCCAAGAGCGAGTATTTATGCTCGATAGTGGGTTCATGCCTCTAGGAATCTAGGGAAGTGACAGAAATCTCTAAGGTACTACATGTGCTATTGCTACTAGGGAGAAAACAGCAATCATTTGTTCATAGAACAATCGTATTGTTTACTTTACACACTTTGCTTAATGTAATTATCTGTTGCTTGCAACTTAATACTAGAGGGGGTTCGGATGATAACCTGAAGGTGGATTATTAGTCATAGATGAAGTTGGATTACGGTCTATGTATAATGTTGTAATGCCCAATCAAATCTCATAGGAGTCAAGATGATTAGTATATGCATGTATGCTTTCTCGATGTTTGTCAATTGCCCCGCTGTATTTTATTCACCCAACATGTCATCTATCTTAAGGAGAATCACCACTAGTGAACTATGGACCCTAGTCCTTTCTTTTACCATCAATCTACAAAGCTATTTACTGTTTTCTGTTTTCTTTCTGCAAGCTATTATTATCTTCCACACAATACATTTAATCCTTTGTTTTCAGCAAAACCGGTGAGATTGACAACCTCACTGTAAGTTGGGGGCAAAGTTCCGTGGTTGTGTTGTGCAGGATTCCAAGTTGGAAACAACACCTTGGAGGTGTTTCCTTGCTCCTACTGGTTCGATAACCTTGGTTTCATAACTGAGGGAAAACTTGTTGTTGTGCTCATCATACCTTCCTCTTGGGGTTCCCCAACGAGCTCGAATATATTTTGGGCCATCACAGCACTGTACACTTTGCGCCAGGCCCTAGGTTTATCCGTCTCTCTCTTGGTGTAGACCTTTTCCATTTCCAAAAAGGCGTAGACCTTCTTACTACTCTCGCGGGTAGGATCTGTTTTTCTAGTACAGTACTGTACAGGGTATTAAGTTCCTGATTTACTCTCACCTGTCAATTTTCTGCAGCCATCGTTCAAAAAAAACTCAATGCTGCATAAAAATTCAGGACTATAGGCACTACATCGATGAGTCGAGCTTCTAGGGAACCACTCCAACGCTAGGCGCGTCGGCAGATTCCACCAAGAGCTAGTCGGCGATGGACAAAGACGAGCTAGCGCCGATAACTTTTCTATGCCCCCACGACGGCTGCCTCACCATGGTCGCCTACCACGAGCTCGACGACCACAATGCCGCGTGCTCGTACAGCCCGTGCGGCTGCATAGAGGTCGACTGCATATTCACCGCCTCGCCGGTCGAGCTCCTTTTGCACCTCAATGGCGTCCACAAGGTACAAGTGCATAGGCTATCGTATGGCCAGCCCATGGAGTGTATAGTAACGATGTCGTTACCGTACTTTCCGCCATCCATGATCATCGTCTATGGTGATGACGCTACCGTGTTCAGCCTCATCATCGGCGAGCTCGACCAGGTCGCCGCCGTTTCCTCGGTGTGCGTTAGGGCGGCCTCGTGCTCGTGGCCCCGGTACAGGGTGAAGCTGTGCGCGACTGGCCGACAGTCGCCGGCGGACTTCTCGACGGACACCCTTAATGGGGTCATTGAGCCGACGAGCTGCGCGTCGCCCGACAGTGTTGGCCTCGAAGATCTGACGTTCCTAATGGTGCCACCGCGGTACATTACCGCGGCTGATGGACAGTACGGGGCAATCAAGGTGTTGCCTTTCTACGTTTGCATCGACATGATGAATTGATCTTAATCTTCAGCAAAGTGATCCTAATGTGATGGTAATGCTGTATTACTAGTTAATTTAGTTGTAGAAAAGTACCACTCATTTACTAGTTAATGTAGTAGTAGTCGGAGGCAGGGTCTCTTTTGGCACTAGGAAGGGTGTCTTTTGGCTGTAAACTGTCTTTGTTGTTAATGTTTATATTTTGGATTTTAAGTGTTCTCTGAAATTGTTCAACTACTACTCGATGTGCGCACTGCTAGGGGGACTCGGATCAACATGCCCCCTGTATCTACCACCCAATATTCATCTGATGGACAAAAGTGATCCAAAGCAAAGTAGAAAAAAAACATCTCACACTTACGCCCCAGTTTTCAACTTTGTTTAATTTTTTAGACACTAGACAATAAAAACATTTTGTCAGTCATTAATAGTTCAAATACATGCATATATTTATTAGAAAAATACAAACATATAATTTTAACAAATTTGCATAAATTAATTTTCATACTTTTATCCGCACACTATATATAATAGTGGTAAGATAAGAAAAGAAAGACTATCAATAGTATCTTCTCGATGCTAAAATGGAAATGAAGATCCAACGTCTCACAATGTTGGGATTCGTGTCTTGATCCAGCGGTCAATATTCAAAGTTATTCGTACACTATATACAATGCTAAGAAAAAAAAAGAGAAACATGTATTTTGATACCTTTGAATACAAAAAAATGCTCTGGCTTCTTCACAATGTGGATTAGCCTACGGTGTATGAACATTCCTGGTTTTGACCCGAACAACCAAGGCCATGACCATATCAACATTGTGTATTGGTCTACGGCTGATCTCTCGAGAAGGAGCCAAACTATAAAGTTTTCCTTTTAGGGTCCTTTGTGCTAAATGTATGGACCTCGATGTAATAATTTTCCTTTTTAGGTCCTTGATGTAAAATGTACTCCCACCGACTGTGTAAAATGTTAATCTAAAAGTTAATGGTGAAATTTAAACGAATTTAAGCTTAGTTATCAATGGGTATGAACATTCTTGAATTTCAAGCCGAACGACCAAGGTAAGGCCATATCAACATCATACTTTATGTTGATGATCCCATGTTAGAGAATTTGCATGGCAGCAGATCTGGCCATGTTTTGAAAACAATCGAAGAGGAAGTAGTCCTTTATGCTAAATGTATATGGACCTCAGATCAGGTGATCTCTCGAGAATGAGCCGAACCAGATTTTTTTTTCTTTTAGGGTCCTTTATGCTAAATATATATGGACCTCGATGAAATTTTTACTTTTTTGAGGTCCGTGATGTAAAATGTACTCCGATCGACCGTGTAAAGTTCTAAGCTAAAAGTAAGTGGTGAAATTTAAACAAATTTAAGCTTAGTTGTCAACGAGTATCCAAGAACGACCAAGGTCAAGGCCATATCTACATCATACTTTATGTTGATGATCCCATATCCAAGAATTTGCATGCCGACAAATTTGGCCATATTTTGAAAACAATCGAAGATGAAGTAGTATGAAGAGTATGGCTCGATCAGCTACTCTCTAGAGAAGGAGCTGAACCCGACTGTTTTCCTTGCTTAATTTTAGTGTCCTTTGTGCTAAATGTATGGACCTCGATGTAATTTCCCCCTTTTATTAGGTCTAAAAGTGTAAGTGGTGAAATTTATATGATTTTAAGCTTACTTGTCAATAAGTATGAGCATTCTTGGATTTCAAGCCGAATGACCAAGGTTAAGGCCATATCAACATTATACTTTGTGTTGATGATCCCATGTTAGAGAATTTGCATGGCAATAGATTTGTCCATGTTTTGAATCAAAGAGGAAGTAATATTAAGAGTTTGGCTCAGATCAGCTGATCTCTCGAGAATGAGCCAAACTAGATTTTTTTCTTTTAGGGTCCTTTATGCTAAATGTATATGGACCTCGATGTAATTTTTGCTTTTTGAGGTCCATGATGTAAAATGTACTTCGGCCGACCGTGTAAAGTTCTGACCTAAAAGTATTGTGGTGAAATTTAAACGAATATAATTGATACGTTCATAACGTATCTATAATTTTTGATGGTTTTATGCTAATAATATGCTTTCGATACTCCTTTTTATATGAAGTTTATGATTTATTTGGACTAACCTACTAATAGTTGCAAAAGTGCACAATGTTCTTGTTTTACACTTTGATGTGTAGGAATTACCAAGCATACAAGTGGAAACCTTGTTGGAGTCAAATTGGGATTTTGCAGAAATCTGTCTCAGAACTCTTTTTGAAGATGGTCACGTTTCGGGTCGACGACGGCGTCAAACAGAAAACTCTTCAACTACAAAGTTGTTGGAAATTTCGTGACAAACGTTCTGGACATAAAATTTAGCTGGGTCTTTTTGGCCCGATTTACTGCAGCCCAAATGGGGTGACGGGAATCCGAGAAGCTATATAAAGGGAGGAAACCTAATTTGCCCAAGACACCTCCACCCACGAATTTGCAGCCACCAAAGCCACGTTTTTTTCCTTCCCCATAGATCTCATCTCAATGGGGAAGGGCTCCCAAAAATCCATGAAGAAAGGGTGCTAAGGGGCAGTGCTCCCCTGTGATACCGGCGGCAGGGAAGGAGTCCTCCGTGCCGCCGCCGGAGCCATCTCCATCGATCTCCACCACCATCTTCATCACCGTTGCTGATTCCCATGATGAGGAGGGAGTAGTTTTCTCTTGAGGCTAAGGGTTCTACCGGTAGCTATGTGTTCATCTCTCTCTCTATGCATGATCTTGTTATGGTCATGAGCTTGTAATCTATAGATCTATTCTGCTACTCAAGTGCTTTAATGAATCTCTGCTCTCCCCATGTGTGTGAAAGTGACAGCGTGCTCACCATGGTGGCACTTAGGCTAGAGATTACAAATACTTGTTATGAGTTATATTTGGTGTTGGATGTCTTTATGAAATTGTGGTATTTGTTGGACTCATGTAGTACTCAAGGTGACAGTGTGGGGTTTTCTAGATGGGAAAGATGGACTTTGAGGTGTGCTGTTATAGCCTTACCATCGATTAGAGTGTTCAACCGGAGAGTAGTTAAGAGTAGTATCATAAATAGAGGATATATTTATGAGAGAGTGTTCACTTGTGAAAGTATGATCCCTAGGTCTTGTTTCTAAGCATTGATACACCGTTAGCTACTAGATCTGTTACATGTTTGCTTGTTTCCATCTTTATTTCAGTTTTACTTTAGTCTTTTCCACGCCATCAAGTTATCTTCTATCACCGTTACCACTTATAATTATCCATACCACTTGTATTTCACTATTTCTTCACCGAACTAGTGCACCTATACACCTGACAAGTGTATTGGGTGTGTTGGGGACACAAGAGACTTCTTATATCTTGATTGCTTGGTTGCTTGAGAGGGGATACCTTTGACCACTTCCTCCCGGAGTTCGATAAACCTTGGGTGATCCACTTAAGGGAAAACTTGTTGCTGTTCTACAGACCTCTGCACTTGGAGGCCCAACAACTGTCTACAAGAATAGAAGTGCGTAGACATCAATAAGCCTAGTTGTCAATGAGTATGAAGCAGTATTCTTGTATTTCAAGACAAACCACCAAGGTCTAGGTCATATCTACATCATACTTTATGTTGATGATCCCATATCCAAGAATTTGCATGCCGACAAATTTGGCAATATTTTGAACACAATCAAAGATGAAGTAGTATGAAGAGGAGTATGGCTCGATCAGCTACTCTCTCGAGAAGGAGCCGAACTCGACTATTTTCCTTGCTTAATTTTAGGGTCCTTTGTGCTCAATGTATGGACCTCGATGTAATTTCTCCCTTTTAGGTCTAAAAGTGTAAGTGGTGAAATTTAGACGATTTTAAGCTTACTTATCAACGAGTATGAACATTCTTGGATTTCAAGCCAAATGACCAAGGTCAAGGCCTTTATATGATGATGATGATCCCATGTCAGATAATTTGCATGGCAATAGATCTGGCCATGTTTTGAAAACAATCGAAGATGAAGTAGTATCAAGAGTTTGGCTCAGATCAGATGATCTCTCGAGGAGCCGAACTCTAAATTTTTCCTTTTAGGGTCATTTATGCTAAATGTATGTACCTCGATGTAATTTTTGCTTTTTTGAGGTCCCTGATGTAAAATGTACTCCGATCGACCGTGTAAAGTTCTAACATAAAAGTAAGTGGTAAAATTTAAATGAATTTAAGCTTAGTTGTCAACGAGTATGAACCATTCTTGTATTTGAAGACGAACGACCAAGGTCAAGACCATATCTACGCCATACTTTATGATGATGATCCCATATCCAAGAATTTGCATGCCGACAAATTTGGCCATATTTTGATAACAATCGAAGATGAAGTAGTATGAAGAGTATGTCTCGATCAGATACTCTCTCGAGAAGGAGCCGAACCCGACTATTTTGCTTGCTTGTTTTTAGGGTTCTTTATGCTAAATGTATGAACCTCGATGTAAATTTCCCGTTTTTAGGTCCTTGTTGTAAAATGTACTCCCACCGACCGTGTAAAATTCTAACCTAAAAGTAAGTGGTGAAATTTAAACGAATTTCAGCTTATAGTTGTCAACGAGTATGAACATCCTTGGATTTCAAGCCGAACGACCAAAAGGTCAAGGCCATATCTCTACATCAAACTTTATGCTGATAATCCCATATCCATGAATTTGCATGCCGACAAATTTGGCCATATTTTGAAAACAATCGAAGATGAAGTAGTATGAAGAGTGTGGCTCGATCAGCTACTCTCTCGAGAAGGAGCTAAACCCGACTGTTTTCTTTGCTCAATTTTAGGGTCATTTGTGCTAAATGTGTGGACCTCGATGTAATTTCCCCCTTTTTAGGTCCTTGATGTAGAATGTACTCCCACTGACCATGTAAAATGCTAACCTAAAAGTAAGTGGTGAATTTCAATGAATTTAAGCATAGTTTTCAACGAGTATGAAAAATCTTGGATTTCAAGGCGAACGACCACAAGGTCAAGGCCATATCTCTACATCAGACTTTATGCTCATGATCCCATATCCAAGAATTTACATGCCGACAAATTTGGCCATCTTTTGAGAACAATCAAAGATATTAAAAACAAAAAATAATTAATTTCAATTTTCCAAGTGACAAGAATTTATTTTATGAAAAGCAAGTAAGAAGAATTTATTTCCTTTTTTCTGTTAAAAAAATAATGAGCGAGAAGAGACTATGAGCATAGATGAGGCAGCGAGAGAGCTGGGAAGAAGAGGATTTGAAGGCGGTGCGATGTCATAGCAGAGCTGGGATGGGTTCCTGGCACGAGGTACATGGTACAATGAGTAGAGTAAATTTCAGGACCACAATATATATGCATGCAAAACAAAATGTGTTTTCTCTCTCCTTCACTCCCCCATCACCACCCCCACACCTCGGCCGGCTGATCTCTCCCTCGTCCACAATGTGGTGCTACGCACGCGCGTCGACTGACAACCTACCATTGGTGGCTCAGTTTCTTTGTCGGCGGCTCCGTGTCTTTGTCTGGCATGTTCGTTAGCTGCGTTGGTGGGAACCATTTTGGTCCTTACAATAGAGTAGCAATTCAAACTTTCCTGGTTTAGAAATTTTCACTTCCTTCACAAACAGTCGGGGGAAGGATATTCAATATATCGTCATTCACAGTACTACTACTAGTACTACAGGGTACAGTGAGTAGTACAAAAAGAAACTTTTTGGATGAGTAGTACCAGAAGAAACTTCATACAACCATTAGCTTCATATAGGACTCACTGCTGAACTAGTGCAGGCCCGGCGCCTCTTTGCACCTAGTCCATGCCGCCAGCAGCAGCTCATGACATCGGCACCAATGATAGCTCCAGCGACAGAGCCGGCTCCAGACTCATCGGCACCTCTGGAGAAGGCAGTGGCACCTCCTGAGTCATCGGCGGCACCACCAGAAAACGAGGCGGCACCTCCGGAGCCATCGACAACTTCGGGAGAACACTATTGATGAAGTTGCTATTGTTTGGGAACCGATTCCAGTAGTTGGTGAAAATGTTGGAGTCGGTGAACACCACCATCTCGCAGCCACGGTGGAAGGCCTGGCCGTAGAGGAGACATGCGTCCCTAAAGTTGATGAACTTGACCTTCAATGTCCCGTCCGGATTGTCGTAGATGTCGTACATCTGGTACTTGCGGTCACTGTACCCAACATCGAGGAAGGCGCACGCCAGCTGCCACTTTGTTCTCCGTGGGGAGAAAGCCCAAATGCGTAGGGCAGTATCCTCATGTGCGGCGCTGTCGGGGTCTTTGCGCTCCGGTACGGCGGGCGGCAGCCGGAAGGTGGCCATGGATGATAAACAAGGTCGAAGATGGTTGCTGGAAGTGGGGGATTAGAGATGGTTTGGTGCGTGGAAGGGAGAGATTAAATAGGAAGGAGGTGATCCAAGATTAATGTGACAAATTACCAAAGCGAGGGGACAATCAATGTCGTTGATGAAGCCGATGCGTGTGGCAAATATTGATGACGATGACTAGGGTAAGGGATTGGACGGAATGCTGACTCGATGACCTAGTCATAATTTTGTGGTGCGTCCAAGGCGACCGCGACCTCCCCAATCTGTGGGCCCTACGTGGATGACTGAGTTGATGGGTGAAAACAAATTGATAATGATAAAGTGGTATGAAATGTGATTTAACAAATGTTAAGTTGTTTTAGCCAATATTCTTGTTAGAGAAAAAATGCATACATTAAGTCTATTAGTAATAACTATCTACCCATATTGAGAATACATCCTAGTGTGCTACGAAATTTTTGGGGTGGTGAAATTATGGTTCTAGAACATGTTGGAGTTTGCTCTAGGTACTATTCAACACGAATCCAGCTGCTCTTAACCATTGGATCTAATAGCCCAACGGTCAGGATTGGTGCTATGGATCCAATTCAAAACTGCTCCATTATAGTAGTAGAGAAAAGTACCACCACCCAGTAGAATGGAAAAGAGAAGATCTAATGGCTAGCATTGTTGGGATTCGCTAGTCTTGATCCATAGGTTAATATTCAAAGTTATTCATACATTATATAGTGGTAAGATAAGATAACAAAGACTATCAATAGTATCTTCTAGATGATGGAATGGATTAGAGGATCCAATAACTAGCAGTAATGTTGGGATTTGCGCGTCATGAATCAGCGGTCAATATTCAAAGTTATCCGCACACTATATAAAAAAATAGTGGTAAGATAAGAAAAGAAAGACTATCAATAGTATCTTCTCGATGCTAAAATGGAAATGAAGATCCAACATCTGACAATGTTGGGATTCGGATCTTGATCCAACGGTCAATATTCAAAGTTATTCATACACTATATAGTGCTTAGAAAAAAAATGAGAAACATGTGTTTTGACACCTTTGAATACAAAAAAATGCTATGGCTTCTTCACAATGTGTATTGGCCTATGGTGTATGTACATTCCTGGCTTTGACCCAAACATCCAAGGTCATGACCATATTGACATCATATCTCTACTACTATAATGGAGCAGTTTTAATTTGAATTGGATCCATAGCACCAATCCTGACCATTGGCATGTTAGATCCAATGGTTCAGAGCAGTCTGATTCGTGTTGAATAGTACCTATAGCAAACTCCACCATGTTCTAGAACCATCATGTCACCACACCCAAAATTTCATAGCACAGTAGGTTGTATTCTCAATATGTGTAGATATATTATTAATAGACTTAATGTATCCATTTTTTCTCTAACAAGACTATTGGTTAATAACAATTTAATCTTTGTTAAATCACATTTCATACAGTATATACGTGTATGGCACATGCCTTTTACTAGTAGTGGTAAGATAAGAAAAGAAAGACTATCAATAGTATCTTCTCGATGCTAAAATGGAAATAATGAAGATCGAATGTCTTACAATGTTGGGATTCGCGTCTTGATCCAATGGTCAATATTCAAAGTTATTCGTACATTATATAGTGCTTAGAAAAATATGAGAAACATGTGTCTTGACACCTTTGAATACAAAAAATGCTCTTGCTGCTTCACAATGTGTATTGGCCTAAGGTGTATGAACATTCGTGGTTTCGACCCGAATAGCCAAGGTCATGACCATATTGACATCATATATAGTTTATGATATAGTACCCACATCTGGTAGATTCGTGCACCTTCTTCAACAAGATATGCTGAGAGTGAGAAGTGCGTTGTTTTCTTTTGTTAAGCAAGTACTAGTCTTACCATTACCACTATGTTAACACTATATGGTGTACAAAAAACTTTGAATATTAATTGTTGGATCAAGACTCACAAATCCCAACATTTCCAGTTGTTGGATCTTCTTTTCCATTCTAGCATCAAGAAGATTCTATTAATAATCTTCATCACAATGAAATACTATGCACAAACCTCAAAACACACTTCTCCATCATTCTAGAATCTTCCCCCTGTTTCTATAGACCATTTTACCAAAATTTTCAAGCATTTGATTTTAGTCCTTTGTGCTAAATGTATGGACTTGGATGTATTTTTTGTTTTTGAGGTCCGTGGTGTAACGTTTACA
Organism: Avena eriantha; assembly: GCA_910589775.1. Lineage (NCBI taxonomy): Eukaryota > Viridiplantae > Streptophyta > Magnoliopsida > Poales > Poaceae > Avena > Avena eriantha. Next base: position 522,443,134 of record OU342742.1, on the reverse strand, counting down.
CATCCACTTACCGTGTTAATTAATTGAAGAATCTCGCTCCCTCGGGACATACCTTAGTAAAAAAAAGTACCACCACTAGGGCTGGAATTCGAGTCGAGCCGAATCAGCTCGGCTTGACTCGCTAAAGCTCGTTCAACTAATGACCTAGCTTGGCTCGGCTCGTTTACAAAACGAGTTCATATTTGAAACTCGGTTTGACTCGGTAAACTCACGAGTAACTCACTAGTAGCTCGTTTAGCACGTTATGAGTTACGAACAAGAGCACATATAAGAAAAACTAGTAATTATCCTACTAATTAAGAACTAGAATAAGGATAGTACTTTCATAATAACACGAAGGCAAGATCGAATGTAAAATATAGTAGTTCTACACCATTACAATGTACAAGAAACATTCGTAGTATGGCACCCATCAGTGGAAAATTTCAAATTCTATATTTGAACGAGTTTAACGAGCTAAACGAGTAGCTCATTTAGCTTGGGTCAACAAACGAGTTCAAATCTAAAACTCGGTTCGACTCGTTAGACACCGAGTTCAAGCCGAGTCGAGCCGAGTCACGAGTTACTCATTTAGCTCGCGAGTTTCGAGTTATAATTCTAGGCCTAACCACCACCTGGTTTTTAGAAAAAGTTGGGACCATGTTTTCTTACAATTCCCTAGTCTTAGCACATTTCAAGATTCCCTAGCGAACCGGGCCCACTTCAATAACGTTATGTCGATTTAAAGAAACTAGGTCAAACTTGAACTACAAGTAAGCGCGGTAGATTCCTCTTGAATTTTCCTAACGCCGTCTGAAGGGACCCACGATGTCTATATATCAAGACTTAAGTTCCGGGACAGAGTACTAAACACTAGTAGTACCAACATCCAAGGCTCAAGGCGTTTTTTTTGAAAAGTTAAACTATGCAAAGTTTGATCAAGTTTGTAGAATAATATATTAATATTTACAATATGAAATACATACCCTTTGATATATCATGAAACATATATTCACATGGTATCTACTAATATCATATAGTAGTTCTTGATATTTCTTAGAAGTTCGGTCAAACTTTTCGTAGCTTCACTTATCAAAAAAAGCCCTAGGCCCTGTTTGGAACAAAGGAAATCATAGGATTTTTGGAGGATAAGATTCCTATAGGAAAATTGTCTATGGGTACGTCTGGGACAAAGGAATAGGAATCTAAGATTCCTTTGAAATTCCTATGGTATAGGCTATTTCATAGGATTTTTCTAGGAAAAATAACATGAGGTCTAACCTCATGTATCATCTCCTTGTGTCTACAATTCATGCGGTTTTCCTGTGTGACATCCAAACGACACCCTAATTTTTTCCCTGTAGTATTGATTCCTGTAGGAATTGAGCATACATGATACTATCTTAATTCCTGCATTTTTTCTATTCCTATGTTTTGCATTCCTGCATTCCAAACGAGGCCTTAAGCTTTGGGACGGAGGTACTAGTGAGATGAGGGAAAAAACCGAAGAGCAAGAGGAGCTCGGAGAATAAAAGGGAGGCAGGGTAGGAGGGCAGCATGATAGGCCACTTGAAGGCGGTGCGATGTCAGAGCAGAATTATGATGGATTCATGATATGGTACTATAGCCTTTACAGCGTACACACTCTAGTAAATTTCAGGACTTATGTGCACTCAAAACAAAACAATTTTTTTTCGCTCTCAGTCGCTGCCTCACCATCCATCTCAGCACTCCCTCATCCACAGCGCTGCGCATGTGTGTCTTGGTACGACATCTCAGCTGTGTCTCTGGCATGTGCGTTGGTGTACATAGGAAGGAACCGTGCATTGGCAGCAAAAATTAGTAGAATTCAACCTTTCGAATTTTTCTCTTTCTTTCCAAGCATCGAGAATGAAGGTTATTCAAAGGATGACCATATCGACACATATCTCTATCTGTACTATTACTAGAAAGTTGCATGTGCCTTGCACGTGAGACTCAGATAGTAGACGTATGACATATCATCACTATATAAAATTATAATTGGTAAAGCACAATAAATTATAAATTTGATCAACATCTATAAAGTATGGGTGTATCCTTGTATTTTGTATGTCATGTAGAAGTCAAACATTATTAGCTACCTAACACATGAATTTTTGATAACATGGTCTAGAGAAAAAAATGAGAAGATTCTAGTATGATGGAGAAGTGAGTTTTGAGGTTTGTGTATAGCCTTCATTATGCCGAAGACTACAAATAGAATCTTCTAGATGCTAGAATGGAAAATAAGATCCAATGGCTAGAAATGCTGGGATTCGTGAATCTTGATCCAACGGTCAACATTCAAAGTTATTCGTACACTATATAGTGGTAAGATAAGATAACGGAGTAGTTTTCAATTGGATCCTTAGCACCAATCCTAACGGGTTGGGCTGTTAGATCCAATGGTTCAGAGTACCTGGATTTGTGTTGAATAGTACCTAGAGAAAACTCCACCATGTTCTAGAACCATCATGTCATCACCCCCAAAATATCATAGCATAGTAGGCTGCATTCTCTCTACTACTACAATGGAGCAGTTTTGAATTGGATCCATAGCACCAATCCTGACCGTTGGGCTGTTAGATCCAATGGTTCAGAGCAGCTGTATTCGTGTTGAATAGTACCTAGAGCAAACTCAAACATGATCTAGAACCATCATTTCACCACCCTCAAAATTTCATAGCACTGTAGGATGTATTCTCAATATGGGTAGATAGTTATTAGTAATAGACTTAATGTATGCATTTTTTCTCTAACAAGAATATTGGTTAATAACAACTTAACATTTGTTAAATCACATTTCATATAGTATATACGTATGTGGCACGTCCCTTTTGATCAACACGTGAGACTTGGATAATAGACGTCTGACATATCATCACTATATACAATTTTAATAGGTAAAGCATACAAAAATATAAATTTGATCAATATCTATAAAGTATGGGTGTATATTTGGTTCTTGTACTTTGTATATCATTTAGAAGTCAACGATTATTAGCTACCTAAAACTTAAAAATTCTGGTAACATGCTCTAGAGAAACGAGGGAGAATATTCTAGAATGATGGAGAAGTGTGTTTTGAGTTGTGTGCATACCATTCATTGTGATGAAGACTATCAATAAAATCTTCTAGATGCTAGAATGGAAAAGAAGATCCAGCAGCTGGAAATGTTGGTATTCGCTAGTCTTGATCCAACGGTCAATATTCAAAGTTATTCCTACACTATATAGTGGTAAGATAAGATATATATGTAGAAAAACGTCAAAACACACTTATCCATCATTCAGAATCTTCTAGATTGTTTCTCTAGACCATGGGTCTAAAATTTTCAATTATTAGGTAGCTAATAAACATTTATTTATACATGATATAAAGTGCAAGAACCAAATATACACTCATACTTTAGAAACGTGGCTCAAATTTATAGATATTTCAAGATTTACCTATTACAAGGTTATATACTAATGACATGTCATGCTTCTGTATATTATGTGAGTTTCACGTGCAAGGCACGTGCATCTTACTGGTACTACTACAAAGAGCATGACTCAGCTCCGTGATGGAGGAGCAGGACCCAACTACTAATTTTAATTGCTTGATTGTAGGGTCCTTTGTGTTAAATGTATGGACTTGGATGCAATTTTCACCTTTTTAAGGTCCTTGGTGCAACATGTACACATGAACTAGTTGTGTTAATTATTGAAGCATCTCACTCCTTTGGGACATACCTAGTCAAAAAGATAAAGTGCCACCACCCAATTTGCAGAAAATGTGGACATGTTTTGTTACAATTCCCTAGTCTTAGGACGTTTCAAGCTTCCCTATATATTAGCTAACTACGCCCATGCACTCACATAACTTTATATCGATTTAAATAAAGTAGGTCAAATTTGAACTACAAGTAAGCGCGATAGATTCTTTCTTGAATTTGCAAGAGATCCAACAATTAGCAATGTTGGAATCTGTCAATCTATATCCAATGATCGATGTTCAAATATATCCATGTTATATATCTTAGTAGTAAGTTGCACATGCCTTGCACGTGAGAATCAGATAGTAGAAGTATATGCCATATCATTTTTTCTCTACTACTATAAATGAGCAGTTTTGAATTGGATCCATAGTACCAATCCTGACCGTTGGGCTGTTAGATCCAATGGTTCAGAGCATGTGGATTCGTGTTGAGTACTACCTAGAGCAAACTCCACCATGTTCTAGAACCATCATGTCACCCTCCCCCAAAATTTCATAGCATGGTAGGTTGTATTCTCAATATGTGTAGATAGTTATTATTAATAGACTTAATGTATGCATTTTTCTCAAATAAGACTATTGGTTTATAACAACTTAATGTTTGTTAATCACATTTCATACAGTATATACGTGTGTGGCACATGCCTTTTACTAGTTTATATAAAATTATAATAGGTGAAACCCAAAAATAATTATTATTTTGAGCTACATCCATAAAGTACCGTTGGATCTTAATTCTATCCATTCTAGCATCTAGAAGATACTATTGATAGCCTTTAGCACACTAAAAGATGTGCACAAATCTCAAAACACACTTCTCAATAACTCTAGAATGTTCTTCGTCATTTCTCTAGAGCATGGCGAGTATTATTAGGTAGCTAATAGGTTGATTACTACTACATGATACAAAGTATAAGAACCAAATCTACAACAGATATTCTATAGACGTGGCTCAAAATTATAATTATTTTTGAGCTTCACCTGTTATTATAGTTTTTTAGTAGTCCTAATTATCAGAGTTGGGCATGTGGGTTCAAATACTTCGTGTGCTAGAAGAGTGATTCTATGGTGCATGATATCTAGCAGGGAGGGGAGAAATGTGTGTTCACATCCTTTCCTGAAACATAGTCTATGTGACGAGACGGTACAATACTGAGCCAGGACGTGACAGCTTGCTAGTCTAGCACTCTAGCTATAATTCCAGCAGGCATCTTCGATCCACTGCAGAAGACCAACGAGGGAACACGCAAAATTAACACCCCTTGTTCAAAGAGCCTCCCATCTTCCCCATCTTCGGTGATCCCCATTCGCTAACGCTGGCTAGCCGCATTTTGGATCCTCTCGAGCATCGCACTTCCTAAATTTTCCTAACCATTTCTCACCCGCTACATCGGTTCTTGCAGGCCTCCATCACTCTCCTCCAAGAAACCCCAACAATCATATTTGAACTGCCCTCGCCCCCAATTCATCCGGACGCAATGGCGGATTCGATGCACAACATTCGGTACGGTGGCTTGAGCAAGGTCAGCGACGACGCCTTCGGAGAAATCGCTATGCGTATGGATACTACCAGCACCGTCCGACTGGCTGCATGCTCCAAGGAGTTGCGCCGCCAAGTCGTTGGCGGAAAAGGTAGCAGATGCCCCAATGTCGGCTGTGGGACATTGGTCACCTTCCACGACTTCCTCAACCACAGGATGGCGTGCCCGCCCATCCCGTGCAACTGCACTGAGCCTGGCTGCGAGTTCGCCGCCCCGCCCACAGCGCTTCTCGCTCACCTCGAAAAAGCCCACTCAATTGAAGTGCAGAGTTTCCACTACGGTGAGGAACACAGGTACATCTCTCAACCTTTGTTGGCACCTGGCTCATGGAGAGTAGAGACCGTGTTATCCGGGGACGATGGTACATTGTTTGCCTTGTGATTTGACATGCTCGACTATGGCCTTGCCGTACCATCTAGTGCGCTAGGTCGGCGGCGTGCTTGTTTCCTCGGTACGTGGTGGAGTTGCACTTTTATAAACCTTCAATGATTGGAGAGGACCTAGAGGAGTTCGCTGAAGATATCCTGTGTTTCGAGCCGAAGAGCAGCGCGTCGCCGGCCTCCATCAGGATTACTGAAGATTACCTTAATTTCCTGATTAAGAAACATGGTAGATTCACACTGGATTACTCATTTTGCATCCACAATATGGGAGATGGCAAATATGACCATCATGATTCCGATGATGATCTGCCGTTCAAGTTTGTTTACATCAAACGCTGGAGATGATCTAGCATTTCCTTTGAAACATGGCTCTGTATTTTTTCTTGGGAGTGCCTAGATCTCAGGCGCCAGAGAACTTCTTATATGTATATTTAGCATGCTGCAATTTAGTCTGCCGATTCTTACTTCCTTTCGAAATCTCAGGTTCATCTCTCAGCCGCTGTCGGCACCGCGCTCATCAAGACTAGAGACCATCGGATATGGGGATGATGGTACGGTGTTCGCCGTGCTATTTGACATGCTCGAGTGGGGCGACATCATCGTATCCGTCGTGTGTGTCAGGCCGGACGGGTGCTTGTCGCCCTTGTACAATGTGCAGTTCACCGTCTATCACCCGTCACCAAAGGCTAGGTTTTGGCATGGTGCAGTGCGCAATTCCTCACTCCTAGGAGCAGGGCAGTGTCTGGCATCATGCAGAAGGAAAAGCATTCCATGGTGGTGTACCTTCAAACTTCTCAGACCCAGGGCCTGTATTACTCAATATGCATCCATCACGAGGGAGAATTCCAAATTGACCAGTCTACTACCTCATATTTTTTTACCCCACTTTCACTACATACCACAGATGTACGTGTACTGGAGGTTGCATTTTGGATGCAGAGTAGTACTAGTATAGCACTAGTTCTTGTACTTCGGACTATTTTGTACTACTATATACAGGTACTGGTAGTACTTGTTTAGGTCAAGGGCAGGAGATGGTCTTGCTTTGCCTTTGTTCTATCGTTGCTATTACCAAAGTATTTTGTTAAGCTAATAGTGATGTACTGTTACTTGTTTAGACCAAGTGCAGCAGATTGTCTTGCTTTTCTTTTGAAACCTAGCATTATCACAATTATCTAGATGGGTCTTGGTCATTTTGGGTTGCATATGGGGGGTCACACAGGCATTGATGAAATGAGGTCATGTTCACACAGAAGGAGACATGATCATCAGTTTTGCTTGCTCCTATGATCAAACCTATTCGGAGAATAGGGCAAACTGATCGTGCGCCAAGTTTTTTTTAGATGGAACAAGAACTTATTATCTCTGTACTGCTATTGAATATCAAGCAGAAAAGCTAATGAATATCTCAAATGTTTTGTCGTTACTATTACTAAAGCATTTTGTGGAACTAATACTGATATACTGGTACTTGTTTAAATCAAGGGCAGTAGATAGTCTTGCTTTTCTTTTGAAGCATGGCCATGTCACAATCTAGATGAGACTTGGGAATTTTGGGTTGCATATGGGGGTCACACTGGCATTGATGTGAGAAGAAGGCAATCAAAGCAGACTTGATCGTTAGTTTTGCTTGCTCCAATGGTCGAGTGTGATTGGTGAAAACGACAAACTAATCGCGCGACAAGGTTTTTAGAACCGAAACAAACACTGGTTCTCTCTGTACTGCTATTTGTATTTCATTGTCTATATTGCTGAATTGGTCACTTCTGAAATGCTACTGAATTGGTCAAGTGCTCCTGAATATGAACTTTGAATCTGTTGATAATTTTTCTACCTTATTCTGTACTGCTGAATTTTGACATGAATAGCTGCCAGAAAGAATTATCGCTTTTCCCCTCCCTCTCTAAGGTCTTTGTTTTGAATCCAGCCGAGCACATCACAATGCAATTTTTATTAACCAGGAGAAGACATCTAGTACTCCGTAGCTCATTCGGCCCATCTTTAGCCCAGAAATTTTTTATTCGATCTTTTCGGGGTCAGGGGACTGCTGACCACAGCCTAGTGAAATTTGAGAAAGGAGCCCATGGTGCATAGCCGAGAACATATTAATTCGGCCTTTTAAGGGTCAGGGGACTGCTGAGCACAGCCCACTAAAATTTTAGAATAAAGCCCATGGAGCCTGCCCTACGGAGTATAACCCACGTAGAGTAGCCTATGTAGAATAGCCAAACTCTTTTTAATTCGGCCTTTTGGGCATTTCCCCCATCTCTCAAAATTAAAAAAACTCTGCCTACCCATGTTTTTAATAAAATACTCCATTATGTGGCATTTTATAAATTGAGATAGGAGCGTTGCCCTTTTATATTTTAAAAGAGATAAACATAGACACCTAAAATATTTTTAAGAAGACTAATACATAAATTGTAGTACTAATAAAAGTTTAATGATATTTATTCTATAAATATCTTTGTTGTAGTGGCAACACACTCAGTTTACGTTTATTTGATTTGAAGGTCTTTTGTTTGAATCGTATCTTGGATTTACATTTTTTTCTTCTAGCAATATCGCATTACGGAGAGGCTGACATCACAGACCCACCAGCATGCAGCATCCCTGGAGTTTGTTTTGAGGGTGGGTTCGAAACAAAATTTTAAATACTTGTACAGAGAGGCTCGCATCGGGGACCCACCAGACAGAACATACAAGGCTGCATCAGGGACCCACAAGCTAGAAGATGCCAGAGAGGCTGACATAAGGGCCCTAGCAGTAAGACCATACATGGCTGCCACGGTGAAAACAGCGGATGTAGCCAAAAAAAGTCCATCATACACACGTTGCACTTACAGAGAAGCTGGCATGTCGGACCAGCAGGCCCAAGCATAGCCCATGAAATTAGCCTTTCATCCCCAAGCATAGCCCAATACCTTCTAATTCGGCATTTTCATGGTCTTGTGGCCACTGACCATAGCCCATTCAACTTAGGAGTGAGCCCATGGCATATAAGCCATGACGAATAGGGCATCCGCCCCAAGTTAGCCCATAATCTTTTTAATTCGGCCTTTATGAGCATTTTTTGTACTTTGAGGCTGACATCTAGGACCTGAAAAAAGTCCAACATACACATGTTTCTTTCAAATAGAGGCTGTCAGCTGGGATCCAGCATAGACACATTTCCTGCACAGAGGTGGTTGACATCTGGGACCCAGCAAGTTGCCAAGGTCAAAACAGCGGGCATGGCTAAAAAAAATTCCATCATACACACGTTTCATTTATAGAGAGGCTGATATGTGGGACCTAGCAGCGCGACCTTATACAGATGCTGCATCGAGCAACGTAGCCAGTTCGAAACAGGGAGGCGCGAGCAAGAAAAAAGTTCAGCATGTACACGTTTCTTTTAATGAGAGGCTGAAATAGGGGACCCAGCAGTGTGAGCAAACAACAAATTCGTCGAGCAACGCTATCTAGTTCGGAACAGGGTAGCGCTAGAGAAGAAAAAAATCATCATACCCACGATTCTTCTAATGTGAGGCTGACATAAGGGACCCACCATCCTGAATAAACGGCTAATGCAGTGAGCAAAGCTATGAAGTTCGGAACACGAAGGCGCTACAGAGGGTAAAAAATCCATCATACACATGTTTCTTTTAATCAGTGGATGACATGTGGGGCCCATCATCGTGATTAAACAGTAGATACATCGAATAGCGCTATCAAGTTCGGAACATGGTAGCGCGAGTGAAGGAAAAAATACATCATACACATGTTTGTTCTAATGAGAGGATGATATGTGGGGCTCAGAAGGTTGGTTAAACGGTAGATGCGTCGAGCAGAGCTATCAACTCGGAACGGGGTAGCACCAGCGAAGGAAAAAATTCCATCATACACATGTTTCTTCTAATGAGAGGATGACATGTGGGTCCCAAGAGGTTGATTAGACGGTAGATGCATCGAGCAGCGCTATCAACTTTGAACATGGTAGCGCGAGCGAAGGAAAAAAATTCCATCATACACACGATCCTTCTAATGAGAGGCTGACATGTGGGACCTACCAGCCTGACTAAACGGCAGACGCCTCGAGCTACGTTATCGAGTTCAAATCAGGGAGGCACGACCGAAAAGTATGGTCCGCTAGAGACACTGATGTCCAGGACCCACATGCCTCACAAGACTTCGGCAAGTCAACATCGCGCGAGGAAACAAAAATCTTGCTTCTGCCACACCCTGGCCGAGCTTCCTCCATGTTTTTAGCAGATCCATCGTAGTAGAGGGCCGCAAAACCGGAAAAAAATGTTTTCCATCGGCCACAGCCGAGCCAAGAATTTCGTCGCAAAAGACGCGCCTTCTACAATGACCATCGGGCCAAGTCGTTGCGGAAGGAAACTTTTCTTGTAGTGCATGAATATTCGATGGACGGCTATCATGGGACTAATACCCTTCAAGTCATCCATTGAGTACCCAAAGGCTTGGAGATGCTCCTTAAGTATCCTCATGAGTTCTTCTTCTTCTTCTCCTAAAAGTTTAGCACTAATAATAATAGAAAATTTATTGGTATCATCTAAAACCCTGTATTTGAGATTATCTGGTAGAGTCTTCAACTCTGGGGGTGGTAGTTCCTCGTCCCCTCTCTTTTCTGGCTCTTCAAAAGCCATATCAGCTGGAGGTCCCAAAATAGAAAGTGCATCATATTTATCTTCTTGTTCTTCTAAGGACTTATCCTCGATAACTATTTCTTAGTAATTTGGATCTTCATTTATTTCTTATTCTCCATTACCAAAGAAAAGAGCTTCCATTTCCTCAATGGTTCTCTCTTTATCCTTTCTTGTGCTTGTGGAGGCTTGTCTTTAAATTTGGAAAAATGGAATTTATTTTCCGTTCCCCCAAGCTTAAGAGTCACAATCTCCTTCTTGAAGTTAACATAGGCACCTATATCACCCAAAAAGGTTCTTCCAAATATAATAGGGCAAAAGGTGTCAGCTGGCATATCAACAACTACAAAATCGATAGGAAATTTTTTGTTGCCAATTGTGACAGTTGCATTGTGAACTACTCCTATTGGAATTCTAAGATTTTTATTGGCTAACATAATTGTTATATCAGTATTCTCAATTGTAGCCGATTCTATTTCTTCTTTTATTTCTCGGTAGAAATCATAAGATATAACATTAACTTTGGTGCCAAGATCACATAAACCGTAATGAGAGATTTCTTTAAATATGCAGGGACAAATAATCTTACCCACATCTTTTACCTTTGTTTTACCTTCAACCAATATGGAAGTCTCTACGTCAAGTTCAACTATGTTACAGTGTGAGTACATAGCCATAATTGCTTCCTTGGTTACCTCTTCATCTTTGTTTTCCTTCAGATGTTCCTTGACTTTTGGCACGATTTCCTCTTCCCTATTTTCCTGTACTGCTTTGACCTGTTCATATTCAAAAATATGCTTTTGTGTAGTGTTAGGGAAAGGCACTTCATATATTGGTTCTACGGAGGCAAGTGTTGCTTTATGTTCTCTTTTCTTCTCTGGTTTAGGTGGTGGATCATACTTGAATGGACCCTCCTTTGGAGCTTTAATATGTTCTGTAAAAGCTTTAACAACTTGCAACACAAGATCTGAATCCAGATAAAGTTCTTTAGACAATTCTTTCACATGGCCTTTTTTATTATAATCATGAATACAACCATGCTCTATTTCTACGCCTCCTTCACTTCCTAGACCAAAATTCCATGAAACTCTATGGTCATGAATTCTATTAAGTAAAGCCCAAGCTTTAGGTATAGGAAGATTCATAAAGGCTCGTTCCGCGAAAGAGTCTAGTTCAATTTTATTATGTTCAATTAAGCCACCATAAAAAAATGTAGTAAATACCATTCAAGCAAACCAGGATGAGGACATAGTCGTAGTAAATCTTTAAATCTAATATAAGCTCTTACTAGTCCTTCATTAGAACGATTCTTCCAAGTCATTATAAGACGCCTGATTCCAAAAGATTTTGATAATGGATAATATTTTGATAGAAATTCACAAGCTAAATTATCCCAAGTAGTAGTCGCTTCAGGTGGTAGAGATCTATACCATGAGAGAGCTGTACTTGTCAAAGTTTGACTAAAAAGTTTAACCCTTACCTCATCGGTAGTATATCCCGTTAATAGAAAAGTGCCACATATATCTTTAAAACATACAATATGCTCATATGGATCAGGATCTTCTTCATCTCCAGTAAATTGCTTATTATGTAGAATACTAAGTAGTAGAGGATTTATTTCAAACCCCATTGTCTTCTCATTGGAGTTGTCTCTTTTATAAATATCATAGGGCTTCCCAAAGTGGTTGAGTGGGTTAGCACTAGTCATATGCTCAAACTCCATCGTGTTGGTGGAAACTATAACTCAAAACAAAATTTAGCAAGGCAAAAATAAATAAGCAAAAACTAAAAGACCTACAACGCTTAGCTCCCCAGCAACGGCGCCAGAAAATAGCTTGATGACTGCAAGTGCACATATCGTTTGTAGCTAGTTTCAAAATAAAGATATCGATCCCACAGCGAGCAGGAGTCTAAAGTCTATTAATTCTTGAAATAAATATTGTTATAGAAATGCTAGATAAAGTTCTAAGTAAGATAAAATGCGAGTAATGTGTAAAAGGTTTTTTGGGTTTTGGGTATAAGAGCCATAATAAAGTAAAGCAAAGTAACTTAATACAGAAAGTAAGTATCGCGTATGTAAAGAAAGATTGGAACTGCAATAGGGAAAAAGCGTTCGCAGGGAGTAGCGATTACACCACTAGTATTGTAAAGATCTAAGATAAAGATTATCATCATGAACATTCTTAACTGTGTATGTGTGGTAGGAACTCTGAATGTGGACGAATAGGCAACAACCGCTGCTCACATCATCCTCATAACCACAGCAGTCAGTAATCGACATCAATCGAATTACTGCGCTATTAAGAGACGTAATCCCGTAGGACGTATCCCATTGCATGGATAGTGTTCTGTGAGTTTGCTCGATTTCCCAAGTTGATACGTAAGGATTGCTAATAGCTTTATAGTCACTGTAAGTGCTAGCAAACCTTTGTCTACCAATGAGTCGTTCCCTCCATCAAGTCCCCACAAGAGGCAAATATTGAGAGGTCGACTTCTCTCAACATCAACATGTAGAGAATCTAACACATGGTCACAGCGATGAATATCATAATAGACTTTATCTTATTTCAATCTCATACTAGGGTTTCTCCATCTCCCCAAGAAATAATGAACTACTCAGACATGGAGGCAATCAACATCATGGCAATGATAATGGAAACAATCATAGATGAATAGTACTTGTATAAATCCAGAACAAGTATAGGAATTACAACAAGATCTAGACAAGATGTAGATGGGATGGATGAAGATAGTTATGATGCAGTGGTGGATGATGAAGATCTATGCCTTAACCTCCTGGATCTGCGCAGGGTGAAGATGGATCCCTGGCGGATGAGTTCCCCCTCCAGATGCCTTCTAGAGCTGAGGTTTCTACGATTTCTAGGTGTTCTGTATGCATCTCCTCAAACCAATTGCACGGGGTGAAACTATTCGACGAGGTGAAGGAGGCGCCAGCTATACAGCCGGAGCTATAAGGGCGGACAAAATTTTCCCGCCATATAGTTGGTCGTTACGCTCTCTGCATCCTTTTCTCGCTTCTGGTTTTCTTCTGGTATTATTAATATTTCCCAAATAAGCGATTTACGTTGTTTTTGCCTCCTTTTCTCCATAGTACAACTACTTCAATAATTGTATCCATTAGATCCATCATCTGTCCTGATCCTGGTGAAAATAGACATAAAATGTGCGTGCGAACGCCGTAAATACCATAATCCTCCATCTACAATGTAAAATAATAATGAAAAACATGATGCAAATATGCACTCATGACATGTGCGTTCTTTTCATGAACCACAACTAGAGTCATTGCATGTCTATTATTTTCATAAACCACATGGATCCACTAGAGTCATTGCATGTGTGTTATTTTCACAAACCACATATGGATCCACCAGAGTCATTGCATGTCTGTTCTTTTCATAAACCACATGGATCCACCGGTGTCATTGAATGTGTGTTCTTTTCACAAACCACATATGGATCCACTAGTGTCATTGCATGTGTGTTATTTTCATTAACCACATATGGATCCACTAGAGTCATTACATGTGTGTTCTTTTCATTAACCACAACTAGAGTCATTGCATGTCTGTTCTTTTCATAAACCACATGGATCCACTAGAGTCATTGCATGTGTGTTCTTTTCACAAACCACATATGGATCCACTAGAGTTATTGCATGTGTGTTCTTATCCTAAACTAGCACTAGAGTCATTGCATGTGTGTTCTTTTCATAAACCACATATGGATCCACTAGAGTCATTGCATGTGTGTTATTTTCATGAACCACATATGGATCCACCAATGTCGTTGCATATGTGTTCTTTTCATGAACCACAACTAGAGTCATTGCATGTGTGTTATTTTCACAAACCACATACGGATCCACCAGAGTCATTGCATGTCTGTTCTTTTCATAAACCACATGGATCCACCGGTGTCATTAAATGTGTGTTCTTTTCACAAACCACATATGGATCCACTAGTATCGTTCCATGTGTGTTCTTTTCATTAACCACATATCGATCCACTAGAGTCATTGCATGTGTGTTCTTTTCATTAACCACAACTAGAATCATTGGATGTCTGTTCTTTTCATAAACCACATGGATCCACTAGAGTCTTTGCATGTGTGTTCTTTTCACAAACCACATGTGGATCCACCAGAGTCATTGCATGTCTGTTCTTTTCATAAACCACGTGGATCCACAAGTGTCATTGCATGTGTGTTCTTTTCACAAACCATATATGGATCCACCAGTGCCATTGCATGTGTGTTCTTTTCATAAACCACATATGGATCCACCAGAGTCATTGCATGTGTGTTATTTTCATGAACCACATGGATCCACCAGTGTCATTGCATGTGTGTTCTTTTCATGAACCATAACTAGAGTCATTGCATGTGTGTTATTCTCATAAACCACATATGGATCCACTAGAGTTCATTGAATGTGTGTTCTTTTTAGAAACCACATGTATCCACTAGAGTTCACTGAATGTGTTTTCTTTTCACAAACCACATATGGATCCACTAGAGTCATTGCATGTGTGTTCTTATCTTAAACCGGCACTAGAGTCATTGCTTGTGTGTTCTTTTCATTAACCACAGCTAGAGTCATTGCATGTGTTCTTTTTATAAACCACATGGATCCACTAGAGTCATTGTATGTGTGTTCTTTTCATAAACCACATATGGATCCACTAGATTCATTGCATGCGTGTTCTTATCCTAAACCAACACTAGAGTCATTGCATGTGTGTTCTTTTCATAAACCACATATGGATCCACCAGAGTCATTGCTTGTGTGTTCTTTTCATGAACCACATGGATCCACTAGTGTCATTGCATGTGTGTTCTTTTCATGAACCGGAACTAGAGTCATTGAATGTGTGTTCTTTTCACAAACCACATATGGATCCACCAGAGTCATTGCATGTCTGTTCTTTTCATAAACCACATGGATCTATCGGTGTCATTAAATGTGTGTTCTTTTCACAAACCACATATGGATCCACTAGTATCGTTCCATGTGTGCTCTTTTCATTAACCACATATCGATCCACTAGAGTCATTCATGTGTGTTCTTTTCATTAACCACAACTAGAATCATTGGATGTCTGTTCTTTTCATAAACCACATGGATCCACTAGAGTCTTTGCATGTGTGTTCTTTTCACAAACCACATGTGGATCCACCAGAGTCATTGCATGTCTGTTCTTTTCATAAACCACGTGGATCCACCAGTGTCATTGAATGTGTGTTCTTTTCACAAACCATATATGGATCCACCAGTGCCATTGCATGTGTGTTCTTTTCATAAACCACATATGGATCCACCAGAGTCATTGCATGTGTGTTATTTTCATGAACCACATGGATCCACCAGTGTCATTGCATGTGTGTTCTTTTCATGAACCACAACTAGAGTCATTGCATGTGTGTCATTCTCATAAACCACATATGGATCCACTAGAGTTCATTGAATGTGTGTTCTTTTTAGAAACCACATGTATCCACTAGAGTTCACTGAATGTGTTTTCTTTTCACAAACCACATATGGATCCACTAGAGTCATTGCATGTGTGTTCTTATCTTAAACCGGCACTAGAGTCATTGCTTGTGTGTTCTTTTCATTAACCACAGCTAGAGTCATTGCATGTGTTCTTTTTATAAACCACATGGATCCACTAGAGTCATTGCATGTGTGTTCTTTTCATAAACCACATATGGATCCACTAGAGTCATTGCATGCGTGTTCTTATCCTAAACCAACACTAGAGTCATTGCATGTGTGTTCTTTTCATAAACCACATATGGATCCACCAGAGTCATTGCATGTGTGTTCTTTTCATGAACCACATGGATCCACTAGTATCATTGCATGTGTGTTCTTTTCATGAACCAGAACTAGAGTCATTGAATGTGTGTTCTTTTCACAAACCACATATGGATCCACCAGAGTCATTGCATGTCTGTTCTTTTCATAAACCACATGGATCCACCAGTGTCATTGAATGTGTATTCTTTTCATAGACCACATATGGATCCACCAGAGTCAGTGCATGTGTGTTCTTTTCATAAAACACATATGGATCCACCAGAATCTTTGCATGTGTGTTATTTTCATGAACCACATGGATCCACCAGTGTCATTGCATGTGTGTTCTTTTCATGAACCACAACTAGAGTCATTGCATGCGTGTTCTTTTCACAAACCACATATGGATCCACTAGAGTCATTGCATCCATGTTCTTTTCATATACCACATGGATCCACCAATGTCATTGAATGTGTTTTCTTTTCACAAACCACATATGGATCCACAACTAGAGTCATTGCATGTCTATTCTTTTCATAAACCACATGGATCCACTAGAGTCATTGCATGTGTGTTCTTTTCACAAACCACATATGGATCCACTAGAGTCATTGCATGTGTGTTCTTATCCTAAACATCACTAGAGTCATTGAATGTGTGTTCTTTTCACAAACCACATATGGATCCACCAGTGTCATTGCATGTGTGTTCTTTTTATTAACCACATATGGATCCACTAGAGTCATTGCATGTGTCTTCTATTCATTAACCATAGCTAGAGTCATTACATGTCCATTCTTTTCTTAAACCACATGGATCCACCAGTGTCGTTGCATGTGTGTTCTGTTCATAAACCACAACTAGAGTCATTAAATGTGTGTTCTTTTCATAAACCACAACTAGAGTCATTAAATGTGTGTTCTTTTCATAAACCACAACTAGAGTCATTGCATGTGTGTTGTTTTCATAAACCACATGGATCCACTAGAGTCATTTGCATGTGTGTTCTTTTCATAAACCACATGGATCCACCCGGGCCATTTGCATGTGTGTTGTTTTCATAAATCACATGGATTATAACCTCACGAGAGCCCTAACCTTATCCCCCAACGGTGGCCGTTAGACCGAGTTTTCTATAAGGCACACCCTAACACAGTTGTTATGCATGACGATTGTTACATACCATTCGATGGGGCGCTTGGACGATTGGGATGGTTCTTCGTAAGAGCGATCCACGAGTAGGCTGTTCTACGACATGATTGGCCACGCTTACTGTCCGCTTGCTCTAGACAAACTAGCAACACCGCGCACTCCCCTTTTACGAGTATCACGAGTTCCGTGGGCCATATGCTAGTGTCACGTCCCCTTTACTTCTCTTCCTCCCCATACTTCTCTTCCTTCCCCTTGAAGCCACTTTCCCCACTTCTCTCCCATCCTGCCATAGCTGCAAGCCGACAGTGCCTCAAGCCATCTCTCCCGCAGCCACCCTAGTCCCCCACCCCCTCTCGCCATGGGTTCAAGGGGGACGGTGAGGAAACGTGTGGTGACGACAGGGACGGTGATTTTGATGTGAGTCATCTCATCTATAACATCTGTGGCCATTTATCTATTTTGAGCTAGATTTACTCTGTTTACTCATGCATGTATGATGTGTTAGGCCAACTAGACGTTGTACGACTCTGACTATCACAGTTTAGTGGAGGAAGACAGTGCGGAGGAAGACATTCCTCTACTATGTAAACATGGATATGTGCCCGCTAAATTTGTAGCATTCGTAGGACGAAACGCAGGCAGGAGGTTTTTAGGGTGTCAAGGACATCGTGCAATGTTGCAACGCAGAAGTTGCGGTGTTGTCAAATGGGTAGATCCAGAGTGGCCTAAATCAATGTAGAAAACACTGGACAAACTATGGGATATGACTGTTGAGTTGAAAGAATCCATAGTCAGCTCACTTCTTGAGAGTGCTGAGATGAAGTTATTTGACCATGTTGACACAACCAAGCTTAACCGAGATCTCAGGAGGGTGCAAGACAAGGTTAGCAAAGTCAAGAAGGAGAGGGACATGGCGTTGGGCCCGAAGGCTAAATTAGAGCAAGAACTGACTCAAGCAAGGAATGAGTTTCAGCATGCCAAAGTCCTGCAGTTCACAACTACTTGTATTGACAAGTGCATGAGTATAAATGCAGAGAAACAATTGAAGTCGTACAAGGAAGATGCTAAAAGGATGGAGCAAACGATTCGATCCTTGCTCTCGCAGGAAGATGCGTATCGGGCTAAGATTAGAAAGATCAAGGAGATGTGTGATAACTAGTTCTATTTAGCTTGAGATCCATATTTTTTTAAGTTGTAATAGTAGTACTTGTTGACCTAGCGGTCTGAACTAGTGGTCTCGGAGTCCTGGGAGAAAAAAATGGTCGCAAGTTAATCTGTCTTAGCCCTCCATTACTTTCTTTTCTCTGATGATGGTGGTATTCTGACATTGGTGGTTTGTTTAAATGTAATCTACGCGGATTGTGCCGCATGCAAATGACACAACCACAATTTATAAAGTGGAAGCACGTACACCCTGTTACTGGAGATCCGAAAGCTTTTCCAGATGCAGGGGATGCAGGAGCAGGGAGGTGGTGAGATAGACGGGCTCAAGATTAGGCCAGAAAGTGGTACTGATTTCCTCATCATCTCGGCATTATCGATTGCCATTGCTATTTATGTTGCCATGCCGTTGTGCAGCAGCTGAAATAAGTTGCTGTTTCATGGAGTATAGGAGCTTAAATAATTTATTTTTGTGCCACTTACATTCCATCGAATTTGGAGACCTCCTGCCCCTCAGCAATCGTGGAACCGGTGATGTGTGTTTTTAGATAGTAGTGGCACAATCACAATTTCGGATTCGACAACTGACTCGGGCGTTTCCAAACCCTAAGTCACGGTACATTTTACTTCGAGAACGTGGGTAGATTATTTCGCCCGATAAGTTCCACGCAGAGAGCTCCAAAATTTAACAGAATTACATATATAGGTTCAAGTTCAACACATCATTATGCATCTTCATTGCCAGCAACCTTCTTCCCCCGTCTAGTTGTCAAGCCTTCACATCCACTGACTTCTTCATTTCCTGGCTTCTTCCTCTTCCTCGGTGCCAATTTTCTTAGCTTGCATACTCTGCATCACCGGGACAATTAGCACTAGAATCGTGTCCAGCATCATCACTCCAATCGTTTTTATTTTCTTCCGGTAGCAAAATGACTGACCCGTCAGTCATGTTTCTAACCTTGCGGCACTTTCTGTCAAAGAAACACGACTGTTGCATAACTGCCTAATATCTATAGAGTAAATAAAACAAAAACTACAATTCAGCACAAACATGCAAACCCCAAGAGACTTTTTCTTACCAGGAGCTAATTGGGTTCGAGCGACCACCCTGTCCAAGAATAGAAGGGCGACTCCCAGTTGCAGCAGCTTCCACATCTAGTACATCACAATTCAACTCAAACATGCAAGCCGAAGCATACCTTTTCATCAACCCACTTAGCTGACAGTCACACGTTAGAGAAACCATGATGCCTCGTTTATCCATGAAGCTGAACTTTGCAGTCTACTTCAGCCATATGTCAGCATGATTACGCAAATTAGCAACCATACCAGGGATAGTGCAGATCTCCGCAGGTGCTTCTTCCATCGTGATACAATGGTGTCCATACCACTTGCCCTTCACCCTTGCTGATTTAGAGTCGTAGCTGAAGAGGGCTACCGTAACCAGGTAAGGGTGGTCCACGGAGATCCCACTTGACAGAAAACTGTGGACAAAATATGTTTGACAATGTTGGGATAACAAACAATTTTAGGTTCAGTAGCCATCTAGCAGTTATAGTTAGTGGGAATAGCAAAGAGAAGGGTAGCTCACCCGTATGTAGCCAGAACTTATTCTTCCTTGGTAGTAGGATCTGCCATCCTCCGAGCTGCTCATCTCGTCGGCGGCGGAGGCGGGCTAGAGCCTCGCAACGGCGGCTACGGCATGCGCTATTGGAGCTCGGGATCAACGAATGGGCGTAGCAACTTGGCGCCGGAAGTCAAATGTCTGAAGGGATTGTTCTGCTTGGAGGGTGGATTTCGATGCCGTTGGTGCTAGGGGAAAGGAGGGAATGGATTTGTGAAATTGGTCAACGCATCCAAGCCACTTAGTTCCTCGATTTTCCTAAGAGGTTGCCACGTTGGCGCTCGCGTCACGGATAGATGACCGCCATGTGGGTCCCAACCGTCTACTTCACGGGGCAGTTTAACGGAATGTTTGAATTTGGTAGGGGTGAGATGAGTTTGCCTCGAAATGGCCCCTTTCGGTAGTTGGCAGCCCAACTTTGCAAAACATGGAAATTATAGGAAACTTGGGTACCGCGATGCACTCGCCTAGGAACTTTTGGGCGGCAAACCAACAAGCCCCAAGGAAAGAGCAACTTGGAAATGGTGTTCCACCTGATCTGGTAAAACTAGATCTAGGGTATTTACTCGATGAGCACATGAACCCATAGGATGAAGACGTGATGGGCTCTTTGAGGATGCCTTCATAGAGGGAAACACACAAAAGCATAATCTCCTCTAACACATCTATTAGGGTCGATTTTCACCCGAGAACTACCAGCTCCACACACCATTAGCAAACCATCGGTAACCTCATGATGCCGAGACGTGTCACCAAGACATCATAATACATGTTTCGTGACGAGCATCTTTTAGCCTCCTAGACATGTCTCGCTAGAGTTGCATTTGCACTAGCAGAAGATCCCCATGTGTCCTGGTCTAGAGGCCTGGGCCAGGGTCGTCAATCTTGGAACTAGGAAGATGAGGTGCCACTTGGTCGATCTGGATAACACATGTCTCCTGCACCCCACTAGAAGGACACTCCTAGCTGTCGTAAGAACGCTATTCACCATCTTCACTAAAGAGCACCAGTCTACATCATCAATATAGCGCACCACCAAAGGACCCCCACCCCCCCCCCCACAAAATTTTTGAGAGCAAGCCATGCCACTGGTGAAAATGGATGATGTGGGCGGGTTAGGGTACGATTGTAGAGTTAGGGTTTAAGGGTTATGTCGGATAGGCTCAAGCCTCATGATCGCACTTAATTGAAGAAATGTTTAGAAAGCCATGAAAAGGTAGTTAACTTTAGATAAATTTTACTCAAATCTAGGCAATTATAGAGGAAATTTGAGGATGTTTCGCGAACAATGGCTGCTAGGGTTTAACCAACTACATGTTGAAAACCTAACAAAACCAGGATCCACGGGTTTTATAGCAATTATAGTCCAAGCAAGAGTAAAGCTAAAAGAAAGTAAAAGTAAAGAGAGCAATGTCATCTTCAGAAATTGAACAACAACCCGTTGAGTGTCGTGAGCCATTGGATTGACTATGGACGACATCAATGTTAAGTCAGTTGGTGCGAAAGCGTATTGCTTTATATCATCCGTAGGATGAAGGATGGGCAGCGTCTGTATATTCAGGAGCTAGGAACACATTTTTAGACGCTAACTGAAAGTGTTTGTCAGTGTTCCTATTATTCAGTTAATGTGTAGGGGTATGAAACTACCGTCGACGGAGCGAACCTGGGAGGCTCTACTAGTAATGTATAGTATAGGTGGTTGTTTAAGCTGACTTGGTGAGCTGGGTCACTACAGCTGACGTGGCAACGAGAGAGAGGAAGGGCAGCGACATCGCTCTGTGGTCTCTATTTTACTTCGCGAGCAGAGTGAGAGAGGGATGGTGATGTCACCGAGGTGGATCTGATAGTGTGACCCTGATCTCGAGAGAGCTCTTGTGCATAGCTACACGGGGCAGAACATCGAGAACAAGCTTGGGGTCGGGGGAGGGAGGGGTCGGGGAAGTAGGGGCCAGCCGAAGACGAGCGACAACATAGGAAAATATGAGAGGGAGTCTATGGTGGGAGGAAGTGTTAAGCCATGAAATGGAAAACAGTTTAGGGGCTCTCCATACCACGAGTAGGGTGGAGCCTCTAAGGGGGATTTTAGGGTCCTCCCTATTCTAGGGGTGGGAGATTTAGTGTCCTTGTACCCCTTCTCCCCTTGGGCCCAAAAAATGTAGGTGACCTATTTAGGGCCATGATAGAGATGCTCTAAGAACGTCACCACCCGAAGATTCCGATTTCGTTGCAACATATTGTTTATCGCATCAAACCAAAGTCTGTCATGGGCACGTCGGTCAATTGCCTTGACGTCTAAGAGAGCATATCAAACAAGAGATTCTTACACCATCTACACACCAACAAGAAAAATGCTCGAAGTTGCTAACAACAAACTATAGTCAACACCAATTTGGGCACTTCCTATCATATTCAACACCATCGTGGACGCCCTATCACCGGCCACATGCACAACTCAATGCATCTAAACAAGGCGGTACCGCCAAGGAAAGAGCAACTTGGAAATGATGTTGCACTTGATGCAGTAAAACTAGATCTAGGGTTTTCACTCGGTGAACACATCAACCTATAGGATGAAGATGTGATGGGATCTTTAACGACGCCTTCATAGAGGGAACCGACACACAAAAGCATCATCACCTCCAACACATCTACCAGGGTCGGTTTTCACCCGAGAAGTGCCAGCCCCACACACGATCAACATGCCACATACACTACTGACCACATGAAGTCGAGATGTGCTGCCAAGACAACATAATCCAGGTTTCATGATAGCCATCTTTTAGCCTCCTAGACGTGTCTCGCCAGAGTTGCTATTGCACTAGCAGGAGCTTCCTAGGTGTGCTGGTCTAGAGGCGTGAGGACGAGGTCATCAATCCTAGAACTAGACGGATGAGCCGCCACTTGGTCGATCTGGACATCGCATGTCTCCAGTGCACCCTGCTAGAAGGACACTCCTAGCCGTCAGAAGAACGTCAGTCACCATCTTCACCAAATAGCGTCACTCTACATCATCAATATAACGCAACAACAAAGGACCCTCACAACTTTCGGGGGCGATCCACGCCACCGGTGAAGTTGGATGATGTGGGCAACAATAGGAAGAGGCGCGTATGAATGTAGAGGTAGGGTTTAAGGGTTATGTCGGACAAGCTCAAGCCTCATGATCACACTTAATTGAAGAAATGTTTAGAAATACATGAAAAGGTAGCTAACTTTAGATAAATTTTACTCAAATCTAGGCGGTTATAGATGAAGTTTGAGGCCGGTCCGCGAACAACGGTTGCTAGGGTTTAACCAACTACATGTCGATTACCTAATAGGATCCATGGCCTTTACAGCCATTATAGGCCAAGCAAGAGTAAAGCTAAAAGAAGGTAAAAGTAAAGAGAACAATGACGTATTTAGAAATTGAACAACAACCCATTGAGTGTCGTGAGTCATTGGATTGACTATGGACGGCATCGGTGCTAAGTCAGTTGGTGCGGAAGGGTATCGCTTCATCTCAGCCGTTGGATGAAGAATGGACGCTGTTTGTATGTTCATGAGCTAGGGACACATTTAGACGCTAACCGAAAGTGTTTTTATTCTTCAGTTAATGTGCAGGGGGTCTGACGCTGCCCTACTAGCAATGTAGTATTGGTGGTTGTTTAAGCTGACTTGGTGAGCCGGATCAGTGCAGCTCACGTGGCGGCGGGAGCAGCGTAGCCTACCTACGATTCTCTGTTTTTTGGTAAGAACAGCCACCGCTAGCCAGTTGTGTCTACTGTCTACTGGTTACTCGACATACTACCATATTATTCGCAAGCCTCGCAAGGAAAGTGAAAACCTGAAAACCGCGTAGTGTTCTCAAAATTGGAAACCTGGGGCTCAAATATGGAAACTTGGAACTCAAGTACGGAAACCTGGGGTTTGGATCCGAGTTCTCCCAGGGCGAACTCGATCCGTCTCCAAAACTCTGTCGCGCTCGCACGCGTTTCCGTGATGGTTAGTTACAACCCGGGTCGATTCCGGAGTCCAAGCAGCACGCGCGATCGGTCGGCAATACATATGCCGATCGAGCCCTCTCCGTTTGATCCTAAACCGGCCGTCCGCTCCCGAGCAATTCCGTCACCCCCCTCCTCCGATCCGTTCGATCCGAGTCCGTCCGCGCGCTCCCAACCGATTCCATCACCCTCTCCTCCGTTTGAGCAATCCCTCGCGCGCCATGGTTGTTGTCCCCAACACCCGCCGCTCCAAGGCGGCGCCGAACCGCAAGGACTTCGAGCTCGACGCCCACCCTTCCGAGCAGGAGCTCCTCGTGTCGCACCTCAGCCCGCGCGTCGTCTCCGGCCACAAGTCGAGCAGCTTCATCCACGACGCCGACGTCTACGCCGCCCACCCCGCCGCCCTCACGCAGGAGTACGCCGCGGTCGTCTCGAGCCACGGCGACGCGGCGTGGTACTTCTTCACGGCCGTGCGGGCCAGGGGTGGCGGCCGCAAGGGGCGCACGGTGGACTCTGGGGAGGGGTGCTGGCATTCTGAGGCCGGATCGAAACCCGTGGTCTCCGCTCATGGCCACGACGTAGGGTATCGCCAGAACTTCTCGTTCGTGACAAAGGAGGACGGCGCGCGCGTCCGTTCCGGGTGGCTCATGGTGGAGCTCGGCCTGCACGACGACGGGCAGGACGAGGTGACCCTCTGCAAGGTGTACTTCAGCCCGCGCGCCACCGCAAAGAACAACAAGAAGAGGAAGGCGGACGCTCCGGCCCCAGCGCACCAATGCCACCGCCGTGCTCGCCACACGAGCGAAATGGATCAGGACGCTCGTCCTGCGGAGGAACAAGACCACGTGAAGGCTGGCCAACAAGAAGAGGGGCTTGTCGAGGAGAACTCGCCAGAGGATCGCTATGACTTCTACTGGTGGCTGCGGAACAAGGACAAGGTGAGGGTGGAATGTGGCATGACCAAGGAAGACTTCTACACGCTCACAGCTCGGTCTCCCTGCGAAGACCTTTTCGACCAGCCAGCAGCTCCCAGGCCCTTCGTTCGCCACCAGGACCGGCCCGTCATCATGTACTCGACGTTCGACGAAATGTACGACCTGCCGATGGTCAGAGAGTTCTTGTCGCCAGCCAAGATCCTCGAGGAGATGAGGGGATCGTCAGCTAAGAAGCAGCAGATATCGATCGGTGATGATTAATGTGGAATGTTGTTGCTTTTATACTGTTGACTTGAGGCGAATGCCGTTGAGTTTGCCACTCGTCTGTTCACTCTATCTAAAGCACATCGATGTTTATTTTGTGGCAAAGCACATCCAATTTTTTGTGGCAATACCTGATTTTATCGAATGATGGTTGAAGACTTGAAGTCACTTATATCTATTGGAATCTATTATGTATTTGCCCATGGGAGTAAATTCCAGTTTTTACCCCTAGTTTTACTTTTTTGACATTAATCACTCTATTTAGCAAATTTTCATCATAATTATCCCATTTAGCAAAAGTTACGCCAATTTTTACTCCTTTTAAAATATTATATGCAATTTGACATGTGGTCTAGATTGGTACACCGTACATGTGGTGGCCACGCTCGTAGTAATTTAGCATTCTATATCATATATAACTGATGCCAATCGTATGCAATTTTTATACTCCATCCGGTTCATATTAACGTTCTCAATTTCGTCTAGATTTATATGTATCTAGTTAAATATTTAGACTAGATGTATCCGTATCTAGACAAAGTTGAAAATATTAACATGGATCAGAGGAAGTACATGATTCAACGTGAGATATATAGAGAGAAAATAATAATAGGACACACACAATCAGCGCCTTGCAGCAGCTCACGAATCATTCGGGGGTGCACTTCAATCCAGTTCAACCCTTCAGATTAGAAGTTGACCAAGACAAGCAGGGCCCGTCCTGAGATTTCGGGGACCCGGTGAGAAAGTAAAATTCGGAGCCCCCAATATGTTCACTAAAAATAATCAATTTTTGTGATACATAACAATTTCTACTAATAAATAATATTAGAAGTGCATTCAAATATATTATTTATATAATATCAACTAGTTTTTGAGATATTATCTTAGATTATCAATAAACATCTATTTTTCGAGAAGGCACAATGCTTAGTGCATACACAATCTAGAGAGTTGTTATGTTTCGTTATTTCGAGTGATGGAAGAATCAAATAAGAAACCTTATGTTTCTTCCATCAGAAGCCCCACAAGCATAAAAGTAACTATTTATGATACCAATAACACTTTAAGACATATTAATGTCAAATTATTTATACATATTTTATTACATATTTATCATAGTACCTTTGACTCTGCACGGAAGAATGTCGTCGCGATGTTTGTGTATAGTGTAATATCCTCTCAGCGACTAGGCCACTCGCCTCTTAGCGGGGCAACAAGAAGGCACGTGATTGGACATTTCCGGTTCTTGTCCAGAAAAGAACTCAATAGTCTAGAAAATAGCTGAATAGTCCAACTAACTTATAAGAAAATAGCGAAATTGATGAGGAATAACCTCGACAATGGCCATGGTTATGAACTTAGGGTTTTGTGGAAAACAGAACGTTGGGATTTCATTGGCTGATCAGACAAACAAGGAAGTCGAAGTCGTCTGATTGCTTATGGTCAAATCGATTACAGATCGCTCAAGACTTTTTCGGTATCTCTCCGTTGGCTCCTCCCAGCCTATATATAATAGGCTAGGTCCCGAGACATACGGATGGGTTACAATCTCACAATTACAACACTAATACAATGTCGGTTTCTGCTCTTTCCTTATCCAACAAGCTAGGCCTTCCGTCGGATGCTTCCTGGGTCTTCCTTGATTCTTCTTGGACTTTGTGGGATGTGGCCTGTAAGCCTTTATATTACCAAGATAGCTAATCATAAGGATCCAGATAATCATACCTATGTCAGGAATAAACTTGCAATTCCACATTTGCCAACTATTAGACAAATCAATCTCTAGGCAAAAAAGAACTCAACTTTTTTATGGAGAAAATGGACCAACTTATTTTGATTGGGAAAATGTGTTGACTATGTCGCATTTTTTAGACTGATCTTTGGATCATGTTTCCTTTTAGGAATCATAAGGGCTTTAGATTGATCTTGGGAATATTCTGTTTTCTGATCATGGTTGACTATTAGCCCTACCTAGCATTTTCTTTTGAGATATGGCCCTGCCCCACTTAACTCGTTCGTGATTAACTAACAACATGTTTGGTTCAGGGGAAGTGGGGGCAGGGAATGGGAGTTATGGCCATAGAGACTTGCAGCTTGTTTGGCAATTAGAGGGAAAGGGAATGAGACTTTAACGGCAATTCCCAATCCCCATCTTAATTACCAGGTCTCCCCCGGATAAGAGATTTGGAGGACTTTAATAACGTGAATTCCCATTTTCTTCCCTTCTCAACTCCCATTCCCTCCAAACAAATAGCGCACCATAAGTCTCTATGGCCATAACTCCCATTCCCTGCCCCCACTTCCCATGAACCAAACACGTTGTTGTGGTACGCTGTTTGTTTGGAGGGAATGGGAGTTGAGAAGGGAAGAGAATGGGAATTCACGTTATTAAAGTCCTCCAAATCTCTTATCCGGGGAAGACCTGGTAATTAAGATGGGGATTGGGAATTGCCGTTAAAGTCCCATTCCCTTTCCCTCTAATTGCCAAACAAGCTGTTAAGGGACAAAAACACCCATGGTAACCAAAGGAAAGGCTCAAGCTAGCGGAATGGAAAAAGAGTACAAATCGAGTCCACTAGAAGCAGCGCAAGTGCGCAACGATCAATGCATTCGTTCGTAACGCTTCGTTCTATTCTCCGTGACTGCACGACATAAATCCTCCACCTGCTCTGATACTGCTCTAATGGTTGTCGCAGAAGTTCCTTCTATGTTGCTAGGATTTGGGCTCCCCATGGTCCCGGGGCCCTGGGGAGGCCGTCCCTCTAGGCCGGCCCTGAAGGAAAGGTCGTTGTATTATAATGGATTGTATTTGTCGGTACGAAGCTAAACCAATCCAATCAGGGTGGGGAAAAACAGAGCAAGAATTATACGCGGGATGCGATTCTGTTTTATGGTGCGCTTCGACGATCTCTGCAGGAACATACTGATATCATGTCCTGCGAGAGGTTGGCGGGCCGCCACATGTACCTGATGGTCCAGACCCACTGGTAAATTATGCATATAAAACTTTAAAAGGGGTAAAAATTGGCATAAGTTTTGCTAAATGGGTAAATAGGATGAAAATTTGCTAAATTAGGTATCTAGTATCAAAAAAGTGAAAAAGAGGGGTAAAAAGCGGAATTTAAATGATTTTGAACCTGTGGAAATTGTTGTACTTCTTCGTTTTAGATACTACTAGAATCTGTGCTGCTCCCGACCTCTCTCCCTCTTCCAAAATTCTGGTAGCTGTGTCCAATTCTGAAATCCTTTGCCGCTTCGGTGCCGCCAATCACTGGTCTGGCACCATCTCCCTCTCCTCTACTGAATCTCTATGTCAGGCTGGACCTTCGTCCCCTGCACGTGACCTGTGGAGAACCCTGCCCCGCGGCTGGTAGGGGTTTAAGGGCATCTCCAATGGCCCACTCAATTTCAGACACCGAATCGGTCCATTTGCGAGGGTAGAGGACATGTTGTCCGGGGTGAGCCCATTTGCGGTGGCTTGTGCCCCCAACGACCCACCCTATTTGCGGTCCCCTATTTTCTGCGGGCAGTCATCAAGCTTCGAGTTGATTGCTAATCAGCGCTAATGGCAGCCACCGTCCCTCTGCGATTCTCTCGCCAGAGATTTCGTTCCCGCCTGCTGGCCGCGGCCTGTCCCGCCATGTCATGGCCTTTCCCACTTGCCTCTACCTTCCCGCCCTCTGTTCCCACCGAGGACCACACAAGATTATAAAAGGGTCGATCGCTAGGGCGGGGAGCACCAATCCCTTCGCCAGGCCAAAACAGCCACCTCCCTGTGACCTGGGGCGACCTCAATATGTATGCCTCGTCGCCTACCCCCTTCCTCTCCGAGCATCGGTGAGAAAGGCCCCTTTTTGGGTGAGGATGAGGAGGCCGATGAGGAGAAGGAAGACGTGGTGGAGGAGTGGGAGGTTGACGACAAGGAGGAGGACATGAGGTAGTGTTAGGACACCGTACACGGCGAAGGCACGTCCTGGAGCTTTCCCGGGAGTTGGCAGTGAGGGAGGCTGATGGTCGGTAACCAGGCGAGCGGCTGCCAAAGGAGGATTTGGCCGTGGCCAGGGAGGCGGAAGCGGCGCTGGAGGAGCACGCCAAGAGTGATGCGCAGGCGGCGATCAAAGATGAGCAGGTCGCCTGGGTCACCGCTGAGACCTCCACAGAGGAGGAACAGTAGCCACAGGATGCACAGGCGAAGGAGGAGGCCACTACCTTGGACTGCCTCTTGTCCTGTCGGTACCGGGTAGGAAGGCCACCCTCACTTCGTTTGCTAATAAGCATGTCAAGGTGGTGGCCTTTCGTGCGGCGGTGGCGGCAGCAGCCCAACATTAGGTGGTGGCGGTCACGGCCAAACGGAGGCGAGGGCGGCGTGCAACTGCAACGGCGGAGAGGACGAGGGTGGCAGAGACCCTCGCGCGCCACCATAGGAGGCAGGCAGGCAGGAAAGGCGAAGGAGGCGAAGGCGATGCCCCAGAGGGCAAAGGCGACCTCCGGCTAGGACGGGGACGACATAGTTTGAAAGTAGATTAGGTCAGGGATAATCCCAACTGTACCCCTTAACTATTTGTATTTGCAACGAAAAAAAATCTTTATCAACATTTCTGTCTAGGAGGTGCGGGCCCAGGGGATGACTGGACCAGACGTGCGGGTTATCCGTCCCCCCCGCAAACCCAGCTCATTTTTGGGTCTGGTTTGCAGCAAAACTTACACGTCCAGGCCATTCTCTCCATTGGCAGGGTGTTTTTGGGCCGTGGGCTATGTCTGACCGGACCGATTTAGACCCGCATGGTCTATTTGCAGGAGGCCGTTGGAGGTTCCCTAATCTCTTCCTCTCCACACATCCGTGGAGGGAGAGGCAACTCGAGATGATCCCTTTGTTCTCCTGTGGCACATGGATAGGATCGCTAATAGATAGAACTCTCCATCATGTATGTGCCTCCTATTGGCTATTCTCTCGTCGTATACTCAACTAATCCCTCCATTTAAGTTATAAGATGTTTTACCTTTTGTGAAACAAATATAATCTACATAGTAAAATAGGATATAAAGACTAAAAGGGGTCTAGATACATTCTTTTCACAAAAGCTAAAAAATCTTAGAGTATCTCCAGCCAACCCCCAACAGCCCCAGGAGGCCTTTTTTTTGCTCTAGTGAAATGATTTCCTCCTAGTCAATCCCAGAAGCCAATTTTTTGACGGATTGGGCCGAAGTTTCAGTAAGAAAATCTAGGCCGAACACAACATGTTGAGGTGCTATTGGGAGCGCCAGCTGAAGGAAAAGGGCGAGTGGGTCAGCTCTATCGGATAGACAACACATATTTCCCGTCGATATTCTCCTGTTTTCCCTACCTCTTCCCCTCTTCTTCCCCTCGCCGCCATGCCTCCACCACCAACACCACCCCTCGTCACTCCGCCCAAAGCTCTCCGCTAGAAAGGGTTCCCTCCACCACACCAACCTTCATATTCTTGCTCCCCGAGTTTTTGCGGTGATTCCACTCCATGAGCAGCTTTGCGGACAGCTTCTCGCCGACCACGCCCGTAAAGTGTTCGGTGTTTTGCCTACTCGGTGATAGACTCCGAAGACGAGGAGATGTGCACCGTCCTGATGGAGGAGGAAACCGCCGTAGCAGCCGATGATGAGGAACACTTTAAGATCCTCGCCTACCTGTCTAGTGATGAGTCCATTTTTGAATCAATTTTATCTTATGTTTTTGTATAAATAGAGTAGGATTTTGGTATTTTACTATGCTCGCGCGCACCTTTTTCCCTTGTTTCAGAAGGATCCCGATTTATCAAGTCTTTTATGAATACATAAATTAGGACTATCATGTTATGTAATAATATGATATTTCTAAGTGATAAATGTCATTTAAATGATTTTCCATGCACCTGAGAGAAGAGAGGACGAAAGGAGAAGTTACTGAAGGTTTAACGACCTGCGGTACGGGCGAAGCCTGCGCGTACCATCTACCCATGCCACCTTCTAGGACGTCCGCTTTGTCAAATACTCTCACCACACGAAGACGGATCAAAGATCCGACATTCATAGACACCTCGAGCCTCGAAGTACCACACCAGGAAGGGATCTAGAGGAGGAACTTGAAGAACGGCAAATTCTGGCTGCTACATGGATTAAAAGAGGACAACACATCATCCCCTTCATCGTCAACTGCTGCATCTCCATCAACATCACCAGTCCCCTCTCTCATCTATTAGATCTTCTTGTAATTCTAATACAATTTTGCTTGCAGTAGATTTTACCTTTGCACTTTCAATCCATCCATATGAATATGATGATGTTGTTGATTGCTTCCATGTGTGAGTAGTTCCCTTTGTTCTTGGGGAGATGGAGAAACCCTAGTATTATTATGAAATGAAATAAATATGATATATAACTTTGGTGTGTGATCTATTGATTGATGATATTGTGTTAGATCTCTCTCTCTCTAGATGGTATGTGAAGTCAACCACATAGTATTTGCCTTCAGGACTAGAGAGAGGGTATTGCCCTTTGGACATGTATGGGAGTATGTCCAGTGCTACTTTGTGACTAAAACATTGGCTTATAACCTAGACGGTAAAAGGGGGAATAAGGGGGATTCACTAAGCTCATAGCGATATCCATGGGGAAACCCTTAATTGTGGTGGTATATAGAAGTGGTTTTCTCACATGCATCGCAATGGTTATTTAGATATGACATCATCACGTGACTCGTAGAAGTGGCTTGCTCGCAAGACGTGTTGGTGAACATCTTATTATGGAGCTCTATTGATGGGTTCGTAGCATGGAAAACAAAAAATTTCTACCGCAAGAACGAACAAAACCCAGATCTAATCTAGATAAAACCCAAGATCTAATCTATTAGACATGTGCAACGAGATAGATCTGTACTAACCCTTGTAGATCCGAGAGCGTTACGAGATTAGATCTCGTGGTTGATGTAGTCGATCACTTGCCGATCTCAAGATCGTGTGGACGATCCTTTCGGCGCCGCGTTCCGACAGCGCTTCCGCAGTCGGTCACACGTACGGAGTCGAAGTAGACCTTCCTCTCCTCGTTCCAGCGAGCAGCGGAGGTAGTAGATCTTCTCCACGGAATCCCAGCAGCACGACGGCGTGGTGGTGGTGGTGGAGTAGAGAATTCTGCAGGGCTTCGCCTATGCCTGTGCAGAAGAAAGGTGGAGGAGAGAGGCGACAGAGATTGGGAGTTGTGGGAGCGGGGTAGGAGGGGGCGCCCCTGCCCTTCTATTTAAGGGGGGGAGGCACGCGTGGGGAGGGGGAGTCCTAGTAGGACTCCCCTCCTATGGCCGGCGGTGGGAAGGGGGGAGGAGTCCTCCTCCCCCACGAATCCGTGTCTTGCCCCACTAGGTTTCCTTTGACCCTTTCTTGGTTTTCAAGCAAACTCCAAGAAATCCTCTAGAACCTTCCAGAACATTCCGAAACCTTCTAGAATCTCCATACAAACACTCCGGAACATTTCCTAACTCATAAAATGATCCCCAATATATGAATCTTATTCTCCGAACAATTCCGGATCTCCTCGTGATGTCCCGGATCCATTCCGAGACTCCGAACAACATTCGGTCTCCAACGCATATTCCATATCTACTTAAAACAACTTCGAACCTTAAGTGTGTCACCCTACGGTTCGTGAACATGTAGACATGATAGAGACACATCTCCTATCAATAACCATCAGCGGGACCTAGAGATCCATAATGGCTCCCACATACTCAACGATGACTTCGTGATCGATTGAACCATTTACATACGAAACCAATTCCCTTTGTCACGTGATACTATACTTATCCGAGGTTTGATCGTCAGCATTTCCATACCTAGTTCTACCTCGTTACTGATAAGTACTCTTTACTCGTTCCGTGATATGTCATCCCTTCTGACCCAGTCACATGCTTGCAAGCTAACTAGATGACATTCCACCGAGAGGGCCCAGAGCATATCTATCCGTCATATGGATGGACAAATCCGAATCTTGGTTCATGCGCTTCAACACATACTTTCAGAATACCCAATGACACCTTTATGACCACCCAGTTACGAAGCGGTGTTTCATTTCATCAAAGTATCCATCCGGTGATGGTGATTAACATAACCTCATGGTCGAAGGATTAGGTTACTATGTATTTTAAAGCTTATAGCAAACGAACTTAATGACTTGATCTTATGCTATGCTTACTACGGGTGTTTGTCCATCACATCATTCTCCTAATGATATGATCTTGTTATTAACGACATCCAATGTCCATGATCAGGAAACCATGATCATCCATTAATCAACAAGCTAGTTTAACAAGAGGCTTACTAGGGACTCTTTTATGTTTACAAAACACACAAGTATTAATGTTTCCGTTTAATACAATTATAGCATGGGATGTAAACATTTATCATAAACATAAAGATATAATAATAACCACTTTTATTATTGCCTCTTGGGCATATCTCCAACAGTCTCCCACTTGCACTAGAGTCAATAATCTAGTTAAAAACTTGTGCATTCAACACCTATGGCTTTCTAGTGTTGTACAGACACTATTGCTAGTGGTAAACATAATCTTCGGATCTGACACTTCCAGGTCCGTGTGTATTTTCATGTCCTTGCGTCTCTACGCATTACTAATTCTCCAATGAGATGGCATTGTATAAATTTGGTCCTTTGGTGAGACCTTTAGTTCCTTCGGCTCAAAATATGTTGATATTATCGTCACACAATATATCTTCATAGTATTAGCCCACTTTGAACCACACCTAGTTTGATAACAAACTACTTAACACAAATGTCCTCCTTTGCTGCTACTATAGCAGTTTATATACTTAGCCTTTTGTTGTAGTATCTGTCACAATGTTTTAACTTTGGTACTCAACCAAATCCGTTATGGAACTTCCTTTCATTACATTGTGCCAGCCATAGTTTAAATTGAGATAAACTTAATTTGTATCCTGTGACAAAACTAGTATCAATGTAACACTTTACAATGAACTATCTTTAACTATTTGTCACTTATACATGATATATTCTTAGTTCTTCCAAAGCTCATAAGAATATCTTTACTATTGTCCAATAATCATCCTATGAATCATTCTGGTATATGCTCATAACATTTAGAGCATAGGACATATCTGGATGTGTACATCTCAAAGAATGATTGATCAAAATATTCTTGTGATTTCACCAAGTGTCAAAACACTTGAATCTCGTGTCAACACACTCGAATCTTGATTCAGTCCTTTCTGTGCGTCAAGAACCTTTCTTGTTGTTTCCATATTGAACTCATTCAACATCTTATCTATGTACATTTGGCAAAACCATATTAGCGCCTCAATCTATCCATATATACATTGATGCCTAATTCTTGGGTTATGCCTAAGTCTTTCATCAAAATGAAATTATTAACCTGTGTCAATACAAGATACATCATTTCCAATCAACAATATGTCCTCTACATAATGTATTAGAAATATGTCTCAGCGCTCCCACTTAATTTCTTGCAAATGCAAGCATCTTCATCATCTCCGATGAATTTAAACTCTTTTAACAGTTTCATCATGGTGAAGATTCCAACTCCGCTATGCTTACTTCAACCATTGAAGTTTTGCATACTCTTTTAGCATCCTTTGAATAAACAAAACCCTTTGGATCGTGTCATGTACACGTCCTAGGTAACCATTCTATTAGAAGAACTTGTTTTGTTTGTTCAACTACCATATACCAAAATATATGTAGTGGTTGCTACATTAATCCGTCCAGACTAAATATCGCTATGAAAGATCAAATCTTATCATAGTCAATTCCTTGAACATTGTCGTAAACTCTTTCCGACATGTCGACTATTTCATAGATTTGAAACATCCATGTCTATTTATTCATAGATCCAAACACGACCGATAGGCTTCACGCCTTTCCGGAGGGTCTTCTAAGTTCAGAAACTTGATTTCTCGTGTATGGATACTATCACGGATTCCATGACTTCTAGTCATTTTATGGAGTCAGGGCCCATCATCGCTTCTTTGCATGTAGTCGGTTCATCATTGTCAAAACAATAACGACTTGCTTATCAAATCTTACTATTTGATTCTTACTGACCCATACGGTTCTATAGGAACTCTAATCTCCGAGATCACACCTTTTGTAATCACGAGAGCAATGAACATTGTGGCCACCACCGGGACACTTTCCGGCGCTGCGCTACTTAGCACATATAGCTAAGGTTCAACAACCTTATCAAAGTTCTATTGTCCTCCCACTTAACTTTTCACGAAAAATTCCTTTCACAAGAAACTTGACGTTCCAAGCGACAAACTCTTTTGTCCTCGGCGTTATGGAGAAATTCCCAACAAATTCTTTGGAATAACCTACAAAGACGTGCTTATCTGACTTTGGTTGTAAACATTTTACTTATGCACAGCATACCAAAATTTAAGAAAAGACAATTCGGGTTTTATCCCAAACCATAACTCATATGGTGTCATTTCAACGGATCACGATGGAGCTCTTTTCAGTGTAAAAGCGGTAGTCACTAAAGCTTTAATCTTTAATATATAATGGCAGTTTTTATAAATGACACCTTTGATCTTACCATGTCAAACAAGGTTTCATTACATATCTTGAACACTCCATACTCCTATGGTGTTTTGGGAAATGCAAATCCATGGAACGATTCCTCAAATCTTAGGTGTTTTGCTAAACTTGTAACTAAAACATCTTTCTTTATGATCCAATCATAAACTCTTTTATTTTCTTGTTACAATGATTTTCCACTTCATCTTGAAAGTCTTTGAACATTTTTCAAATGTTTCATACTTCTTCCTTATTGAGTAAGTATATACATATACTCACTCAAATCTTCGGAGAAAGCATATGAAGTTGAAATCCATCGCCCACGACTACACATAATGGACTATATACATCAATATGTACAAATTCCAATCAGTTAGTCGTCCGTTCCTCTTTTGGCCTACGAACGGAGTTTTATTATCTCCAGGAAACTATCACAAGCGTCATTTAATCCAAATCAAAGACTCCAAAAATCCATCAACATGGAGTTTCTTCATATATCCCTTTCAATATAATTTAAACGGCGATGTCACTTCGCAAGTGATCTTTCAATCATTTGTCTTGCGACATTTTAGCATTAGTTTTATGGTCGTTATTTCTCCAACCAGACTTGTATATCATCCATCTATTATGGAATACCGTAATTATTTGAACAACCTTTTGTCGTCATAATACTTGATCAAAATAACAATTATTGAAACAAATCTTGAAGGCAAGCTTTGATGTTAACGAGAAACACAACAACCCTTTGTTTTTTTTCGATGAACATCATCACATATTCTCTTGCTAGTTACTTAGGCCATTGCAGTTCATGAATTGTGTTGTCCTGTATGACACTTCATACCAACCAATTCGGTATCCAATACTGGAGAACCACATTGTTTAATAAGCAAGGAATACAACCATAGCATGTATATCTTCTATATGCCTAAGTTGGACATCTCCAACCTTTTATTTTCTGCCAAATATTTTATAGATTCTCTTTCAGCAATTCCTTTTCTTTTAAAAGAATCTATCAACATCAATAGTGGTGTCATCAACATGACACATGGTACAAAGCGTATATAGTCAACTACTAATACCTTTGGACTTGCAGAGGTGGATCACCATCAGCAAATGTTTGGTGTTCTTTTCAAAATTTCATTCTTTAGTAATCTTTTAGTGTAGTAAACATTTTACTTACATCTTCTATTCATCCTTATCATGACAACTTTCATGATCAAGCTGCTATAGCTTATAAAGGTGAATTGCAAGTATAATGTTTCTTTTTCGAAACCTTTTGGAGGATTAGGACGACTAGCGTCTCCAACCTTCACAAATTCTCATCAAATATGAGGACGTATACTCTATCATGCTGTAACCAATACATTGTTTTAGATATCACAATACCTTTCACATATGATGGTTTCTGAAACATTGCTTTCAGCTCTTAGATAAACTTGATATTAAAAACAATCTTTTGAGTATCAAGAATCATGGAGGCAAACATGATACATTAGATACTTACACTGGAATTGTTACTCTTGATTTAATACTACTGATTAAACTTCATGGAGTAAATAGAGTTTGCTGAAAGTTTGCAATAGGACTTATAAACTTTAAATTGACATTCAAAACAATACGATACCAGTTCGTAAAGTAAATATCTAGAATTTCTATAGTTCCACTATCTCAACTATAACTAAGCGTAAGGTGGTGAACGGATGCCAATGACTACAACAAACTATGCAAATTCACTTTGATTGTGTTTATGATAAATTGAGTTCGACTAATCCAAATTACAAATGAACTCCCACTCAAAACAACATCCCTCGAGTTGTTTTAGTGATTACACGAACCAAATCCACTACACCAAGTCCGATCATCACGTGAGATGATGTAGTTTCATCGGCGAACAATCTTCATGTTCATCATATCATTTATATGACTCATGCTCTAGATTTCGGTATTCCGTGTTCCGAGACCATGTCTGTACATGCTAGGCTCGTCAAGGTTAACCTTAGTTTCCGCATGTGCAAATCTGGCTTGCACCCGTTGTATGCACACGTAGAATCTATCATATCCGATCATCACGAGATGCTTCGAAACGACGAGTCTTAGCAACGGTGCCAATTAGGACGAACACTTTATTACTTGATATTTAGTGAGAGGGATCATCTTATAATGCTACCGTCGCGATCTAAGCAATACAAGATGCATAAAGGATTAACATCACAGGCAATTCATAATTAGTGTGATATGATATGGCCCTTTCTTCTTGCGCCTTTGATCTCCATCTCCAAAGCACGGACATGATCTCCATCATCACCAACATTGCGTCAAGGTCTGTGGTGCCGCTTCATGGTTGTCCATCACCAACAGTAACTATTACAACTACTTGGAATAAAGCTATTACATGATGAATAGACACGCAGGTCTTAAACAAAATTTAAAGACAACCATTAGGCTCCTACCGGTTGCCATATTACAATAAGGATCATTGCATACATCAAATATAATCACAATCACATGATGGCCATATCACATCACAAAACCCCTACAAAAACGAGTTAGACGCCTCTAATCTTATTTGCATGTTTTACGTGGCTTGGGGATTTCGAATAAGAACGGATCTTACCTACGAACATGAACCACAACGTTGATACAAGTGCTATCAAGTGCAAAGTGTAAATTGGATCTATACTATGGTGGGAGAGACAGACACCAGCAAAGCCACTTGTGCAAAGCAAGTTACACGTCAAGCGTGGAGCAAGTCTCATGTGCGATGACATGTAAGGTTAGTCCGAGCCGCTTCATCCCACCATGCCGCAAGATGCAAAGTACACAAAGCAAAAGACGGCACGAGCACCAATGCCCACAAAACCATTGTGTTCTACTCGTGCAACAGATCTACGCATAGATACGGCTCTGATACCACTGATGGGTTCGTAGCATGGAAAACAAAAAAATTCTACCGCAAGAACGAACAAAACCTAGATCTAATCTAGATAAAAGCCAAGATCTAATCTATTAGACATGTGCAACGAGATATATCTGTACTAACCCTTGTAGATCCAAGAGCGTTACGAGATTAGATCTCGTGGTTGATGTAGTCGATCACTTGCCGATCTCAAGATCGTGTGGACGATCCTTTCGGCGCCGCGTTCCGGCAGCGCTTCCGCAGTCGGTCACACGTACGGAGTCGAAGTAGACCTTCCTCTCCTCGTTCCAGCGAGCAGCGGAGGTAGTAGATCTTCTCCACGGAATCCCAGCAGCACAACGGCGTGGTGGTGGTGGTGGAGTAGAGAATTCTGCAGGGCTTCGCCTATGCCTGTGCAGAAGAAAGGTGGAGGAGAGAGGCGGCAGAGATTGGGAGTTGTGGGAGCGGGGTAGGAGGGGGCGCCCCTGCCCTTCTATTTAAGGGGGGAGACGCGCCTGGGGAGGGGGAGTCCTAGTAGGACTCCCCTCCTATGGCCGGCGGTGGGAAGGGGGGAGGAGTCCTCCTCCCCCACGAATCCGTGTCTTGCCCCACTAGGTTTCCTTTGACCCTTTCTTGGTTTTCAAGCAAACTCCAAGAAATCCTCTAGAACCTTCCAGAACATTCCGAAACCTTCTAGAATCTCCATACAAACACTCCGGAACATTTCCTAACTCAGAAAATGATCCCCAATATATGAATCTTATTCTCCGGACAATTCCGGATCTCCTCGTGATGTCCCGGATCCATTCCGAGACTCCAAACAACATTCGGTCTCCAACGCATATTCCATATCTACTTGAAACAACTTCGAACCTTAAGTGTGTCACCCTACGGTTCGTGAATATGTAGACATGATAGAGACACATCTCCTATCAATAACCATCAGCGGGACCTGGAGATCCATAATGGCTCCCACATACTCAACGATGAATTCATGGTCGATTGAACCATTTACATACGAAACCAATTCCCTTTGTCACGCGATACTATACTTATTCGAGGTTTGATCGTCAGCATCTCCATACCTAGTTCTACCTCGTTACTGATAAGTACTCTTTACTCGTTCCGTGATATGTCATCCCTTGTGACCCAGTCACGTGCTTGCAAGCTAACTAGATGACATTCCACCGAGAGGGCCCAGAGCATATCTATCCGTCATATGGATGGACAAATCCCAATCTTGGTTCATGCGCTTCAACACATACTTTCAGAATACCCAATGACACCTTTATGACCACCCAGTTACGAAGCGGTGTTTGATGTCATCAAAGTATCCATCCGGTGATGGTGATTAACATAACCTCATGGTCGAAGGATTAGGTTACTATGTATTTTAAAGCTTATAGCAAACGAACTTAATGACTTGATCTTATGCTATGCTTACTACGGGTGTTTGTCCATCACATCATTCTCCTAATGATATGATCTTGTTCTTAACGACATCCAATGTCCATGATCAGGAAACCATGATCATCCATTAATCAACAAGCTAGTTTAACAAGAGGCTTACTAGGGACTCTTTTATGTTTACAAAACACACAAGTATTAATGTTTCCGTTTAATACAATTATAGCATGGGATGTAAACATTTATCATAAACATAAAGATATAATAATAACCACTTTTATTATTGCCTCTTGGGCATATCTCCAACATCTATCCATACATATCATGATGAAATACATAGGTTAT
This sequence comes from Avena eriantha, assembly GCA_910589775.1. NCBI lineage: Eukaryota > Viridiplantae > Streptophyta > Magnoliopsida > Poales > Poaceae > Avena > Avena eriantha. The sequence goes on along the minus strand of OU342742.1, from coordinate 522,402,640 downwards.
CCTGATCATAAATAATTCCCAGATGCTAGTGGTGTATCCTACATGCCCGAGAACATTTAAACCTTATTGAGTTACAACACCAATTCTAGCAATTTTGTTACTTGTTTTACTTTACTTGCTTTTATTACTTTCCTGTGGACAAACACAAAACCTTTCACACACCCTTTACTTGAGATCAAAGGAAACTTCCAAGTATCCTTTGGTAGATAGTGATGAGGGGCATAAAGACCTTAAACAAATATCTCTCTGTGTGTTCGATGCTCTTATTTTGAAACTAGCTACAATTGATATGTGCACTTGTAGTCATCAAGCTATTTTCTAGTGATGTTGCTGGAGAGCTAAGCACTTTTGGTCTTTGTTCCTAGTTGCTAATTATATTAATTGTTTTACTAAAGTTGTTTACTAGTTTCAGGTAAACACCATGACTGCACTCGGGCTGATGAATCAACTTGATGCAACTAAATACCCCAGGAGGTTTAATAGAGGATTAGTTAAGGAATACCCATGGGGAAGAGAACAAAAATATGAGGTTAACCCTCGTTTTATTGCTATTATTCATGAGAAATGTTTTGTAGGAGATGGTCCCCATGAGGATCCATATGCTCATTTAATGCATTTTACCGAGTTATGTTGGACACTTAAATGGAAAGTCTATTCTAATGATGAATTGAAACTTAAATTGTTTAGCCAATCTCTAACCAACACTGCTCTAGCTTGGTACATAATTTGCCCTGCAAAAAATTGATACTTGGGAAAATCTTAAAGGAGAATTTATATTTTGATTCTTTCCCAAAGTAAAAAATAGCTGAGGTAAGAAGGGATATCACTAATTTCAAGAATCGCCCAGGAGAAGGTTTGGTAAGAGCCTTTAAAAGGTATAAATCCATTCTTGATAGATGTCCCCATCATGATTTACCCGAATGGTATGTTTTACATATTTTCTATGGAGGACTTAATCAATAAATAAAGCATGAACTTGACTCAAACTACAGAGGTTCCTTCATGGACCTAACTATAACTAAAGCTTGGGAACTTTTAGAAAGAATTCGTCGCAATATAGAAACTTGGGGATTTGATTTAGGCAGCGAAGGAGGTATAGAAATTGAATATGATTGTCTCAATGATTACAAGGAATCTAGCAAGGTTAAGGAAATTGCTAATGAGCTTCCACTTGATGATGATATTATTTTGGAAATCCTTCAATCTTTTACAAAAAACATTGAAGCTTCGAAGAATGAGTGGTTTCAATATACTCCGCCACCTAAGAAGGTTGAAGATGTAGATATGGAAATGGTGGCCCTGTAGAGCCATTAAATAAAAGGGCATCGTATAATGAGCCCTTCCTTTCCCAAGGACGGTGAGAAAACATATGGTAGCCCAACAACTTGAGGAACTACTAGAAGAGGAAAGAATGATCCTCAATAAGCTAGAAGAAGAGGAAAAAACAGAAGAGATTAATAAAGGATGCATGCAGGAGGTGGGTGAGACAACTAAAGAAGATATAATGACCATGTTTGCGCATTGCAATGTAATCGAGCTAGACACCGAAGCTTCGCTATTTGTTGAAGGGAACGTAAAAGCTAAAAATGTTGGTAAACCTATTCTTCCTTGAAAATTTGGTGAATCTTCTTATTATGGCCTCTGCGATATAGGAACAGTTGCTAATGTAATCTCTTATAACTTTTAGTTAAAGATTCATGATGTAAAGCTAAATTATAAGATACTGATATGACAATCATTCTAGTGAAGAAAACACTCAGAATTCCTATGGAAATAATTAGAGATGTCTCAATTTGTATTGGACCTTACAAGTACCCTATTGATTTTGTACTTGTTGATATGCCTACTGATGCTTATTGTCCAATTATTTTTGTAAAAACTTCTCTGAACACTATACGATCAAATATTGATTGCAAGGAGACAGTATCTCTCAAATTTGGTTAGGATAAAATGAATTTATATTTTTCTAAATTTTAACATAGGCCAACTATTGTGGAATTTGAAGAATATGAGCAATAGCAAGAAGAGGAAGGTAACATTACTAGTCTTGTTACTATGCTTTATGAGACTCCCAATGTTAAGTTAGAAAGAAGCTTAGTTTAAATGATAATCTTCCTAAAGATATAGAGAAAATGGAAGTTAATGAATACCTTAATTCAGTCCCTATAGTTGATCATCAAATGAATCAAGTTTATGAGACACCCGTATGAAAAGGTGATGATGAGATTCCTCCTCCAACACTTAAACCCCTTCCTAAAGAATTGAAGTATAGATTTCTTGATAATACTAACAAATATCCTATTATTATAAGTTCTAATCTTGTAGAAAAGGAAGATGTATATTTAATTATAGCCTTTAGTATGCACCTTAAGGCTCTCGGTTATTTAATGGATGAATTGAAAGGGATTAGTTCCTAAATAGCTACTCATAGAATATTTGGAATATGGAGCCTAGCCAGTTGCATACTGTCAAAGAAGACTTAAACCTCATATGAAGGAAGAAGTAAGAAAGGAGGTAATCCGCCTCTTAGATGCAGGTATCATTTTCATGTGGAGAAAAGCGATTGGATATATCCTATTTAGTGTGTTCCAAAGAAAGGTGGGTTCACTATCGTCCTAAATGAAAATAATGAGTTCGTCCCTACTCGAACTGTCATTGGTCATAGGATGTGCATTGATTTTAGAAAACATAATAAGGAAACTCGAAAGGATCACTACCCTTGCCATTTATAGATCAAACATTAGAGATACTTGCTATGCACTCTCATTTTTGTTACTTATATGGATACTCAGGTTTCTCTCAAATAGTTATCCATCCAGATGACCAATTAGAAACAACATTCCCATGTCCTTTTGGTTTATATGCCTATCGTCGTATTCCTTTCGATCTTTTTCATTCTCCTGCTACCTTTCAAAGGTGTATGACCGCTATTGACATAGGTGCGATTACTCGGGTGCCTATAATTCACTACCCTGGCTATGTACAAGGCTTGCGGCCCATGAAGAGTCAAGATGATGGCCCAAAGTTGCAACCGACAGAAGGCTGTAGTTGTATTAGGAAAGAGGACAAAGGACCGATATCGTGTTGGTATTGTAATTACGCATATGTAACATTTCTGCATATAGCTTTGAGACCCTGACATCCTACGAAATCTCCAGCATTCTGTTTTTCGTGAAACCCTAATTCCTTCTTCATGGACATTGCCGAGATCACACCTCGTCAATTGGCGTCGTTTGTGGGAAACTTGAACGCTGGAACCATGGATTCAGCGGAACTCTCTTTTTCAAGCAGCAACCCAACAAAAGTGGTTGCACACCCGCCCACCCTTGTGATAGTACCCGCCGAATTTAACGGTGGATCCGATCTAATCATCGGAAGCTTCCACTTCCAAGTAGAAGACCCCCACGAATCACACCCTTCGGCCCTGACTACATCAGAACCGTCGGTGGAAAAGACTGCACTTACGGCAATACCAGCATCTTCCGTCAGATCCTCCATGTAGGCCAAAGAAAAAATCAAAGCAGCTGAAGAAAACAAGCAAGATGAGACGGATCTGGGGGACCTTGATGGTCTTTACGAAAATCTCTCCATTGGATCATACCCCCCCCCCCCACTAACTCCACCACGTGGAACAAGCCCAACAAACCCTAAACCTGAAGAAAGAAGCAAAAGCATCAACTTCGGGATAATGATGGCAGAAATCTACCCAGAACAGAAAACAATGGATTTAACTGATCCACCCGACAGTGTCTTCCTCGGTTCAGACGAAGACAACACGGGCCCATACATGACACGCCACCAAGTGTGCATGGTCAACGGAAATACCTCGACACCGCGTGATTCTAATGATAACCCTATCCTCGATCCCAATGATATTTTATCGGATGACAATGCAGGAAACCACAACAACAAAGGGGACCACGGAAACAGGGGAGAAACAGCGGACAATCGCATAGTCCCAGGAGGAAGAGCAAAACCAAACGGGGAAGAGAGGTGAACTCTTTGGCTACCAGCGGCGGCATGGCAAAAGGACAGGGAAGCAATTTCAGGTGTAGTTGTAATGACAGCCAACGCCTCACATGAAGATTTATTAGCATATAAATACTTGCTTCACCACAAGAAGAGAGACCTACTAAGGATGCAGAGGCAACTCGATGAAAGAAAGAGGTTAGCCGATGAATCCAGCCTACGATGGGCACAACTAAGCTCTACCCGAAGGTCTGGGAGCGTAACAGGAGGAGCATCGCTAGGAAGGGGAACATCTCGATTACAGAACATCCCCGAAACAGAAATAAACAAACTGGTCCGAGACCTTGATCTATCGGTTATGTCAGTAGATCAAACAGGAAACATCAAAGCAAAAACGGATCAAGCAGCAATTGTGGCCGCACAAACATATCTGATCACAACTCAACCTGCACCTGACGATCCTCGTGCAACTCTCCACCACTCCGTCCCGATGAACCTCGACATGGTAGGAGCAACTCTCACACAAGCAGAACAAGGAATTACGCATCAAACCGACATATCCCCACGCTGTCGCAGCAGCCCTCGGCAAGCGGGGCACACCCGGCAATCGCGGTCGCCACATCGGGAACATCTTTCAGGACTGGAGCCGCGAAGCAACACAAGAGATGAAAACCGCAGCCAAAGAGATCATGATGGTGACAATGAAGATGCCTAGGAGTTATGTGGAGCCAACTGTTTGACTCAGCGGATTCACAAAACCTTAGTACCCAAGGACTTTAAACTTCCACATGACCATCAAAAATATGATGGACTCCAAGAACCCGAAGCTTGGCTAGCAGATTACCTGGCCACTGTCAAGTTACAGGGCGGCTCTACAGCCACCGCAATGCAAAGTTTACAATTACACCTTACCGGCGCTGCAAGGTCATGGCTCAGATAACTACCTGAAGACTCTATTCATAGCTGGAACGATCTCCAAGACAAGTTCATCCAACACTTCTAGTCCACATTCAAGCAGCCCGCGTCTCTAGAGCAATTATGGGCATGCAAACAGAAGCTCGGAGAATCAATAAGAGCATTCATCCAGCGATGGAACATCATCAAAAATACAGCCGAATCCATATCCGATGAAAGAGCCATTGATTCCTTCAATGACGGCCTCCGTCGCCAAGAATTCATAGAAGAACTGGGGCGAGTCAAACACAAGACAATCTCATAGTTAATGGACATAGCAAATTGCTGGGCTAATGGAGAGGACACACTACATAACAAATGAACACGGTCACCCGAACAACACATGGATAAGCGCGACAACGACAGGAGGCAAAGAAATAATTACGGAAACTCAGGACCAAGTTACATCACAGCCAGTTTTTCGGGTGAAGGCAATAACAAAAATGAGGACTACAACAACAGGTACCGCCACAACAGGGATGAAGGCAGAGGAAGCCAATCAATGCAGTGATCAACCACGAGCTCGGGACCCACCCATGTCTGCAATGCAACTACTGGAAGGGACGTGTAATATCCACTTTTACACCGACTCAGCAGGAAAAAGACAATCCAACCACTTCATGAAAGACTGACGAACATTCTTGAAAATGCAAGAGCTATGCAATGCAAAAGCGACCGAAGTAGCAAAACAAGGATACGCATCCACGCCTGGCACGTTAGCCATCAGTGCACCACCTCCGTCAGCAGGGCAACCGAAAAACACAACTGATCAAGGCAACTAATACCCTAGGTCAAAAGGGGCAATGTCAATGATTCAAAAAGGGCGTCCATCCAACAGAATTCAGAAGCTAACCACAAGACATGTCAACATGGCAGAGATGGCTCCACTAGCCACACCCGAATATCTTCATTGGTCAGAACATGAAATCACGTTCAGCACAGCTGATCACCCACATCGAGTACCAAGACCGGGTCATTCGGCCTTGATAGTTGAAGCACAAATTGGCGGTTTCGACATGAGCAAGGTCTTCATGGACATAGGAAGCAACAAAAACTTGATCTACGCCAAAACACTAAGGGCAATGAACTACCCTTTGGCAAATTTGGCACCAACAGAAACATCCTTCCACGACATAGTACCAGGTAAAGCCGAAATTTCTTTAGGTAAAATTTTCCTTGATGTTGTTTTTGGATCCAAAGAAAATTTCAGGCAGGAAAAGCTTGTGTTCGAAGTCATGGACTAGCCATCACAATATCACTCGATCCTGGTACGCCCGGCTTTCACACGATTCATGACAGTTCCACACTATGCATACTTAGTCATGGAGATGCCAGCACCAAAGGGAATCATAACAATAAAAGGAAGTTTCACACGTTATGATAATTGCGATCAGGAATTCCACAAAATTTCCGAATCTTTCGGGATGGCAACCGAGTTTGAGCAGCTCAAAATGATAACAACCGCAGAACCTCTGGCAGTAGAGCATGTCAATCCCAACCAGGCCTTCGACACTGTGAAAGACAAAAAAGAAGTACAGATCCATCCCATCGACCCAAAGAAAACAACATTTGTGGCTTCCAACCTTGGTCCCGCATAGAAAAGCACGATCATTGAGTTCTTCCGTGAACACTAGGAAATCTTTGCATGGTTACCTTCTAACATGCCAGGAATTCCCAGGGAACTCGCTGAGCACGCATTAAATTTAGATCCAAAAGCAAAACCGGTAACGCAGTCATTTCGTAGAACCAAAGCACAAAGCTATCGGGAAAGAGCTACATCGCCTCAACGATGCTAACTTTATAAAGGAACTAAAGAAAGCAGAATGGGTGGCAAACCCAGTATGCGTCCCGAAGAAAAACACCAAAGAGCTGCGGATGTGCATTGACTTCACCGCATTAAATAAGCATTATCCAAAGGCTCACTTCCCACTGCCGCGAATCAATGAAATAATCGATGCAACTGTAGGATGTGAACATCTTTCCTTTTTGGATGCATATTCAGGATACCACCAGATTTGGATGAAGGAGGAAGATCAGGAGAAAACAACATTCATTACACCTTATGGTGTATTCTGTTACACAACAATGCCCTTCGGCCTCAAGAACGCCGGAGCAACATATCAACAGATGATGCAGAATTGCCTAGGAAGCCAAATTGGCACAAACATGCAAGTATATATTGATGATGTGATAGTTACAACAAAGTAAGGATCATCACTTATCAAGGATCTCGAAGAAACATTCAAAAATCTCGATCAGTTTTGCATCAAATTAAACCCGACAAAGTGTTCCTTTGGAGTCCCAACAGGGAAAATCCTCGGATATCTGGTATCAGCAAGAGGAATCGAAGCCAATCCCGAGAAAATACAGGCAATTTTGACAATGGAAAAACCAACAAATCTACGAGGTGTACAACAGTTGGCTGGGAGAGTGGTAGCAATCAGCCGCTTCATGGCTCGACTAAGAGAAAAAGCACTACCATTTTCCGCTCTAATGAGGAAGTCGGATAAGTTTGAATGGACTGAAGAAGCTCAACACGCTTTTGAAGACCTCAAAAAGACACTTTCGGCGCCTCCTGTCATTGTGTCTCCACGAGAGAAAGAGCCACTACTTCTTTACAATGCCGCCACAAATCAGGTGGTCAGCACGGTTCTGGTCGTGGAGTGACCCAAAGAAGGAAAAACTCAGGGTGTTCAGAGGCCAGTTTATTTTTTGAGCGAGGTCATCTTGCCATCCAAACAAAGGTATCCACATTACCAAAAATTAGCATATGGAGTATTTATGACAGCACGAAAGCTATGCCATTATTTTTCGGAACATCCGATCATAGTAGTCAATGAAGCACCTCTATCCAACATCCACAATAATCTAGAAGCAACTGGGCGTGTCTCTCTATGGGGCATCGAATTATCCCCTCAGGACATCACATATGAGAAACGTACAGCGATTAACTCACAAGTTCTGCATGATTTCATCACGGCATGGACTAAGTTGCAATGTGCGGGTCCACCTGATCATTCGAGCGCCTGGACAATGTACTTTGATGGATCAAAAAGAACCGAAGGATCATGAGTCATATTAATATCACCGCAAGGCGACAAGACGCGGTATGTACTTCGGATGAGCTTTGCGAACGCATCTAATAATGAAGCTGAATACGAGGCCTTATTGAACAACATGCAGATGGCTAAAGCTTGTGGTGCAACTCCCCTAATTTTTTTTTTGGTAATTCCAATCTTGTAGCATAGCAAGCAATGAACAAGTGCGATGCTGTCAGTGACAACATGATTGCTTACCGTGATCTATACAACATCATGGAAGCTCAATTCGATGGATGCGAAGTATCGCACATAGGAAGAGCAAGTAATGAAGAAGCTAACAATCTGGCAAACATTGGGTCCCTGTGCTTACCAGTGCCACCTGGGGTTTTTTTGGGAAGAAATATTTGAGTGTTCTATCATAGAAAAAAGAGTTTTTGAGGTCATAGCACCCAAAATAGGAAAAAGAATAAGCCGCGAAAAGACTCGAGGGCTCCATTGGCCAGTGCAAGCACAGGAGAGGCCATTGAAGAAGAACTAGAAATTGATGAGGTCATGATAATAGAACCTACATGGATGCATCCATACATAGCCTATATGACTCGAGGAGAACTACCGAAGATGTGACAGAAGCCCGGTGAATCACTTGGAGATCAAAAGTCTTCAGGATAACTAAGGGAGATTTATATAAAAGAAGTATTTCAGGTGTGTTGTAGCGACGCGTCACACCCGAAGAAGGAAATACATGAAGGAATTTTTGGCCATCATGCTAGTAGCCGAGCAATTGCAGCCAAAGCATTCAGGGTAGGATTTTATTGGTTTACAACAGTTCAAGATGCAAAATACATAGTTAGAACATGTGAAGCATGTTAACGATTCGCAACAAAACCTGGAGCACCTGCCGTTGAATTAAACCCTATACCTCTGGCTTGGCCCTTCGCTCAATAGGGACTTGATATGGTAGGTAAACTTCACAAGTCATCTCCAGGAGGACACATCTTTCTGCTAGTAGCAGTAAACAAATTTACTAAATGGATCGAAGCAATGCCAGTCACCACTCAAGATGGAGCTTCGGCTATGAATTTTATACAATCCATAGTATTTTGGTCCGGCGTGCCAAACAACATCATTATAGACAATGGAACTAATTTTACTTCCAATGAGTTTAAGGAATACTGCGAGGAGATGGGAATCAAGGTAAGCTATGCCTTAGTAGCTCATCCGCATACTAATGGACAAGTGAAAAAATCCAATGGCTTAGTAACTGCTGGCCTCAAGAAAAGGTTGCTTGCACCACTCGATAGAGTGAAAGGAGTGTGGGTTGATGAGTTACCATCTGTTTTGTGGAGTTTGCGAACCACCCCTAATATTGAAACACAAGAAACACCTTTCTTTCTGGTCCACGGCGCTGAAGCCGTCCTTCTAGTCGAAGTTTCACATGAATCTCCCAGAGTAGCTGCATATGATGAAGAGGAATCAAGAGAAGCACTCGAGGATGAAGTTGATGCACTCGATGAAGCTTGAGATGAAGCCTGCAAAGAGCTACTATATATCAGCAAAACTTGTGCAACTATCATGACCGACGATTATGCCCAAAGCCCTTCGCAGTAGGGGACCTAGTTTTGTGCCTCAAACAAGACGGCCACCGAAAGTTGGAATCACCTTGGGAAGGACCCTACATTGTTACGGAAGTTATTCCTGGAGGAGCTTATCTTCTACAAGACAAGAAGACATGAGTCAAATATTCCAATCCATGGAACGTCGCACAACTATGACGTTTTTATGCTTAAGATTTTATGTTTACTTACAATTCAATAAGGCCTATGGCCTGGCTTTTAAGCCACAATATCTAGGCCAATGGCTAGGCAGCAATCCGCCAAAATAATGTATCACCGGTTGCGCCATATATATAAATATAAGTTCTTCGTACCTTTAGTTCTTGTTCATATCAACTCAGGGGATTTTTTATTTTTGATCAAATTAACAGCAATTATGAGCCTATGTCCAGATACAGGCATCCGAACATAGCCTCGGGGGCTACTCCTATCGGGAGCGCTGGCGCGCTCCCGATAGAAAAATTATGCATATCAAGCAAAGACAATCTTCGCCAAAAAACCTATGAGTTTTACATTAATGTATCCTCAAAAGGTTACTCCCATTAGGAGCTCTCATAAAGTATCAAAATACCTGTAAAATTCAGAAATACTGGCAGCCCAGTAGGGCAGCCACAACAATCAATATATAAGAAAATCTCGGATCGCACTCAAAACGCGACAAAACTCCGAATGCCATGTTCAAAAACATGAAGGTAAGACCCTGAGATTCGTCCTGTGTGGCCTGGTAATCGCACAAGAATGCGCTCTGCCAGTAATATATCCGTATCTAAGATACGATGAAAAATCCTGACGGACGCGTTGGGTACCCGATAAAATAAGAACTGGGATTTAGTATTCGATAAGACCTCAGCGGCCCGAACTGAATTACGCCAGTTATAAATTCCGAGTTCAGGCCCGGAGACTTGAATTTGATGTAGGACAACCTTGCCTTTGCCCAAGAGCAATTAACTGATTCCCAATCCGTCGGATGCATCAGGCTCATTGTACCAAATCCCTATAAAGCTAAAAAATAGTAAAAACAAAAGGAAATAATTGAGCATATCTTTGAGACTCGACCTGAATCTACAGTTCGGATAGAGTCTCGGGGGCTACTGACATAGGTACGATTACTCGGGTGCCTATAATTCACTACCCTAGCTATGTACAAGGCTTGTGGCCCATGAAGAGTCAAGATGATGGCCCAAAGGAGCAACGAAAAATGATGTTGTTGTATTAGGAAAGAGGACAAAGGACCGATATCGTGCTGGTATTGTAATTACGCATATGTAACCTTTCCTCATACAGATTTCAGACCCGGCGTATTATATATAGGACGAGAGAAGCCTAAGCGAAGACCACCGAACAATCCCCAAGCGATTTATAATAGTGCGTTTCACAAAATATTCAGGCGATTTTGACTTCATTGTTCTCCTGACATCCGACAAAATCCCCAACATTCTATTTTCCGCAAAACCCTAAGTACTTCTTCATGGACATTGCCGAGATCACACCTCGTCAGCTATATTTGCTGATTATGTTGAAAATATTATGGAAGTATTCATGGATAACTTCTTGGTCTGTGGGACCTCATTTAACCATTACCTTCACAAACTTTATAAGGTTTGTAGAGATGCGAAGATACTAACCTGGTCTTGAATGGAGAGAAGGGCCACTTCATGGTTCATGAAGGTATAGTACTTGGTCACAAGATCTCAGGTAAGGGCATAGAAGTCAATAAAGAAAAAATAGAAGCAATAGATAAGCTACCACCTCCTCTAGATGTAAAAGGTATAAGAAGTTCCTTAGGTCATGCAAGGTTTTATAGAAGGTTTATTAAGAACTTCTCTAAAGTTGTAAGACCACTAACTAACCTTTTACAAAAGGATGCTACTTTTAATTTTGATGAAAACTATCTTACTACTTTCACCATATTAAAACAAGCCCTTTTCAATGCTCCTATCATTAAACCACCAAACTGGAAAAAAACTTTGATCTGTTTTATGAAGCTAGTTATGACGCCGTGGATGTGCTTCTTTGTTAGTGTGATGGTGATGAACTTAATATCATTCATCATGCTAGTCGTACCTTGAATGGTGCTAAAAATAACTACCCTATGATAGAAAAAGAACTACCATATGCTAGAACAAGAACTCTTCGTTGGCATCTTCTCTTGTGATAAATTTAGATTATAATTGACTCAAAAGTTAGAATCCATACTGATCGTAATGTCTTAAAGGAAATTCTTGAAAGAACTGATATCAAGCCAAGAATGATCCGTTGGACTTTACTTTTGCAAGAGTTTGACTTGCAGATCTTGCAAATAAAAGAGGAACATGTTCACATACCGATGGATATTGAAGAAATAAGACCACAAGCAGGAGAGTCATCAATATGCATACCTCCAGGCACTATTCGTCCTGAAAGAAAAATTTTATGTTTCTCTTTGTAATGGCTTTAATAATTTCTTGTGACCAACCATATTCAAAGGAAAGAAGAAGATAATCAAAAGGTTGAAGGGAGGAAAAGCAACAACGCAAACTTCATAATCATCAGGTAAGAAAGGTAATCCCAAACTTGCTCTTCTATGTTTTTAATTGTTGTTTTGTTGTTTTATTTTCGAACTCCTTGCATTTTTCTGAGTCCAGTGCCAGTTTGTCAAACCTGGTAGGGGCGGACGGTACGTCCGCATCCGCCCGTACCGTAGGTCGTTAAGCATGCGGTATCTTTTCTTTTTTTGATTCATTTTTACAGAATAGTGCGACTGGACCGTACGGGCCACTCCTGCCATATGGTAGGTCATTAAAGCTTTTGTAACGTTTGTCTAATTTTCATTATCGGTCTTATAAAAACTATTTAACGTCTTAAAAAGGTCGGCAACTGCTAGTACGGGCAGGCAGTATAGTCCACTCCCGCCCGTACCGATTATTCGGAACAATTTGTACTGACTTAGGTAGGTACTGGTTTTGGAATTATATCAGGTATGGGCACATCGTATGGGTAGCGCCCAAACAACTGGTAATTACCGCCTCAAATTCTTCCTTTTTCTCTTATTTCTTTACTATTTTGTTGGGATTATTTTCTTGGCCGACCCTCTTACTTCTAGTACGAGTTTCTCCCTACTACTAACCCTTCACAAGCCTCCCCAAAGGTCCTTCTTCCTCTCTTGTCAACATATCTCGCCCACGTCTCTCCCATCCTTCAAGAGCCTCGTAACTATGTCTTGACCATGCAACATCGCTAAAGCTAAGGTAGAGAATCAAGGATCTTCCTCAAAGATCTCGGAAGGTGCCAAAGAGATAGCCACCAAAGAGAAGATAGAGGAGGAAGCCTGGTGCAATCAACTAGGAGCTAAAGACGGATTCAAGCTGATGGAGATGGTCAAGTATGGGCGTAAATTGTTCAGCTTCATGGTAGGTCAAGAGGGTGAGTTTGAAGAAGTCTAGCTCAATCCCAAGGAAGAAGGGGAGTCTTATTTGAAAAATATGAAGCATCACAAAGAGGAGATACAAGCCTCCCTTGACAAGCTTGATTGTTGTATCAAGAAGATCGAGGTAAAGTCTCTGCTATCTTCTAAGCATGTTGAACTATTGCATCGTTATTATCTGGATCAGATGGACTTGAAGATAATGAAAGGAATGGGAGCCAACCTCAACATTAGCCTTCGAGCCATCGAGATACATAAGCAAACGATTGATATGTATAAAGCATGCATGCCTCATCTAGAATCAGTTAGCGAGCAGCTCATAATTCGCATCATGATCCTAGAAGCAACAAACAAGATGCTACATGCACATCTCCATAGCACAAGGGCTTATTCTCTGAATTAAAAGACATTATGATATCGAATAATCATGAGGGATTATTTGATCAATTCGGCTTGATTCCAAGCTTGGGGAGATCCATAACACCTTGTAATCTATCTTCCAATTTTAGCATGTTTACCTTCTTGCACACATGATAATGTTTTAATTCCAAAATTTGCATTACTTGCATTATCAACTTCTCTGGTCTAAGGAAGAATTATATCCGATGAGTTCTGAGACTTTATGATATTTGAAGTGATTTTGGTTTATGATAATTGTATTAGATGTATGAATTAGGATGAGTGTTATGATAATTGTACCACTATTATGATTTTAGGGTCTTTCACACCAATAAAGTATTGATAAGTTATGAGAATAAAATCTTGATAACATGTTATAATCATTGGTTTAAACCAACAAGAACCATAAAGAGTATTAACATGATTCAATGCTATTCGTGAAACAAAAAGAAATTCTATGCTACCAAAGAATCAAAAGGAAAGAAAAAGTGCAAGTTGACAAAAGGTACTGAAGCAATGATCGTAAACTATTCATTACTCAGTCAACTGCTCATATATTTGAACTTACTGATTTTATAATATGCCTAATATTTGAAATTCATATAAATTATTGACACAAAAGGTGTGAAACCCTCTAAGTCACGTGATGTGTGAGGGTGTGATATAATTCATGATATAGTTCTATATCTGATATTGTAATTATGGTTCAATCGCTCCATTTATTGTAATGACTCGTGCCTCATGAACATGACGACCTTGTCTATAAGACACCATCTTGCTTGGGTAAGAGTAAGAGTCTAGCTTGGAAAGTTGATGAGTCCATTTTTGAAGCATTTTTATCTTATGTCTTTGCATAAGTAGAGTAGGATTTTGGTATTTTACTGTTCTCGCGCGCACCTTTTTCCCTTGTTTTAGCAGGATCCCAATTTATCAAGTCTTTTATGAATATATCAATAGGACTATCATGTTATGTAATGATATGATATTTCTAAGGGATAAATGTCATTTAAATGATTTTCTATGCACATGGGAGAAGAGAGGAAAAAAGGAGAAGTTACTGAAGGTTTAACGACCTGTGGTACGGGCGAAGCCCGCCCGTACCATCTGTTCTTACCACCTTCTAGGACGTCCGCTTCGCCAAATACTCTCATCACACGAAGACGAATTAGATATCCGACATTCACACACACCTCCAACCTTGAAATGCCACACCAGGAAGTGATCTGGAGGAGGAACTAGAGAAGGAAAAATCCTTGCTACTACACGGATCATCAGAGGATAACACATCATCCCATTCATTATCAACCGCTGCATCTCCATCAACATCAGCATTCCCCTCTCTCATCCATTAGATCTTGTTGTAATTCCATCACAATTGTGGTTGCACTTTTAAAGTGCATGTGTGCCCCATGTGTGGTTTTGGTAATTAATGACAATCTCCATGAACTAATGTTTGAATTGAGTTTCACCTGTAGGATTTGTCCATTGGCATTGCTTGGGCCATTTGTTGGTTTCAAGGTTAAAAATGAAGAAATAAAAAAGAAGTAATGTCCAAGGGCTTTGTGCTGATTGGAATCATGTAGAAGAAGAAGAACATCAAGAGTGTCTTGAAGAAGAAGATGGAGTTCCACATGGTTATCTTCAAGACATCATCCTAATGGAGTTAGAAGAAATAAAGTGCAAGATCAAGATGATCCATCTCTAGAGGGATCACATGCTTGAAGCTTGCCATCCTCATTGATCATGGAGTGATGACTACAAGTTCAAAGAAGAGGTTTCCCCACGGAGTATGGGGGAGCAATTCACAGGTCTTTGTCAAAGCAAAGCGCAAGCAAGAGCAATCAAGAAAGATGTTCCATCTTGAAAAATACTAGATCTTCTACATCAAGATCAAGTGGAATTCTCAAGGAAAATTTATGATATTTATAGGTTTTCTATTTTGCTGGTCTCTCGTAGTGTTATACCGGGTTTAGGATAGGCTCTCAAGTGAGTAGCTCGATCATATATTTCGGCGGGAGCTCAAACCTTTGCATTCGTAGCATCATCTTTTTTGGTTGTTGTTTGGATCTTGTCCATGTGAGGATCTAGAGCTTGTGGTTATTCATAACATGCTCTAGTTCATCAAAAATGGATATCCCTTGAATATCTTATTACGGTTTTTATCTTGCAGGTTTTCTGGCTCTACACCTTGGGAGATATCTCACATATATACTTGATATTTTTTCTCTTGGTGGTATCCAATATTTCAACTTTTGTTGGACTCTACTCTTTATTATATTTCCAACAAAAATGGTTTCATCCTAATTGGACTTTCCAAGCTCAACTTCTTGCATTTTGGGTTTTGGAGGTTTTACCGGTTTGTTACTTCTAGAGAGGTCATATCTTTATCCATTTTAGTATTATGCTCTCATGTTGTACTATGTATCTTTGCATAATCTTGTAGAGCTTGTTGTTCTCTTCAAAACGAGCCCAAGATCATCAAAACCGGAGTCTGGAGAAAGTTTTCGTGCATGATATCCAGTGTTTTTTATTGAGTGGACGTTCCGACCAAAGTTCCGATCTACTTCCAAAGAGAGTGTTTTTCCTCTTTGTTTTTTGTGTTTCTATTTACTGGTAGTACTGGTGGAGCATTGGAAGTTCCAGTGGCGTGCGGATCTTGCCCAAACGGTCAGTTTTTCCTTGTCCTATTTAAGGGAGGGGGCTTCTTCCCCAATGGTTCCCCATCTTTGGAGCTCATTTTTGCCCACCATTATTGATCTATTTGAGCTTTCCCTCCCATGATTCTTGCATATTTTTGAGGGAAAAGTGAGAGGAGATCTTGATCTACAAATCTACCAAATCATATTTCTTCTTAGTGAAGGGAATCTTGAGATCTAGATCCTGGAGGAATTTGGTGTTCTTCTCTTGTGTTCTTCCTCTCTTATTCCCCCAATAGCTTTTGTAGATTTGGTGGAATTTGGGCGTGAAGGACTTACCCTTGCATTTGGTGCATAGGTTTGAGTTCTCCTCGGAGATTCGGTGAGTACAAGCTTGTGGGCTTGTTACTCTTGGGTTCTTGGGACCCTTGATGGTTGTGCAGTTGGTGTGTTGACTTCTTGCGGCCTCCAATTGAGTTGTGGAGAAGCCTCAAGCTTGTAGCCTTTTGTGTCTTTGTTGTTGGAGACTCCAATTGAGTTGTGGAGCTATCCCCAACCTTGTACGGGTTTGGTGACCACCCTCAAGTGTCCCATAGTGGATTGTGAGTAGGCCTTTGTGGCGAGCTCACAAAATAATAGGATGAGCCTGTTGTGGCATTGCTGAGTTGTGTGCCTTCGTATCTTGAGGTGAGGCCTTGTGTGGTATTGGGTGAGCATCGAGCCACAACACCTTCAGGTGAGCCATTTGTGGTGTTCGGTGAGCATTGCACCATTGCACCTTTCCAACGAAGACGTAGCTTCTTTGGAAGTGAACTTCAGGATAAAAATCATCGTCTCCATGTCCAGTGGTTATCTCTCAACTGAGCCCTTTACTTATGCAATCTACATTATGATAGACATCATGCTTGAAGTATTATATCTTTCTATCACCTTGTTGCTTCCCTTGATTAGCATAGGTTGTTGGTGCACTTAGCCGAACCTAGTAGATATAGGTTTTGGCTTGATAAATTAAACGTTAGTTTTATTCTGCATTTATTAGAGCCTAAGCCATAATAATTTTAAAACGCCTATTCTACCCCCTCTAGGCGACATCCGTTGCACTTTCACACTTGATTTTACCTTTACACTTTCAATCCATCATATGAATATGATGATGTTGTTGATTGCTTCTATAACATCCCAAGATTTTAGAAATTTAGGACTAGAAAAAAATGCATTTGCATTGCATTGATGAAAATTTTGAGTTACAAAACACAAATTGCAAACCCTATATTTCAAATCCTACTATAATTTGACATTTGGGTCTATAAGGAATTACAAAAAGATTCATAAACAAGTAATTTTACACTAGGAAAATTATTGGCAAAAGTGACCCTGGAATGACCCCCTATATTTTGGAAAAATATTGAAACAAAATGTACTCATGTGGAGTTCATATGAAAAAGATATAAAGGAAATACGGAAATCATAAAAAGAAAAAGGAAAATAAAAAAGGACTAAACCTAACCTAACTAGGCTAGCTAGAGCCAACCTAGCACTAACCTACCGAAAGCGCGAGAAGTGCAGCAGCAGCAACACCGGCCGAACAGCCCAACTAACCTAGCCTACCTAGCGCGTAGCACAGTGCAACAGCAGCACCAGTGGCCCAGCAGCAGCCCGCTGCTCTTGTGCCGCTGACGGGTGGATCCACTTTGGTCATCCCCTACCTCCGGTCGTAGCCCGACTTGCGCATGCTATCAAATCCAAACGAATACTCGACAAATCCGTCGATTCATTCATTACCCAGTACCCTTCTTCACGCCAGCACCCCCATATAAGGACCCTGCCGCCTCCTCATCTTTTTTTCTGAAATCGTCAAACCCTAGCCAGATTGCTTCCCGACCGCCACCCTTGTCAGAGCCACCTTAGATCGACTTCGAACCAGAGGTTCTGTGCCATGCCGCGCCTCCTATACTCTTCTAACCTCTCATTATTGATCTGCCACCATGTTTTGACCATCTTTCCCTTGCATAGGAGCCCTACAACGAGCTCACGACACCGCCGGAGCACCACCGGAGCTGAACAGATCCATCCACTCCTTGCCATCGACTGAGGAGGAATTAGGAGCCCCGAGACCACCAACGAGACAAAAGTCGACCAATGTGTCTCGTAGGACACCTAGACCTCACTGGAGACCGTCGGAACCACCGAAGCACCGCCAGTTGCTACCGCTGAACCGTCGCCGCCGCTAGTCGATGTCGACCAAGGTGAGCATGAAAGCTTCACTTCCCACCACTAGATCTCATATGGATGACCCGGATTAGATTGGTCGGCGAACTGGTACCGGCCAATACGATCACACCGTGTGGACTCCATGTCAGCGCCGCATCACGCCCAGTTAGCGCTGCGCGCCGAGTTAGCTGTTGCGTCAGCGCGGCATATTCCCCGGGAATATTTCTTTTTAATTGAGATTGATTAAAATTATCAAAACTTGTGTTAAACTTGTAAAATTCATATAAAAATATTTATAGATCCAAAAACTGCAAATAAGACATAGTTGGATTCACAATTTTGTGTAGATTATCAATCTTTAATTGGATATAACAATTTCTATAAATATTTGTCGTGATTATTTAATTGCTTTAATATGCTTTTTAGAGTAATTAACTCATAGGAAATAAATTACATAATAGAAAAATACAAATGACATACCCTTGGGTTCGCAAAATGTTCTATAACATAATTCTTGAATAAATTACGAGTTTATAGTATAGATAATTTTTGATATATTAAAAGGCACATTGTAGTATTTTAATTCTATAAAAAGATGTAGAAGTTATTTTGACATGAATCCTTTTGCTTCTGGCTTTAAAATGAAATGTCTATCCAGGAGTATTTTTACCAAGAATTGATCACACTGTTTACAATAGAGGCCAAATTAAATTGAATAAAGCCTATTAAATAAATTTAATTAAAGCAATAAATGGTTTTGATGCATTAAAAACTTTTCCATGCATGCCATCTGTAAGAATAATGATCATAGAACCTAAATACTCTACTAAAACTTTTATGAACATGTCATGCATGCATTCGTTGCATTTGTATTGATCTCTATGTGTTGTTGTTCACCTTGTTGCACCGATTCATGTAGATTGTGAGGAGTGTAACTTCTGTGATTGTCAATATTGTGCTTTTGACTCCTACAACCAAGGCAAGTGGTGCTACATAAATGTCCTACTTATTTTTCCTATGTATTGTAGCTCTATTTTTGTAGTTGCTTGTGTAGGAGCATTATGCTATGCTAGATCCCATTATTGTCGTAGTACTCCTTGTTAGGTGAGCCACTGTATGCTACATGTGCTACTTAGACGAGGGTGGATTGCACCATGATGAACTATGTTTTTGAAAGCAATTGTTTTGTGAAAACCAAAACAACTTAATTAATGATTAACCTAGGTGTGATGACATTGATAATTTTTGGATGATTTTAATACAGAAAGGCACCCATGCCTCAGAGGAATGTTTAGTGTCTTTGTTTGGTATCTTTCGTGTGCAACCATGTGCTAGTGAGTTATGGGTGGCTGGTTGGACTTAGTTGGTTGTGGTGAACCAGACCCTTCGTATCCAGAGATGTAGTGAATGGTAGGTTGGTACGGTGCGTGGATGGGTTGGGGGAACTACTTTCTGAATTGTCTCTTCTTGGACTTTTCCCGACCATGACACAAAATGTGTGTCATGGTAATAGCGGGTTGACCATGTCAAATGGGTAAAATGTACATATCCATGCAGGTTGTAAAACTTAATTTAGAGGCTATGACATGTTCTCGCTCATCCCAATTTCATAATTTGATAAAACTTGTGGTTGAACTTAATTGGGTTGTGTGCTTAAAGATCAAATGATTTAATAATGGTAGGATGAACTTATTTTGATGCTGCAAATGAGCCATGAACCCCACAAGCCAAATAAGCATGTAGTGACTAGGCTTGTTATATTCTCTCATAGTTCTACTTGCCAATACTTGAAAGTATTGACCCGACTTGTTTGGTTGCAACCTTTTATATTGCAGATTGTTTCGATTGTTCTGAGTGATTATATATGCTGTGACCCTCCACTCGACATTTGTTCGCCCGTGGAACAATTTGGACTATACCTTAGTTACGTTTACCGCTGCTATTTGAGCTAGTTTTGAGTTAAGCATTATGTAGTAATTGCAAATTATGGATCATTCGATGTAATAATGATGCACTGTTAAATTCTTTGTTATTCATCTATACTATGTGTGCTAGTGAACCGATCCAGGGATTGACACTATACACAGGAACTCAAGCTTATCAGGCGAGGGTGTTATCGGATGGTATTAGAGCAGTGTGTTGACTGTATGATCGTGACCTATGAATGGAGTAGGAAAGCCATAGTAATTATAAACTCTATTTCATCCTATCTATTCTCTTATTACACTTATTTCTAGTATCTTATTATTGCTTCAATTCTCATGCTCCTCTCTTTCAAAATATAGAAGGAAGACTATTGCTATGGATGAACTCAAAAAATTGTACTTATTAGATTTCTTGTAATCCTTGATGTTTCTTTTCTAATCTCATCTTATTCAAAACTTGTAGATGAACACTTGTGCGAGAAAGTGCAATATTAAAGAATAGTTAGATGATGTCCACCATATAGTTTTTTATAGGATTTCGTTTAGATCTAGCAATCGATTATTGCAAGAAATTGTGTGATAGTTGGTTTATTATGTTTAGGTTGTACTATTTGATACCTCAAAGGTCCAGAATATTTTGAGATATTTTATAATATACTAATGAAGGTTTTGATTAAAAAATCGTGATATTACTGCTACAATTTTCTGCCTGACCTGTTGTATTGTGCGTTTTTTCATATTTTACTTGTAACTTGCATTAATATATTTTAGAATCAGGTTCGTAATTTTCTGTATCATAAGAAAAAAATTAGCAAAAATTCTTAATGCGTTTAATTTGCATAGAAAAATTTGTGAACACTACTGTAGTTTCAGGATAGATTTTGTCTATTGCTTTTAAGATTGTAGGTTCACCCCCAAACGAATTTTAGTCAAAGGAAAACTGTTTTATGGATGGTATGCCACTAAAACAAAACTTCTGGAACATAATTTTTTATTTTGGCATGAGTTTTGTTTCTAATAATTGTTTGCTTGTGTATCAATTGATTGTTCTATATAGTTATGGGTCGTAATACTTCTCTAGTGTTTTTATCTATAAGTCGTCTATGCTGTCCCAATAGATGCCTCCCCATTGCCAACCGGATGGTATCGCTCAGCTCGTGGTAGCCCATACTCAACTAGCACATGTGATGACCTAGTTCATGGCCACCCAGAACAACAAAAACAACAACAATGGGAACAACCAGCCCTAGGGAGATGGTTTCACCAGATTTCTGAGGCTAAGGCCAATTAAGTTTTCCTCTGCACCTAAACCTATGATTTCTCTTGACTAGCTACGATCAGTGAACACGGATCTAGTGAATGTTGGATGTACCAATGCAAAGAAGGTGAGATTTTCTGCTCACCTAGTGGAGGGACCAACTACTTCATGGTGGGACACATTCCAGATCACCCACCCACTGGACACACTTACTTGGGCTATGTTTGCGGCAGTTTTCAAGACCCACCATGTCTCTTTAGGGACCATGAGATTGAATAGGAAGGAGTTTCACAACCTGCATCAAAGCAATCACATAGTGGCAGACTACATAGAGGAGTTCAATAACCTGTCTCGCTATGCCCCTAAGGATACTAACACTGATGCTAAGAGGAGAGAGAGGTTCCTGGATGGTCTTAGTGATGAGCTCTCACTACAGTTGTCAGTGGTTAATTTCCCTACATTTTAGGAGCTGATGGACAAAGCTAGAATTCTGGAAGGAACGCACAAGCAGGTGGAAAATCGCAAGTGCAAGCATTATTGCAATCACAACTCAGGGCCGCACCAGAGGACCCATACCTTCCATAATGGGAATGGGAACTCTGGATATCACCGTGGAGGTAATGGACTTGACTGCCATGGTGACAATGGACATCAACACCATGGAGAAGGAATTTGCCACAATTTTGGAGGCAATAATGGTCATAACAACAATTATTAGAAGAAGGATATCATCCAAGTTGATGTGTTTCAAGTCCAACCATAAGGGATATTATGCTGATAACTGCTCCGAGAGGAAGATTGAAGATGGAGCTAAACCATATTCAACCGTGAAGGCAACTGTGAACCATGTGAACATGGGAAAAGCACTCAATAAGCCAGGCTATGTGACTAGCAAGTTCCTGGTTAATTCACGCATCACACTCATAATATTTCAATACTCGTGCATCGTATTCATTCATATTGGGGCATTGATGGATAAAAATAGTTACATATGGAGTTACTTAGAGGATCTGTTAAAGAGAACCCACATGATACGAATTGATAGCTAGTACAACATGCCACCATTAAATCCTAGGGATTGGAGCACATGATTTTTCCACTAGCTAGATTATATTGGATTTATATGGCTTAAATGAAACTCTAGCATGGATTGGAAGGTTAAGAATCAAGTTTTGATAGATTGGTATGGCACACACACTCAGACGGAATAAAAATCAGATGTAGTCTAACAATTAGCCTTGGAGATGCCAAGTTCAATTATCTCAAGGGGGTTAGCCTTGAGTATACCACCCACACCTTGCTAGCCATTTTGAATCTCGAGGACGAGATTCATCTTAAGGGGGTTAGTTTGTAACATCCCAAGATTTTAGAAATTTGGGACTAGAAAAAATGCATTTGCATTGCATAATTTGCATTGATGAAAATTTTGAGTTATAAAACACAAATTGCAAACCCTATATTTCAAATCCTACTATAATTTGACATTTGGGTCTATAAGGAATTTCTAAAAGATTCATAAACAAGTTATTTTAAACAAGGAAAATTATTTCCAAAAGTGATCCTGGAATGACCCGCTGATTTTTAGAAAAAATTAGAAACAAAATGGACTCATTTGTAGTTAATATGATATAAAGGAAATAAGGAAAATAGAAAAAGAAAAAGAAAAAAAGGACTAAACCTAACCTAACTAGGCCAGCCGGAGCCAACCCAGTACTACCCTACCGCACGCGCGAGCGGTGCAACAACACCGGACGAGCGGCCCAACTAATCCAGCCTACCTAGCGCGCAGCAGTAGCGCTAGCAGCCTAGTAGGAGCCCACCACCCTTGTGCCGCTGATGGGTGGACCCCACCTAGGTTGTCCCCTACCTTCGGTCGGAGCCCGACCCATGCACGCCATCGGATCCAAACGAATGCCTGACAAATCTGTTGATTCATTCGTTACCCAACGCCCTTCTTCACGCCAGTGCCCCATATAAGGACCCCGCCTCCTTCTCGTATTTTCTCCTGAAATCATCAAACCCTAGCAAAATTGCTTCCCAACTGCCGCCCTCGTCGGAGTCACCTCAGATCGAGCTCAAACTAGAGGTTCAGTGCCACCCTCGCCTCCTATACTCTTCTAACCTCTCATTCTTGATCCACCGCCACATTTTAACCATCTTTACCTTGCATAGGATCGCTACGACGATATCATGATACCATCGGAGGACCGTCGGAGCAAAACAGCTCCATCCACTCCTTCCAAAGTCAACCCCCGCGTCTCGTAGGACACCTTGATCTTGCCGGAGACCACCGGATCACCGCCTGCTGCTGCCGCCGCTAGTCGACCAAGGTAAGCATGGAAGCTTCACTTCCCCACCACTGGATATCATATGGACGACCCGGATTATATTGGCCAGCGAACTGGTACCGGCCAATATGATCATGCCGTGTGTCTGATGCGTGAACTCCATGCCAGCGCTGCACGCATCGTGCCCAGTTGATGGCTCCCAAGTGCAGGAGATCAATTGTAGTACCTTTCAATAAAAAAAGATTGTCGAACCCACAAGGAGCTAAAGGTATTGGTTAGCAAATTTGACAAAGGAAATAATAGTAAATGCAATAGATTTGGTGTTTTGGGTTTGTAGTTTTGCAAGAATGTAAAATGTTGAAAGTAAATAGCAATAAGTAAATGCTCTCAATGAGAGAAAGCCTAGTACTCTATCCAGCAAGAGGAGAAGCTCAAGTGTGTGTTAACTTATATGTGACAAGCGTTCCCGAGGGCGACATGGATTTACTCAGCGTAAAGATTTCTACACAATACGGTGAATATGTTGTCAAGTTTTATTCCCTTAGGGCGGAGCCTAATTAGGTGCAGCCATAGGTATGGACTGAATACACCACTTATGATGGGTCCTAGATCCATTTACATGAACATCCAGGAATCATTAAGACATACATGTCCCACCATAGCAATATGTTCATTGGTCCCCGACATATAATCCCTCCAATGCAACTTAAAGAATTGGAAAAAAACGGTTTTCTACCAATTTCGTCCCTTCCAACCCCGATCATTGCATAAAGTATTCTCCTATGAGCCCATGCAGGTGAAGTAATATGCATTCGACGTTCACATAAAACAATCATAGAACAATATAAAAGATAGAAAACTGGACCACATACTCATTGCATATTATATGGAAATCATAGCCAATTCATCCTATGCCCTCAGGAACATGGGGATCTACTCAGAAGTTCCAACCATGGTATGGATTAGTAGCATACGGATTACAACACAATCTTAAAATATAATCTCTCCACCAAATAAAGACAAGATGCCAATCACAAACATGTAAATAGCCCTTAAAATAATATCTCGGGTTGAATCAATCACAAACTATGAGGGGAACGAGATGGATCTTGGAGATGGTGATGGTGATAATGATGGTGTTGATGGAGAGGCCGCCCCTAAGCCTAGGAGGAGTGGTGATAACGATGGCAGCGATTTCCCCCTCACCGGAGGCAGGATCTGCCCTCTCCCAGAGTAGGAGAGGAATTTCGCCTCCACCGCTGCCTCTGTAAATTGTCGGAAAATGTGGCGTAGGTTTTCTGGCGAGACGAAGGTGCTTGTAAAAAGGAGGAGCTGAGACGATGCTTGAGGGCTGAAAGAGCCCATGTGGCGTGCCTAGGGGTGGGTGCGCCACCTGGCCTCTTTCGGGCCTCGTCGCTCCTCTCGCTTCATTCTTTGGCCCAAGTTGGTTCTCTTGGTGAAAAACTTGTCAGGTATTTTTCCTTCGATTTATTGACATCCATAAGGTCTTGAAACAACAAAAACATGAAAAAGAGGTTTTCTGCCTCCCAGAAATTTAATTCCAATGAAAGGGACTTAGTAGGAAAGTCTCGTAAATCATCTAAATATGCATAAATAATGAAAGAACTAGGTAAATATGATTCTAAATAGTGCATAAAGGTCCTAAAAATGATGTTGCACAATGCAAGTATCAACTCCCCTAGGATTAAACCTTTGCTCGTCCTTGAGCAAATAAGCAAATAGATCATGATCATGCATTAATGAGCTTATGGTTGACAAGAAAATACGAGCATGGCATCATCAAATTATGCATATTCACTTGTCCAAAAGAAATATGAACTAACCACCATGCACATATGGGCTACATAGATAGATATTATCACTCACCCCTTACTTTTTGAATAAAAATTAACCATTACATGTTGGACAATTGAACAAGTCTCAAATTTATCATACACTCCGCTATCTTTAATAGCTTTGCATGGCTTTTTACCAGCTTTTAATTTAGCCTTTGGATATGCCTTTGTAATAAAGATAAGTTTCTCATAAAACAAGTAGTGGAAAAGAGAATTGGTTAAACAACAAGATAGACATAGCTATTTTGACTTTTTGTCAAGAACTTTCACCACTCTTTGCATGGCATTAGTTAACGGTCTTGCCCTAATAGTAACCAGTATAAACCTTATTCATGGGTCTTTCAATCATGTCATATGCTCTAGACAACCTTTGTCTTTCACTTTCCATGGCTAGCTGAATTCTCGGGTGCATGCCTTTTAAACACATTCGCATAGAGCATATGTATTGAAATACCCATGAAAACTATTCAGTTTACTCGTTGATTAGTAAGTAGGATAAGAGTACCTCATGTCCCCTTGTCATCCACCTCTTTCCAACTATTTATTTTATAAGACTCCTTATCTCACCACAAATTCACAAGGGATTTCTATTTTCGTGACCCTGGTTCGTTAGTTGTACTCAGTTTCCCCCAACCGCTTAGCTTTTCCTCACTTTTCCCCTCCGTCTATTCTAAAACCCTCATAGGCGCTCGGACGGGGGATGCCATCAGGTCAAAGGCTTGACCATTACATGTTGACCGGTGGGACCGTGTTTGGCGGGTCATGCGTTGAGCGTTACATTACGTCGCCTCGACTATTACATGCTAATAGGTGGGGCCAGGATACACAGCGGACCATCCATCCATCTCTCGCTGACTTGTGGGCCCCATTTTTCTTGATTGTGTGGCTGGTGCAGCCAATGACAAATGCGGTCGTTCTGTGGGGCCGTCGAAGCCAATGAACGATGGGGCCGCTATGTGGGCCGTTCCATGGGGCCGTCGTAGCCAATGAACGGTGGGGCCGTCATGTGGGGCTGGAGGAGGGATTTGCATATTTGCCACGTTTTACTTTGCAACTCGTATATTTTCCATTTTGTGTGTCACTAACATGTGGTGGTCATGTGGAAAATATGCAAATTTCAAAGAAAAAGTTTGGAAGATATGCAAAATTGTAAAATATGCAAAAATTGACAGGTATGGTCATATATGACATGTCGGTTCTCTCTCTCATCCGCTTCTAGCCCCCAGCCCCGAGCATCTCCTATACCACTGGCAGACAGAGCAGCCATCATTGGTGCCTCACCAGATCCGTCCTACGGCGGTATAGGACGGACTGCCGCGCTGCACCTCAACCATGGCTCTAGCACCTGTTTTGTCCGCACACATTGTACCTTGAGGCAGTACTGACCGCAGGCAGGTCCGCCGCCCACGATGACCGGGATTTGGTTCCGCCGCCATAGCTCGATGAACGGTCGCATCAATTACTAGTAGTGCTTGGTAAGACCTTCGCTCCTGCTCCGCCCATTCTAATCGATTCGGTTCCCGTAATTTCCTCGATATTGTAGGTTCAAATTAGTCCTCAATGTCTGGTTGTAGCGGGTACACCGGCGAGGGTGGGGAATCGTTCATGTCATGGCCACATTCTCCTTCTCCTACCACATTGGAAGTGCATGTAGCTCCTTCTCTTTGTACTACCGTTGAATTTGAAGTGCTACCATGGCCCATCAGACTGATTTCAATTGGGTTTGTTTTGGGATTGTTATAGTGTGCTATGCAGGCCAATGATCCATGGTACATTGCATACCAAGATGAATCAACCCAGTGGTCTAGCTAGAGGATGGATTTGAAGGAGATGGTTGCCAAGTTAGGTGATGAATTGGCCCGTAAAAACCTATTGATATTCGAGCTATATCATACTATCGAGGAAGAATTCAGAGCTTATTCGCAAAGAGAAGTTGACACTTGAGGCTGATCTTTTCGTATCTAATCAAGTGGTAGAAAATCTAAAACATGAACTTCAAGTGAAGGGGGAGGAGAATAGTAGATTCATGTGGGTAGTTTTAGTACTTTTCATCCGCGTCCTAGCAATTACAATATGCGGTTGTGGTGAAGGGTGGTACGTGTAATGATTAGTTGAATAGATAGCTAATTTAGAGAGTAGAATTGTCAATGGATGGTTGTGAGTTCTGGCTAATTAAGTCACTTTGTAGTCCTAATGTTGTTGAGAGAATGCATTGTCGGGCCCGAGTTGCTTGCCATTGGATCTAGCAGTCCCAAAGTGGTCGAGAGAATGCATTGCAGGGCCCGAGTTGCTTGCCACTAGATCTAGCGGTCCCAAAGTTGTCGAGAGAATGCATTGCGGGTCCCGAGTTTCTTGCCATTGGATCTAGCTGGCCATAGTTGGCGTGACAAATGCTTAGAGGGTCAAGTTGGGGCCTATCAGTTTTGAGTGTTCTGTCGCTGCCATGTAGACTTGTAGCATTGGCGGCATCATCCATTCCCTGTTCTAAATTAGTGGCTGAGATTTCCAATCCAAGTTAGTTGACTCACATTTGTCAAGATACAATCAAATCTAGACAAATATAAATCACCTAATTTGGGTTGGAGGGAGTACTACTTATGAATCATCTTTAGAGCATATCCACCGTCCTCACAGCTCAAATACATATCAATTTTGATTTAAATCATACATATTTCGATCAAATTTATACAAGCCCACCGGACATTGTCAAAGAAAGTACTAATACTTATGAATCAGCTTTGGAGCATATCCACCGGTCTCACGGCTCAAATACATATCAAATTTATTCAAATCATACATATATTTGAAGTCACAGAATTTTGGTTCAAATTGGGTTCAAATTTGTCCCAATTTTAAGTGGACGGTGAGCTAGCCACCCTCCCTGCCGTATGTGTACTACAAGAAGTACATGCAAAGTGCTCCCATCCGGCCACGAGGTACATACGACCTTCACCGTCAAAGTGCACCTCGATGTGCCAGTCGCGGCCGCGGCCTGCCTCGCACAGCTTCGGTTCACGAGGGCTTGATCTGCGCCACCACGGTGATGTTGCGGATGATGGCTTCAATCGTCTTCACATCAATGACCACTATTGGCACCACCGCCATCGTACTGATGTTGCGGATGATGGCTTCCATCGGTGTCTTTCATCGATGACCACTATCGGCACCACCACTGTCGCACTGATGTTGTGGATGATGGCTTGCATTGGTGTCTTTCATCAGCAATGGATCTAAGGATGTGAACATAAGTGAGACAGACAGAGACAGAAATTTTAGATGGTTAGATCCTCACCGCCGCATGCTGACTCGTGTATTAACGAGCTCGTTGGGGAACCCCAAGAGGAAGGTATATTGAGCACAACAGTAAGTTTTCCCTCAGTTATGAAACCAAGGTTATCAATCCAGTTGGAGCAAGGAAACACCCCAAAGGTGTAGCTAGCTGAACTATGGCAGGGCGCACTACCGGTGCCAGCAGCAATATGGAGACCTGCACAACACAACCACAAAACTCTGTCCCCAACTTGCGATGAGGTTGTCAATCTCACTGGTTTTGCTGAAAACAAAGGATTAAACGTATCGAGTGGAAGAAAGTAATAGTTTGCAGAAAGTAAACACAAAGTAGTAAACAGTTGATTGTAGATTGATAGTAAAAGAAAGGACCGGGGTCCATAGTTCACTAGAGATGACTCTCCTTAAGATAGATGACATGTTGGGTGAACACATTACAACGGTGCAATTGAAAAACATCGAGAAAGCATACAAGCATATACTACTCATCTTGACTCCTTTGAGACTTGATTGGGCATTACAACATTATACATAGACAGCCATCCAACTACATCTATGACTAATAATCCACCTTCAGGTTATCATCCGAACCCCCTCCAGTATTAAGTTGCAAGCAACGGATAATTGCATTACGAATTGCATGTAAAGTAAACAATATGATTGTTCTACGAACAAAGGATTGTTGTTTTCTCCCTAGTAGCAACAACACATCTAGTACCTTAGAGATTTCTGTCACTTCCCCAGATTACTAGAGCCATGGACCCACTATCGAGCATAAATACTAACTCTTGGAGTTCCTAGCATCTACTTGGCCAAGATAGCTACTAACAACGGAAAGCATGCAAGATCAAAAATAACAAAGACATGATAGAATCAATAATCTGAAATAGCATCTCAATATCCATCGGATCCCCGCAAACACAACATGCAGAATTACAAATAGATGATCTTGATCATGAAAGGAGCTCACAAGATCTAACCATGATAGCACAAAGGAGGAGAACCAACAATCTAGCTACTACATGGACCCGTAGTCCAGAGATGAACTACTCACGCATCACACCGGAGGCTTGCATGATGATGAAGAAGGCCTCCAGGGTGAATTCCCCTCTCCTGCAGGGTGCTGGGAAGAGCTTCAGATCCCTCCCGATCTAGGGATGGAGATGACAGCGGCTACAGACTCTTTCGTGGAATTTTTTGATCGGGTCCTTAGGGTTTCCGTATCAGAGGCAACTTATAGGCGGAAGGAGAGGCCGAGGGGGTGCCTGGGGCGGCTAGACCACCCCCTGGTGCAGGCCAAGCTGGGCTGCGAGGCCAGGTGGTGTGGCCGGGCCCTAGCCCCTCTCCGTCTCGTATTATGGCTCCAGGTGTCCCTTGGTTAAAACTGACTTTGGCTTTTGTCCCGTCCAATTCCAAGAATATTCATTTTTTGACTTTCCTGGAACCAAAAACAGCAGAAAATAGGCAGCTGGCACTGTGGCTCTTGTTAATAGGTTAGTCCAAGAAATCATATGAAAAGTACTGCAAAGTGTGGACAAAACATAAGAAAGTAGATAAAACCAAGCATGGAACATCAAAAATTATGGATACATTTGCAACGTATCAACATCCCCAAGCTTAACTCCTGCACGTCCTCGAGTAGGTAAGTGATAAAAAGAAAGAATAATTTTTGAGGTGACATGCACCAGCATAAACTTGATCAAAGTATTTGTAAAACATTGAAAGCTGGGATCATAGTACTTCAATCATAACATGAAAGACAAAGTTCTAGCAATAAGGCAAAGCAACTATGTTGCAACATGAAAAGGCACTACGTTTGTTTGTTTCACATAAAGAAAACATAGCATAGTAGTATTCATCTTGTCCCTCATAGAGTAGCACACATAAATGCATAGGACACCTTCAAAGTTCATAAGAGTGACTATATACAAATAGTTTAAAACAAGCAATATCAAAGCTATGCATCAATCAACAAGTCTTGGGACAATGCACATAGAACTAAGAATGACCACTATGCTCTCAAAGTAGGTGCATAAAGGTAGAAGGTGGAGACTCAATATAAAGGTGGAAGAAAAGCCTTCATAGAAGGAAGTAGGGATTCAAGTTTCATAAAGAGCTTCCAAAAATTATGGTACTTATTAGCTTTTAGCTCTCATTGCCCCTATCATAAGCATCTTGAAGTGATTAAGGTTAAAGTGAACAAACTATGGTGTATATGCTTGACGAAGTATAAGTTGGAATTCTCATGTCCCTTGAATACGAGGGCCGCTCCTCATGCTACTCAAGTTTAGTCACCGGTAAGTTCTTGTCATCGTAAGTACATCTGTATCATAGAGAACCGCCAACGGGGTACCCCTTGCCCGATGATACGGAAGTATCCCCATATCAAAATGACAAGGCAAGCAGACAACGAGCATCTCAGCAATCTTCTTATTTACCATGGGAATATGGTGCTTTTTTATCTCTTTCCTCTTTTCATAATCTTTTTTTTCTTATCCTCTTTTTTCTCAATATCTGACTCTTTTTCTATAAGAAGAATGCTTCATAGACAACTCATTATGGTTACGCTGCAGGTTTCCACCATGACAGTATGGATTAGACCAGCGACCCATGTGTTTCTCTAACACACATACATAACTCCATGGACTTACAAGCTCCCCTTTCATTTCACACCGACGACATCCATAGACAAAAGAGCATGATATCAACTAGGTACAAAGTACAAGTGCAATATTGAAAGCGTTCCCCATGACAACATGGTTCTCCTAATCCCCAACAAATAAGTGCAAGCATATACAACATAGACGACACAATGGTTCAAGTTTAATAAGGGCAAGAAAAGTAAAGTGTGCCATCAAGTTCGTGAGAGCTTTAATCACTAGTTTTCTCGTAACAAGTTTAATTCGGAAGGTAGCTAAAAACATGAATATACTTGGAATAACATATGCTAGTAGGTAGGTATGGTGGACTCTTTGGAATAACTTGGTTTATGGAGTTGGATGCATGAGTGGATCTCATACTTGGTTGTGGAGGCTAGCAAAAGACTAGGAGCGACAAACTAAGAGAGCAATAATGGCCATAATCATGCAGAGCGACAAAACATCATTAATCAAAGCATAAAGTGATACTACAAGTTGAAAACTAAAGGATCATAAAGGCTATGGTGACTTGGGATAGTCATAACATGGTGTGAGCATGCGCCAAGTCAACCCAAATAAAGCATCAAACGAGAATACCACAACTATGCTTTAATATGCTAAAACAACGCATGATTCTTCCAAGGCACATTAAGAAATCTCAATTGTTTATAACAAGTCATGCTACAGCAAAGAATACTAAGCACAAATCCAAAAAAATATCGAGCATGGCATGACAAAGCATAGGCCACAGTCAAAAACAAGCTCTCTTTACCACTTAAGCATGAACTTTTCTACTCTTTTCCAATCCAAACCAAACTATTTGAAAACCAATGCATGAAAAAGATGGTCCAACCAATTTATTCAGCAAACTAAGAAAACCAAGCAAACGAAAAACCAAAACGAAAACGAAAAAGAAGACGCTCCAAGAACAACACAACTATGCATGAAACAATAAAAATGAAGTGTTTGAAAGAAACCTGGGATTTTTATTGATGAAGAGGGGGATGCCTTGGGAATCCCAAAGCTTTGACACTTGTACTTCTTGAATATTTCTTGGGGTGACATGCGCGGCATCCCCAAGCTTGAGCTTTAGTCCACCCTTCATCTTATTACTCATTCCTTCCATACACCTGAAATTTTTTCTTCATACAAAACTTCACACACTCTTTATTAGCAACATTAGTGCACTCAAGACAATAAGTCTTTAGGTTCAGTTCCAACACCAATAAAACTTCCATTAAAACACTAGATACTGTAGCACTTCCCCTCAAAAAGCTCAATTCCCCAAAAGAACTCAAAAAGGAACCAACAAGAAGCAAATGCAAATAATGGCAGAAATCTATCAAAACCGACCATCAGGTAAAGACGAATTTTGTCGAAGACCTTCCGTTGCTCAAATAAAAAAGTGTTGAACTAAGAAAAGTTAGATAACAACATGGGGAAGAAGCACACAAATTCACGCCTCAAAAGGACGTACCGAGATTTTACACGAATTTTTATGGTGAAGCACATAAATCTGTTTTGGGACAACAACTTTCCCAATCATTACTTCTCTCTCATTAGAGGTTACTCTTGGTACAAAAAGCAAATAAAAAGGATAAGGAGCTGTTATTACTAAAGTAATAACTTTCAAGTGTCATTTAAAACTTTTAGGTTATCTCCCAATAAGTACTTTTCTTTACCGCCTTTAAGTTAGGCATAAGAAGCAAGAAAAAGGATCAAGTGTTCTCAAATAAAGAAGCATTAAGAGCAAATTTTGTTTTCATAGGAGAGGCAAAAGAAAACTTCTCTCTCTTCTTAGGGAAGTGTTTTATACCTTTCTTGAGTGGGAGTTGGTATTTAATGGTGCCTTCTTTCATATCAATAATGGCACCAACAGTTCTAAGAAAAGGTCTTCCCAAAGTAATAGGACAAGAAGCATTGCATTCAACATCCAAAACATAGAAATCAACAGGGACATAGGCATTGTTAACCATAATAAGAACATCATTAATACTCCCCATGAGTTTGTTTTTAGCATTATCATCAAGTGGGACATTCAAATAACAATCTTCAAGTGGTGGCAAATCAAGCATATCATAAATCCTTCTAGGCATAATAGAAACAGTACTATCAAGATCACATAAAGCTTTGAAATCAAAATCATTCACTTTCATATTAATGATGGGTTCCCAACCATCTTCTTGTTTTATAGGAATAGAAGATTTATGTTTCATCTTTTATTCTTTAATCTTTATGAGAGCATCAGTAATGTGTTTTGTAAAGGCCATATTCAGAGCCCTAGAATTAGGACTTTTAGCAAGTTTTTGTAGGAACTTAATAACTTCAGAGATATTGCAACCATCAAGATCAAAATCATAATTATCATCTAAAGTGGTAGAGCTATTACTAGACTCAACACTAGTGGTAGTGATAGTAGAAACACTAATGTTTCTAACAATTTCATCTTCTCTTTCCCACTTAGCATGCAATTCAGCTAATAGTCTAACATTTTCATCAATTCTCACGTGTATGGCATTGGTGGCAGCAAAGGGATTATCATTAGTTTCAGGTTTAGTAGCCATTTTATTAATCAAAGAGGATTGAGCTTTAGACAAAGATGATATATTTCTTTCAGCATTAGAAAGTTTCAATTGCAAATTAGGAATTTCCCTATTCAAATTCTCATGTTGATGACTAATATTCTTCAAAATGGTAGATTGTTCCTCCATAGTTTTAGTAAATAATTTGTTTTGTTCATATTGCATTTGCATGAAGTTTTTTGTGGCTCTTTCAACTTCTAAAATTCTTCCTTCACTAGGTGTTCCAGGTTTGCCATTATAACCAAAAGTATTATTAGGAGGGTAAGGCCTATAATTGTTATTACCATACGCATTGTTGCCAAAATTATTATTTCTTATAAAGTTCACATCAACTTGCTCTTCTTGAGCAACCAAAGAGGCTAAGGGCACATTATTTGGATCAATATGGGTTTCCCATTAACAAGCATAAACATAATAACATCAATTTTATCACTCAAGGAGGAGGTTTCCTCAACAGAATTTATCTTCTTACCTTGTGGAGATCTTTCAGTATGCCATTCAGAGTAGTTAACCATCATATTATCCAGAAGCTTTGTTGCAGCACCCAAAGTAATGGTCATAAAGGTACCTCCAGCAGCAGAATCCAATAGATTTCTTGAAGAATATTTCAATCCTGCATAAAAAGTTTGGATAATCATCCAAGCAGTCTGTCCATGAGTGGGACAATTCTTTACCAAAGATTTCATTCTTTCCCAAGCTTGAGCAACATGTTCATTATCAGATTGTTTAAACTTCATTATTTCACTTCTCATAGATATAATCTTAGGAGGAGGATAGTATTTTCCAATGAAAGCATCTTTGCATTTAGTCCAAGAATCAATACTATTCCTAGTTAGGGAATTCAACCATTCTTTAGCTTTTCCTCTCAAAGAGAAAGGAAACAATTTAAGCTTAATGATATATCCATCTATATCCCTATGCTTTTGCATCTCACAAAGTTCAACAAAGTTATTTAGATGAGCACCGGCATCTTCATTACCAATACCAGAAAATTGTTCTCTCATAACAAGATTGAGTAAAGCAGGTTTTATTTCAAAGAAAGTAGCTTCAGGAACAGGTGGAGCAGTAGGTGTGCTCATAAAATCATTGTTGTTGGTGCTAGTGAAGTCACACAACTTAGTATTTTCAAGAGTAGTCAGAAACTTGTAAAACTAATTTTTGTGTGTTTTTGATAAAGAAACAAGCAAACAAAACAAAAGTAGACTAAGCAAAACAAAAATAACAAAGTAAAGAGATTGTTTATGAGGGACTCCCCTTGTGAAGATGTCATTGACTCCCCGACAACGGCGCCAGAAAAAGTACTTGCTGACTCGTGTATTAACGAGCTCGTTGGGGAACCCCAAGAGGAAGGTATGATGAGCACAGCAGTAAGTTTTCCCTCAGTTATGAAACCAAGGTTATCAATCCAGTAGGAGTAAGGAAACACCCCAAAGGTGTAGCTAGCTGAACTTTGGCAGGGCACACTACCGGTGCCAGCAGCAACGTGGAGACCTGCACAACACAACCACATAACTCTGTCCCCAACTTGCGATGAGGTTGTCAATCTCACCGGTTTTGCTGAAAACAAAGGATTAAACATATCGAGTGGAAGAAAGTAATAGTTTGCAGAAAGTAAACACAAAGTAGTAAACAGTTGATTGTAGATTGATAATAAAAGAAAGGACCGGGGTCCATAGTTCACTAGAGGTGGCTCTCCTTAAGATAGATGACATGTTGGGTGAACAAATTACAGCGGGGCAATTGACAAACATCGAGAAAGCATACAAGCATATACTACTCATCTTGACTCCTTTGAGACTTGATTGGGCATTACAACATTATACATAAACCGCCATCCAACTGCATCTATGACTAATAATCCACCTTCAGGTTATCATCCGAACCCCCTCCAGTATTAAGTTGCAAGATGATACGTCCAAAACGTATCTACTTTCCCGAACACTTTTGCTATTGTTTTTCCTCTAAACTTGTGTGATTTGGATGCAACTAACACGGACTGATGATGTTTTCAGCACAATTGCCTTGGTGTCTAGTTTTTGTGCAGAAAATCAACTATCAGGAAAAATCCCGGAAAATATGCCAAAAATCCTATTTCACCAGAAAACTCCTGGAGCCAGAATACGAGATGGAGTAGGGCTGGGGCCTGGCCACACCACTTGGCCGCGCGGGCTGGGCCTGGCCACGCCAGGGGGTGGTCTGGCCGCCCCAGACACCCCCTCGGTCTCCCTCTTCGCCTATAAGTTGCCTTCTGACCTAAAACTCAGGGGGGTTCGACGTTTTTCTAGAAAGAGTTCCGCTGCGCTGCCACCACCAGATTCCGTGATTCGGAACCAAAAACTCCGTTCTGGCACCCTGCCCGGACGGGGAATTGGAGGAGATCATCGCCATCATCATCACCATCGCTTCTCCATCGTCCATCCATGTTTCCCCCATCTATGAGTGAGTAATCTCCCATTGTAGGCCATGGGGATGGTAGGGATTGGATGAGATCGTTCACATAATAACATCAGATTGTTAGGGCATGGTGCCTAGTATTTTTTATTAGTGCTTTTTGACTTTGTTGCAACTTGTTATGCTTAATGCTTGTCACTAGGGCCCGAGTGACATGCTTTCAGATCTGAACATGTTATTGATTCATTATGATAGTATTGTTTATGGTATTACCTGCAAGTTGTATACACACGTTGTTGTCCAGAACCAATGGCCCCAAAGTGACAGAAATCAGAATAACCAGAGGGAATGGCTTTGATGTGAGGATCACATGTGTTCACGGAGTGTTAATGGTTTTCTCCGATGCTCTATTAAAAGGAGCACCTTAATTGCCAGTAGTTCCCTTGAGGCCCCGCTACAAACGGGCTGGCAGGACAAAAGATATTGTGCAAGTTCTCATTGCAAGCACGCATGACTATATATGGAACACATGCCTATGATTATCTAGTACTTGGATGTTTTATCTTATTTATCTGCAATTGCCCTATGTTCTTATTGCCATGTGAATTGTCTTGTCCATGCAACGCCCGTCCATCCATCCCTATGCCTACCGCGCTCGAATCCTACTGTTTACTGCAATTGTTACTACTGCCTTTACTTTTACTACTGTTGTTACTTTACTACTCCTACTACAAAACTGTTGCTACTGATAAACTACTGTGAGCAAGATTGTTTCCAGGTGCAGTTGAATTGACAACTCAGTTGTTAAGGCTTATAAATATTCTTTGGCTCACCTTGTGTCGAATCAATAAATTGGGTTTCACTTCCCTCGAAAATACTACGATACACCCCCTATACTTGTGGGTCATTAAGACTATTTTCTGGCGCCATTGCCGGGGAGCATAGCTTTATTTATCAAGTTCACTTGGAATCATTATTGTTCGCTGCCATCCATCCATCATGGGTAAGTCTCGTGATGGCAAGGTTCCTATTTTACCATCCATTACAAGAAGAGGTACGGTTCTGAATACCTCCGTTGCTCTTGATTCACCGTCTGTTATGAGTAAGTTCCTTACACCACCACATACACATGCTACACACACAGCTACTACTGCTGAATCTGAAACTTCTGATACTTATGATGCTGCTTCTACTGTGCTTGATA
Organism: Avena eriantha; assembly: GCA_910589775.1. Taxonomy (NCBI): domain Eukaryota; kingdom Viridiplantae; phylum Streptophyta; class Magnoliopsida; order Poales; family Poaceae; genus Avena; species Avena eriantha. The sequence goes on along the minus strand of OU342742.1, from coordinate 522,364,983 downwards.
AGAGTGGTTCATTAGGTCCTTTCCTAGATGCTACGATTGCTAGAACTATAGCTGGAAATACTAAAACTCCTAATGAAGACACTACTACACCTGTTAGTTCAACTGAGTCTAGAGAGAGCTATGATATTGAAGACAGTTATGTTGAGATGACCGATGAATTTATTAAAGAATGTCAAAACACCCATGATAGGAGCTTGCTAAGAGTCTCCTTGAGAGGCGTACTATTAAACCCAAATTGTCTCCTAATGCTAAGTTTGCTGCTTCTCCCATAAACATTAAAGATAAAGATTATGCTTTCTCTCTTGATTTATCCTATATAGCTATTGTTGAGAAAGAACCTTTTTGTGGGACTAAGAACGAAAGTGCGGTAGCACATATGACTGAGATTTGTACCATGAGTGGCCTGTTTTCTGATGATATTAAGATGCGCACCTACTTTGTTGCTAAAATTTCCCCCTTTTCATTGAAAGGAGAAGCTAAAACTTGGTTTAGTAATTTACCTCCTGGATCTATTGATAGCCCTGATTGCTTGATTAGTACTTTCCTGTAGAAATATTTTCCTCCTAGTGCTAGACATGCTATTTTGCTAGAACTTTTTGATTTTAAACAGGGAGAAAAAGAGATATTGCCTGAATCATGGGAAAGGTTTTGTGCTTTGATTCATGCACAAGCTGGATGTCCATTACCTAAGAATGAGCTTCTTGATATATTTTACAATGGACTAACTGAAGAATCTAGGACATACCTGGATAGTTGTGCTGATTGTGTTTTCAGGAATAGGCCTCCCGAGGAAGCTGAGGAATTAATGGCTAAAATAAGCAAGAATTATGAAGATTGGACTCCTCCTGAACCAGCTATACCTGAAACAATTATACCTGAACCAGCTATACTGGCGCCTATACCATCATCTAAGAAGATGGGAGTTATTGAATTGAATGATGAAGTGATGAAGGAAGCTAAGAAATGTCTTAAGGAGAAGGGGATTAAAGCTACAAATGTCAAGAATTTACCTCCTATAGAAGAATTATGTAAGCCTATCCCCCACTCATCCACTATTGAGGTACACTCTCTTCAACACTTTGATGAAGGTGGTATCCCTTACTCTAAACCTCTTGATCAATGCTTAGAAGAATTCGATATTTTTATTGTTAAGCAAGATAATTTTAATAAAAGGGTGCAAAATCATCTAATGGAAAACTCTAGAGCTATTGTTGAGTTGAAGGATATTGTGGAAAGAACCTCTAATGATGTTAAAATGCTTGTTAAACATTTTCAAATGGTTCAAACTCAAATAGATCAACTTATTAAAGTGCAAAAAGACTTGCTAATTAATGATGCTAAAGAAAAACATGCTTATGAAATTAGAACTAGAAGTGGTGCTGCTACCCAGGATCCTCTATATCCTGAGGGGCATCCCAAAGGAATTGAGCAGGATTCTCAACAAGCTAAAAATAGTGGTACTACTCGTAAGAAAAGGAAAAAGAAGCATAAAACTATTGTAGAACCCTCTGAACCTGCTAAAGATCCTAATAGTATATCTGTCTCTGATGCTGAAACTGAAAGTGGTAATGAAGAAAATGATGTCCCTGATAAAGAAAAAGTTGAAGAAGAACTTGAAAGGCACACTAAGAATACTAAATACACTAAAGAGGATTTTGTTGCTAAGAAACATGGTAGTGAAAGAGAGCCTTGGGTCCAAAAACCTATGTCTTTCCCTGATAAGAAACACAAGTCAAAGGAAGATGAACACTAAATAAGTTTTGTGAGTGGATGAAACCTTTATTCCTGCAAATTCCTTTGACTGATGCTATTAAATTTCCTCCTTACTCAGAGTATATGAAGGATATTGTCTCGAATAAAAGGAAGATCCCTAACGAAGAAATCTCTACTTTGCTTGCTAATTATTCCTTTAATGGTAAGGTTCCAAAGAAACTTGGAGACCCAGGGATTCCAACTATTCCTTGCTCTATTAAAAATAGTTATGTTAGAACTGCTTTGTGTGATTTGGGAGCAGGAGTTAGTGTCATGCCTTTTTCTCTCTATAAGAGACTTCAACTGGAAAAACTGATACCAACTGATATATCTTTGCAAATGGCTGATAAATCTACCACTATTCCTGTTGGTATATGTGAGGATGTACCTGTTCAAGTGGCTCATAATTGCTTGATATTAACTGATTTTGTTGTGCTTGAAATGCCTGAAGATGATAACATGTCTATTATTCTTGGGAGACCTTTTCTTTATACTGCAGGAGCTGTTATTAATTGTAATCAAGGAAAGGTGACTTTCAATGTTAATGACAAGGAACATACTGTTTATTTCCCCAAGAAGATTGATAGGACCTATGGTTTAAATTCAATTGAACATGTTGAGGGCATTCAAGTTGGAGAAATATAGTGTCCCATACCAAGAGAAAAATTTGAAACTATTATGATTGGGACCATTGCTATCAAAGTTGAGGTAACATAATCATTAGTGGAATACAAAGTTTTCTTTCATATAAAATTGTTTTGGTAACAAGACCTGATCAACCTTGTTAACAAAAGGATTTCATTGAACAAAACAATGTTTTCACCATGATTATCTCCGCTTACTTCTATTCTTTCCATTTTAGTTTTTGCTTTCGTTTAGTTTTCTTTTCTGTTGTTAGTTGCTTGCATATTAGAGTGTCTTAGAACTTCTGTAGTTCTAGCCTTGTTTTGTCATTGCATCATTCCAAAAAAATCTTTCTGTCAGAAAATCATTCATCTATACCTGAAAATTGCTCAAAAATAAAGTGTCTCGAAAAATTCTAGAAAATTCATCTTAAATTTTTACGTGAAAAAAGGGGCAGAGGAGTGCCTGGAAGGAACCAGGGGGGCCACCAGGCAGGCACACCACCTGGTGGCGCAGCCATCCCAGGGGTGCGCCTAGCCATGGTGTGGGCCACCACTGGCCCTCCACTCACTCTCTCACTTGCCACTTTCTTCTCTCTCCCGTGTAAACACCAGTTCATTGCTCGAAATCATGTTCTTGCTGTGCTTGCCCTCGATTTTTGGATCTCCTTGCTCAGCCCATCTTTGCTGCTGAAATTTGGAGCAATTGTTCTCTGGTATGTGACTCCTCCCCTTGTCCAAGTAGATTTGTGTTTAGTGGTTTATATCTTGAGTATTTTGCTGCTGTACGTGACAGGTTGTGAGAGCTTGTAAGCTTGTTCAATGCTTAGAGATATAGTTTTGATGCAAGTTTAGGCCTCTGCAAGTCCCTATGAGTAGTGCCCTTCATTATATATTCACTTTGCAATCACTTGTTTAATAGATGTTTAAATTTCAGAATATCAAAGATGAACAACCATACCTTTGGAGAAATATTTGAGAGGGATGCACCTAGGAGGTCAAGGCCCTCAAGATCAGTCTCTCATTTTAGGCCATCATACAACGAAGATCTCATTGCACCTGCTCACCCATCTACTTTTCCTTGTTTTACCTTCTTGCAAACTGCAGGGATTCTTGATGACTTCTTGCTACTAATTCAGAGGGTTGGTTTGACCTCATACATGCAAGATGAGAGTGAGCAATACGCTATGCTCACCAAAACTTTTGTGGAGAATTTTTTTTTCACCAACACCCCCTATCAGTCAACTGTCTCTTTCAGAATTTATAATCTGCCCTTTACCATGCCATTGGAAAGATTTTGCAGTATTGTAGGTGTAGGCATGACACGGATCGTGAAGAAGATTCAAGGGCGACCCGCTGATTTGCTGGAGCTCTATCGAGAGGTGACCAATGACGATGACCGCGTAGCCCAGCGCGGGAAGATAAGAAACATCCAACTCCCCACTCTTAGATACTTTGCATATTATCTTACTACTAGCGTTCTTGGTAGGGAGAATACGAGTAATATCTCCAACTATCATTTAGCCTTCCTTGCTGTTGCACTTAACAATGATACTCGGTACAATCTTGGCTCTCTTATTGCTCGCCGCCTAGCTGCTAGGGGGCCTATTTATGGGGGCATCATTGCTTCACGTATGGTCAATGCATTAGAGCTTTCGGTGGATCCCAATGATACTATATTGGCACCACAAAGGCTTGACCTTGCTACCATGAAAACACATCACTTCGTGACTGCTGATTCTGATATGGACAGTTTAGTATATAGGATGTTGTTCACTGACGGGGATGAGAGGGAGATCCCTTTGCCGCAATCTACTTTGTTTAGTGTTCACAGGAGGCCATGATCGCGCTCCAAAGAGGAGGTGGACGAGCAGCTCCGCTTGCTGGGTTTCCACAGGCAGCACCAGGAGGATGTGCCCTCCTACGATTACTCTGCGCACTACGGTGGGGCGTCCTCGAGCTCGCACCAGGATGAGGGTACCTCCTCACCGTACTACGGAGGCGCTCCATCTTGGACAGCTTGGGATTGACACCCACTTAGGCCAAAAGCCTAAGCTTGGGGGGAGGTACACCGACATCGCACTCATCTCCTTATCACTTTGCGTCTGTACTTTGTATATCCATGTTTCGTTCTTTTTTAGTTTTTGCTCTTTCTTTGCTTTTGCTTTCTAAACACAAAAAGACCAAAAATATTTCTGTTGTTTCTCTTTGTTTGCTTCTTTTTCTTTTTTGCCTTGGTTTGCTTTTTTGCTTTGTTTGAACTATTCGAAAAACCCAAAAAGATTTTGCTTTGCTTGTTCTTCCTTTTGGTTCTTGCTTTAAAAAATCGAAAACACCAAAACTATTTGTTGTTCTTCTTTGGTTTTGTGAGTTTTGTTGTAGGGTTTAGCAATCCTCAGTGGAATTTGGTTTCATATTATTATTCAAGCCACACAAGTGAAGGGCAATAATAAGGATTAATGACAACTTGACGTGTGGTAAGAGGCTAGTAACGAACTCTATTTGTTTTCATTTTTGTACATATACTCATCATTGTGGGCATGCTTAGTCTGTTCATGTAGGGTGTATGTTATTTATGGCTACTTAGTAGTTCTTGCTTTCATATGATTAGTTCCAGCTTGCTAATAGTTTGTAGCATGGCATATGAATGTTTGCTTGCATTACTCTATTCATAACTTGGTATGCCACTGTGGTATCTCCCTCTGAATGTTTCATTTGAAATGACTTGGCACATGCTCATGCATGCATATGACTGAAACATAATCAGTTAAGCCTCGATGAATTATTTTGCCTTAGGGGTCTTGAATCACTTTCATGCCATGATTAGTCATGTTTTGTTGCAAGCATGATTATGACAATTATTGCTCTCTCATTTGTCGCTCCCTTACTATTGCTAGCCTCTACTTGCACTAAGTATGAGCTCTACTCGTGTTTCCAATTCCCCAAAACCAATATTGCCAAAAGTGTCTAGCATACCTACCTATTAGCATCACCTGCTAATCCGCGCATATTCAATATGCCTTGTTTTCTTCCGAATAAAATGTTTGCTTGTTATGAGAAAGTTAGTTAGTAAAGCTCTCACGAACTTGATGGCACACTTTATTTCCTGCACTTAATAAACCTGAACCATTGTGACTGTCCATGAAAGTTATATGCTTGCAAATTATAGGCTAGGGATTAGCAGAACCGTGATATCACGGGGAACGCTTTCAACACCTGTAAATATATACCCAGTTGATATCATTCTCTTTTGATTATGGATGTTGTCGGTGTGAAATAAAAGGGGAGCTTATAAGTCCATGGAGTTATGTATGTGTGTTAGAGAAACACCTGGGCCGCCGGTCTAATCCATGCCTAATCATGGTGGAAACCTACAGCGTAACCATAATGAGTATCTATGAAGCATTCTTCTTATAAAGAGAGAGAGAGAGAGCTATTGAGAAAAAGAAAAAAAGAGATATGAGAAATGAGGAAAGAGAGAAAAAAGCACCATTTTCCCATGGTAAATAAGAAGATTGTTGAGATACTCATTGTATGCTTACCTTGCCATTTTGATATGGGGATTCTTCTGTATCATCGGGCAAGGGATACCCCGTTAGCGGTTCTCTATGATACACACGTATTTACGATGACAAGAACTTACCGGTAACTAAAGTTGAGTAGCATAAGGAGCGGCCCTCGTACTCAAGGGACATGAGATTTCCAGTTTATAGCCTGTCAAGTATATAACTCAGCTTGGACCTCACTTTTACCTTAACCATATTAAAGATGCTTATGATAGGGGCAATGAGAGCTCAAAGCTAATGAGTACCATACTTTCAGCATTTGGAAGCCTTTCAAACTATTCAAAACCTTTTCATTTCCTTATTGAGTCTTCATCTATTCTATGAGCACTTTCTTGAGAGCATAGTTGTCATTCTTAGTATAATATGCTTGTCTCAAAACTTGATTATTTGTGTTATGACTTTGATGCTTGTATCTTTGATATCTTTACATCTAGTCTTCACCTGAACTTCAGAGGTGCCTTGGTACTCACAATCAAAGGCAAGCGAGATACCACTCTATCATACCTTGTTATGAGCTCTACAATGTTGCTTATGTTTATGCTTCATGCTACTTATTATTTTTGAGTTGGAATCTCCTCATAGCTTGAAATGCCTATTAAGTAAACTTAGTTGCATACTCTTTATTATGAATTGTCTAAGTAGTTGATCACATGCTGAGAATATATACATCTTATGAAGCAAATGTGTTCGTGAAGTTTCTTTTATCGCACTCAGTTTTCAACTGAATTGCTTGAGGACAAGCAATAAGCTAAGCTTGCGGGGAGTTGATACGTCCAAAACTTATCTACTTTCCCGAATACTTTTACTATTGTTTTTCCTCTAAACTTGTGTGATTTGGATGCAACTAACACGGACTGACACTGTTTTCAGAACAATTGCCTTGGTGTCTAGTTTTTGTGCAGAAAATCAACTATTAGGAAAAATCTCGGAAAATATGCCAAAAATCCTATTTCACCAGAAGACTCCCAGAGCCAGAATACGAGACGGAGTAGGGTTGGGGCCTGGCCACACTACCTGGCCGCGCGGGCTGGGCCTGGCCGCGCCAGGGGGTGGTCTAGGCACTCCAGACACCCCCTCGGTCTCCCTCTTCGCCTATAAGTTGCCTTCTAACCTAAAAACTAAAGGGGGTTCGACGTTTTTCCAGAAAGAGTTCCGTTGTGCCGCCACCACCAGATTCCGCGATTCAGAACCAGAAACTCCGTTCTGGCACCCTGCCGGGATGGAGAATTGGTGGAGATCATCGCCATCATCATCACCATCGCTTCTCCATCGACCATCCATGTTTCCCCCATCTTTGAGTGAGTAATCCCCCGCTGTAGGCTATGGGGATGGTAGGGATTAGATGAGATTGTTCATGTAATTACATCAGATTGTTAGGGCATGGTGCCTAGTATCTTTTATTAGTGATTTTTGACTTTGTTGTTGCTTAATGCTTGTCACTAGGGCCCGAGTGCCATGATTTCAGATCTAAACATGCTATTGATTCATCTCTATCTCTACTACTTATAAAGAAGCAAACTCAAACTTCTCTACATGTACCCCATTAAGCATATACGGTTGTACCACAACCGCATGATCAGACCTCTAAACACAATCTAACGGTTTTCCTTAGCCTAATTTTTTTCTTTGGTACATTTAGAAAATAGGTTCGACGGACTGTACTCATCCCATCCGCATGGAAAACCCTTGCGAGCGCTGAAAGATCACACCCCAAAATCCCCTCTCCTGCGACGCCACGCCTGACACGAGATCTGGATCATGAGTTCACGACCACTCCAGGCGGCGCCCCTGCCTGCCACATCCCCGCGTGACGGCGCCTGACCCGTGCCCCGTCGTCCTGCTGCGTCGGGGCTCCTCCTCGACGACCGTTGAAGAGCCATCTCGCGTTCAGATGCATACGTGGTTCCATCAACGGTGGCAGTGGGCGTTGAGAGGCGCAGTACGTTATGTTTACCTGCTCAACAGACTCCACCATCCCCGCGCTAGGTCTCGCTGTCTACATCCACAGCTGAGCCACGGCCGCCTGCATCTCCCCTTGGTACAGGCATCTTGCCGGGCTGCCGATGGGTGACCAATAAATTACTTTTGCAGGTACAGGTCCTGGTTTGAGCTGTCTTCCTTTTGGCCTGATGAATTCACTTGCTTTAAGTGGTCCAACTATGCATAATTCTCACCGTGTATATATACAGGTCCATCCTGTAGCCTTTTTTGTAGCTACCTTGGTTTGCTTGTATCAACCGTAGTTGTCCCCAACCCAATCGGCAGTTTCCTGTAACTCAGATAACACTGAGATGCCAAGGTGCAATAAGACCACGTTCTAAATTGCTTTAGTGTATGGAAGAAGTGGTGCTGTGAGTACCGCTATCTGAGTTCACTAGATGGTTGCTTTCAATTTGATTTCCGTGCATAGTAGATATTAGACTAGTTTTTATACATAATTACATGCATAATTTTATAGGGAGAACATTATGAGATACCCCTGAATACCTTGTGTAACTCTACTGGTTTTTCAAGCTGTTAATATCAGTAGTTCAAATTACTACACAATGGAGTACTTTTTTCCTGTTTCTGAAAGTAAGAAAAAAAGGGCAAGAAAGGAGTACTATTTTCCTATACAAAGGGCAAGAAAGGAGTACTGTTTTCTGTTTCTGAAAGTATAAAAAAAAGCTTTCTTTGCAAAAGATGATAAAAATAAATGAGTAGTACAATTTTTGTATTTCTAGAAGTAAGAGTGAGGGGCACAATTCTGTGTCTTTTTTCCAGTTCCTCTTCCATGTGTATACAATGGGCATGAACTTGTCACCGCAACTCACTATAGGACCTTAAATTCAGCGGTATGATTACAAAACTCCAAGTTAGTACAAAGATGTTGGAACTGAGGTTGTTTATAAAATATTTATTTTATCATCTTTCACTTTACTTCATTAAAACAATTCGCGTGCTATGTGCTATTTAAATTCTGCTCTTTTACTTTATACATTGGTACTATTGACTACAAACATTGTCTATTTTCTTCGAAACAGTCTATACAATTCCTCAAGTTTGTGCTTAATGGAGATGGTTCATTCTTGAGCCGAGCACTTTATTTAATTATAATCTTTACTCTATTGTTATCCACATCAAGGTGTTATATCTTTTCTTTCCATCACCAAGAGCACCAAGTGAACCGTCAGGTTTGGATACCTTCATTTTGTACACGTGATCTTTTATCTTTTCGCAAGTTTCGCATATAATGCATAACATTTTCATATTTTGGATATATAGCTAAATTCCAGTACGAATGGCCTTTGAGCATTTTATTTAGTTTTTCTTACAAAGGCTTAATCCACTGGCCTCAAATGCAATGGTTTATTTATGTGGTACTTTATAGATGCCATGTTTGCAGTTCAGAGAAAGAAGGAGCAAACACTCCTCATTCGCAATTCAAAATATAAAGTTGCTATGATTCCTCTCCACAATTGAGAATTTTAATCGACGTGTCTTACCTTCTTGGGTCTCTCCGGTTCTATTCGGTGCTTACTCTTTATCTCCGGTTGATTTTTGTTGTGGACCTATGGATGCTTGCACGTAAGAAGTTATCCTTCCAAGGCAGGGTTTTTAATAGTAGAAATGTTTGTGGCTTGTCAAATACTCAAATGACTTCCATTTAATATCATGGTTATTTTTTCCTTGTAAACATTTCTACATCTGTGTAATCAATGATTGTGTTTATTACAATATCAAAATTGATTATCTTGTTTGTCACGAAGTGTTTTTTTTATTTTTCATGTATCAGTGGTCCAGCGATGATACCCATGTTTGTTTTCAAGGTGTGACAAAAAATGACTAGAGGAACTAAGAAAGTGACAGTGGCTTGTCTAAATGACTTTTGCTAGATGAAGTAATTAGTTGTACAGAGAATATTAAGCTTATTGAGTGTTAGCATCGATGATTGCATGAGTGCTTCATTGTTGGCATGGATTGGGCTGCGTCACCCATAGTTTCGAATCCTAATCCTCGGCTTTAGTGTTCATGCTCTCCTGGCTGAAGAAAAAGAAGTTGTAGCGAGCATCGGAGTAGCAACTTTGTTGTGGCTATAGTGAGGGTGTGTGAAGAAATTGTCAGCGCAACACCACCTGGTTTGGTGGCGGAGATTGGAGATGCTGGTGTCGTTCGGCTTCCAAGGGTAACATCCACCGTGCCACCGTGAGGACTGGTATACAATTTTTTGTTTTTGACAATGAATACCACGATTACATGGTAGAGATACATAAACTACCTTCTGCGATTATACAATAAAGTCTAAAAGAAACTAGCGAATATTTGAGGTCTTCGAACACTTTCTTTTTCAATGACACAATCTTCTCGTCGAACGAGGGCCTGAAGATCACTTATTGCAGATGATGTTGTCTCCATTAATATGGACATCAAAAGAAGACACCAAAATCTTAACCTAATTCTTGAAAACACCACTTTCATGAAAAACTAAACTCGTAGATCAGGTTTCTCACCCACCCCTCTTGGCACCAGCGAGGCTGCCGGAGGAAAAGGAACCGACTATGGAGGAGGCAAAGGTGGAGGTGATGGGCTAGGTTTCAGAGGAGGCAGCGGCGGCTGCGTGGTGGACATGTAGACAACTTATTCCGGCTATGAGCATAAAAGAGTCTTGGATTCTTGAGAGGGAATGGAAGGGATGTTGGGGCGCAGCACATGCGAGAAAAACATAATGCAATGTGTTAATGAAGGAAATCTAGAGAAACGTGCGTTGCATGTGCAGACTTACTAGTTATGATAGTATTGTTTATGGTCTTACCTGCAAGTTGTATACACACGTTGTTGTCCGGAACCAATGGCCCCGAAGTGACAGAAATCGGGATAACCGGGGGGAATGGCTTTGATGTGAGGATCACATGTGTTCACGGAGTGTTAATGATTTTCTCCGGTGCTCTATTAAAAGGAGCACCTTAATTGCCAGTAGTTCCCTTGAGGCCCCGCTGCAAACGGTCTGGCAGGACAAAAGATGTTGTGCAAGTTCTCATTGCAAGCACGCATGACTATATATGGAACACATGCCTATGATTATCTAGTACTTGGATGTTTTATCTTATTTATCTGCAATTGCCCTATGTTCTGATTGCCATGTGAATTGTCTTGTCCATGCAACGCCCGTCCATCCATCCCTATGCCTACCACGCTCGAATCCTACTGTTTACTGCAATTGTTACTACTGCCTTTACTTTTACTACTGTTGTTACTTTACTACTCCTACTACAAAACTGTTGCTACTGATAAACTACTGTGAGCAAGATTGTTTCCAGGTGCAGTTGAATTGACAACTCAGTTGTTAAGGCTTATAAATATTCTTTGGCTCCCCTTGTGTCGAATCAATAAATTGGGTTTCACTTCCCTCGAAAATACTGCAATACACCCCCTATACTTGTGGGTCATCACAAGCAACGAATAATTGCATTACGAATTGCGTGTAAAGTAAACAATACGATTGTTTTATGAACAAAGGATTGTTGTTTTCTCCCTAGTAGCAATAGCACATCTAGTACCTTAGAGATTTCTGTCACTTCCCCAGATTAGTAGAGGCATGAACCCACTATCGAGTATAAATACTAACTCTTGGACTTGCTAGCATCTACTTGGCCAAGATAGCTACTAACAACGGAAAGCATGCAAGATCACAAATAACAAAGACATGATAAAATTAATAATCAATCTGAAATAGCATCTCAATATCCATCGGATCCCCGCAAACACAACATGCAGAATTACAAATAGACGATCTTGATCATGAACGGAGCTCACAAGATCTAAACATGATAGCACAAAGGAGGAGAACTAGCCATATAGCTACTACATGCACCCGTAGTCTAGAGATGAACTACTCACGCATCACACCGGAGGCTTGCATGATGATGAAGAAGGCCTCTAGGGTGAATTACCCTCTCTGGCAGGGTGCCGGGAAGAGCTTCAGATCCCTCCCGATCTAGGGATGGAGATGACGGTGGCTATAGACTCTTTTGTGGAATTTTTTGATCGGGTCCTTAGGGTTTCCGTATCAGAGGCAACTTATAGGCATAAGGAGAGGCCGAGGGGGTGCCTGGGGTGGCCAGACCACCCCCTGGTGCGGGCCAGGCTAGGCTGTGCGGCTAGGTGGTGTGGCCGGGCCCCAGCCCCTCTCCGTCTCGTATTCTGGCTCCAGGTGTCCCGCGGTGAAAAACTGACTTTGGCTTTTGTCCCGTCCAATTCCGAGAATATTCGTTTTCTGACTTTCCTCGAACCAAAAACAGCAGAAAATAGGCAGCTGGCACTGTGGCTCTTGTTAATAGGTTAGTCCAAGAAATCATATAAAAAGTACTCCAAAGTGTGGACAAAACATAAGAAAGTACATAAAACCAAGCATGGAACATAAAAAATTATGGATACGTTTGCAACGTATCACCGCACGCTGTTCTAGCCGCCACACTTAGATCCTCACTGCTGCACGCTGTTCCAGCTGCCACGCTTAGATCCGTGCCGCCAAAAGCCGTTCCGAACCCCACGTGTAGGTCCACGTCGCCGCATGTCGTTTCGACCGCCACGCTCAGGTCTACGCCGCCGCACGCTATTCAAACCGTCACACTTAGATCCACACCGCCCCATGTCGTTCGGACTACTGCGCCGCCGTACGTCGATAGGAGGGGAGGAAGATGCGGCTGGTATACGTGTGATAGGGAAAGGGAGGGAGAGACATCCAGCCTGTTGGATCATGATGTGTCCAATAGTGGTTGGCCAAGATCCGCGTGACATACATCTCAACCAATCAAAGCACAATCAAACTAGGCACTAGTTGATGCGGCTGGTATATGTGCGACAGGGAAAGGGAGGGAGAAACATCCATCCTGTCGGGTTGTCCTTGCTATACAAGGTTAGGTGCGCCCATCGGGAGAGAGAGACCTCCAGCCTGTCAGATCATGATGTATCCAATGGTGGTTGGCCAAGATCCGTGTGACATACATCTCAACCAATTAGAGCGCAGCCAAACTGAGACATGAGAGAGGGGAAAAGTGAGGAAAACTTTAGCGAGAGGGGAAAAGTGAGAAAAACTTTAGCGGGAGGGGAAAACTGAGGAAAACTTTAGCGGGAGGGGGAAACTGAGTAGAGCTAAGGAAAACAAGGGCACTTAGATAGAAAAATGACTAAGGAAAATTCAAGCTTTTGGCATAACAAATGGAAAATGCGTTATTTGAACAAAATAATCCATCTTGGCCAATGTTATATTGTTTGCAACTCAAAGATACACAAGTGTTCCAAATTTGGCCTCATTTAGACAAAGTATGTTTTCGGATGGGTTATTTTGGAGGTTGATTGAGTAGAAAGCCATGCATCTTCATACCTCGTAGCTCATTCCAAGAAGGGTTTAAGAAGTGGTTTAGGGGATAAGTCCATTTGTCTTTATTTCCTTTTCCTTTATTATTTGTGCTAGGTTGTAGGTAACATAACAAGACTCCATGCGAAGGTTGTATTATGTTTTGACTTTTTTTGAATTAAACTAACCCTAAAACCATTTTTTGAATTTAATCACTTAGAAAAAATGTGGCTGATTATAAGTAAATCCAAAATTTCCAATTTTACATGGTAAATCAATCCAAGATACACAAGTGTGCCAAATTTTGGATCAATTGGTCAACATTTGCTATGGTTTAAGCCATGAACTAGCTAAACCCCATGTGTTGACCACATGTCGAGGGCAAAAAGGAGTTGTGCTAAGCAACTAGGTGGATGACCATAGAAACTTGCAATAACACATACATTATGGGATTATCCAACATACAAACTTGGGAGCATCACACTAGTTCAAATTTAATACAAACATTGACAGTAGTTCAAATTCATCATACAAATTCAAATTAATAATTCAAATTCATTTTTATTGCTCCTAGTGTTTTTCGCTGGGTTCACCACTTGCTCCGGGTGATCCTAGCTGGAATATTCGTGGACTCCACCATCAGCTTCTTCCATTTGTTCCCTTTGTTCTTTTTCTTTGCATCCAATGAATCAAGTGCTTCAATCTGTCGTACAATTGGTTCAATCATGTTTCGATCCATTCGTTCATACGGTTCAAAATGCATTGGCATCATTTCTTCAATATCCTCTTGTAATTCCTTTACTTTTGAACTCTGCTTCCAATTAATAAATTACTTTATTCTCCTCTCGATCCATTGGTTCAAACTCCTCTCGATCCATTGGTTCAATCTCCCCTGCATTTGGTTCAATCTCCTCTGCATTTGGTTTAATCACCTCTCGATCCATTGGTTCAATCTCCTCTAGATCCATTGATTCAATCTCCTCTAGATCCATTGATTCAATCTCCCCTACATTTGGTTCAATCTCATTTGCATTTGGTTCAATCTCCTCTCAATCCGTTGGTTCAATCTGCAATGCATCCATTTCTTCATTCTCCTCTCATTCAAATACTTCATTCTCATCTGCATTTGTTGCTCCTTCCTGATCATCCATTCCATAAGTTGGGTCCACTACATTTTTACAAAGCCTAGCAATGTGCCCTAGGATCCCACAATGTTTGCACTTATGTCGTCGAGGTGGTGCACCACCCTCTGCACTAGCTCTCATCATATTCTTCCTTGGCCTACCTGTAGGTCTAGTAAAAACTGGAGGGTATAGCTTGAAGCCTGGATCCACTTCCATCCATTGGTCTTTTCCAAACAAGGCTTGAACATTATGAGCATATGCTGCCCTAAATTTGGCAACAAATAAATACTCCAACACGTACTGATCAACTTCACCTCTTCACCTCCTAGAACACCCATGAAAAACAATGCATGTATGCAGGGTTTCCCATGGAGCTGCCATTGCCTACAATGGTATGTCCTATCAACCAAACTCACTGGATACCTCCATTGCCTATCTTTATTGTCAGTGTACGTTACCTCAGCCTCTAGTCCTCTTCTAATGCATTTTATCTTCCATTGTTTTTCCCTAGCATGCAAATCCTTAATCAAAGATGGGAGGATGAGATGGCCAACATATACTATTGATGCAATTCTTTGACGCAAATCGATCTTTATCATGATCATCTGCCTAATATTATCAAATATTTGCCACAACATAAGCCCTTTCGGTGACTTGACATTTGCATTGAAACTCTCTGCAAAGTTACTTGTTACATAGTCTACCTTGCAATTTTCACTGAATTGGCTTCTTGACCACACCATTCCATGATGTGCATCCAAGTACTCCTTCACCGTAGGTTTTTGTTTATACAACACTTCCAAATGATACAAATGCTTCCTCAAACTGCATGTGTATGAATCTGGCCATAGGTTGTCAGTATAAACTTTACCCTTGAATTTCTTGGTAAAATTCTGCACTAAGTGTCGCATACATTCCCTATCCTCCACTCCAAGGAATACAGCTTCTACAGCTTTCTCCAAACCTTTGCAAGCATCCATGTGGATAGTAAGTCCTGGTGGTGACCTATAAGGTCGCGCAAATTATCTTGAAACCACGTCCAACTTTCCTCTGACTCGATCTCCAAAAATCCAAAAGCAACATGGAACATCCAATTGTGGACATCAACTACAGTAGCAGCTACTAGCTGTCCTTTAAATCTTTAATGAAGAGTTGTTGCATCCACGGCCAAATAAGGCCTACAACTATCCATAAACCCTTGTCAGCAAGCTTTGAAACAAAGAAAAGCCCTTCTAAAGCACTCCTTCTCCTTTGTCTTCCCTCTTATTTTGTACTGAACTTTATGCCTGTCTATCTGTACAACACTACCTACACTAGCCATTGATGGCCCAAAATATATTCGAGCTCGTTGGGGACCCCAAGAGGAAGATATGATGAGCACAGCAGCAAGTTTTCCCTCAGTTATGAAACCAAGTTTATCGAACCAGTAGGAGCAAGGAAACACCTCCAAGGTGTTGTTTCCAACTTGGAATCCTGCACAACACAACCACAGAACTTTGCCCCCAACTTACAGTGAGGTTGTAAATCACACTGATTTTGCTGAAAACAAAAGATTAAACGTATTGTGTGGAAGATAGTAATTGCTTTGCAGAACATAAACAGAAAGCAGTAAATAGATTGTAGATTGATGGTAAAAGAATGGACCGGGGTCCATACTTCACTAGTGGTGATTTTCCTTAAGATAGATAACATGTTGGGTGAACAAATTACAGCGGGGCAATTGACAAACATCGAGAAAGCATACATGCATATACTAATCATCTTGACTCCTATGAGATTTGATTGGGCATTAACATTATACATAGACCGTAATCCAACTGCATCTATGACTAATAATCCACGTTCAGGTTATCATCCGAACCCCCTCCAGTATTAAGTTGCAAGCAACATATAATTGCATTAAGAAAAGTGTGTAAAGTAAACAATACGATTGTTCTATGAACAAAGGATTGTTGTTTTCTCCCTAGTAGCAACAACACATCAAGTACCTTAGAGATTTCTGTCACTTCCCTAGATTACTAGAGGCATGAACCCACTATCGAGCATAAATACTCCCTCTTGGAGTTGCTAGCATCTACTCGGCCAAGATAGCTACTAACAACGGAAAGCATGCAAGATCACAAATAACAAAGACATGATAGAATCAATAATCAATCTGAAATAGCATCTCAATATCCATCGGATCCCCGCAAACACAACATGTAGGATTACAAATAGATGATCTTGATCATGAACGGAGCTCACAAGATCTAAACATGATAGTACAAAGGAGGAGAGCCAACCATCTAGCTACTACACGGACCCGTAGTCCAAGGATGAACTACTCATGCATCACACCGGAGGCAGTCATGGTGATGAAGAAGGCTTCCAGGGTGAATTCTTCCCTCTGGCAGGGTGCCGAGAAGAGCTTCAAATCCCTCCCGATCTAGGGATGGAGATGACGGTGGCTATAGACTCTTTTGTGAAATTTTGATCAGGTCCTTAGGGTTTCTGTATCGGAGGCTTCTTATAGGCGAAGGGGGAGACCGAGGGGGTGCCCGAGGCGGCTGCACCCCCTAGGCGCGGGCCAGGCCTGGCCGTGCGGCCAGGGGGTGTGGCCCGCTCAAGGCCCTTCTCCGTCGCGTCTTCTGGCTCCGTGTTCCCCTCGGTGAAATATTCACTTTGGGTTTTGTCCCATCCAATTATGAGAATATTCATTTTCTGGCTTTCCTAGGACCAAAAACAGCAGAAAACAGGCAACTGTCACTGTGGCATCTTGTTAACTGGTTAGTTCTAGAAAATGTGTAAAGATACTCCAAAGTGTGGACAAAACATAAGAAAGTAGATATAAAACAAGCATGGAACATCAAAAATTATAGATACGTTAGCAACGTATCAACACCCCCAAGCTTAACTCCTGCTCGTCCTCGAGTAGGTACGTGATAAAAAGAAAAGAATAATTTTTGACGTGACATGCACCATCACAATCTTGATCAAGGTATTTATAACATTGATAGCTAGGATCATAGTACTTTAACATAGCATGAAAGATATAGTTCTAGCAATAAGACATAACAACTATGTTGTAACATGAAAAGGTACAAACAAAAGATTAATGAATAACAATGCTTTGAAAGACGTTTGTTTGTTTCACATAAAGAAAACATAATGAGAATGGTATTCAGCTTGTCCCTCATAGTGTAGCAAAACATAAATGCATAGGACACCTTCAAAGTTCATAAGGGTGACTAGATACAAGTAGTTTAAGAACAAGCAATATCAAAATTATGCATCAATCAACAAGTCTTGGGACAGTGCATATTGAACTAAGAATGTCCACTATGCTCTCTTAATAGGTGCATAAATATAGAAGATGGAGACTCAACATAAAATTAAAAGAAAGGCCTTCATAGAAGGAAGCAGTGATTCAAGTTTTATAAAGAGCTTCCAAAAATTATGGTACTTATTAGTTTTTAGCTCTCATTGCCCCTATCATAAGCATCTTGAAGTGATTAAGGTTAAAGTGAACAAACTATGGAGTATATGCTTGACAAAGTATAAGTTGGCAATCTCATGTGCCTTGATAACGAGGGCCGCTCCTCATGCTACTCAAGTTTAGTTACCGGTAAGTTTTTGTCATAGTAAGCATATGTGTATCATAGAGAACTGCCAATGGGGTATCCCTTGCCCGATGATATGGAAGAATCCCCATATCAAAATGACAAGGCAAGCAGACAATAAGCATCTCAGCAATCTTCTTATTTACCATGGGAAAATGGTGCTTTTTTCTCTCTTTCCTCTTTTCTCATCTCATTTTTTTCTTTTTTCTCAATCTCAATCTCTTTTTTATAAGAAGAATGCGTCATAGATTGCTCATTATGGTTACGCTGTAGGTTTCCACCATGATTAGGCATGGATTAGACCAGCCACCAAGGCGTTTCTCTAACACACATACATAACTCCCTGGACTTACAAGCTCCCCTTTCATTTCACACGGACGACATCCATAAACAAAAGAGCATGATATCAACTGGGTACAATGTACAAGTGTAATGTTGAAAGTGTTCCCCATGACAACATGGTTCTGCTAATCCCCAATGTATAAGTGCAAGCATATACACCATAGATGACACAATGGTTCAAGTTTATTAAGTGCAAGAAAAGTAAAGTGTGTCATCAAGTTCGTGAGAGCTTTAATCACTAATTTTCACATAACAAGTTTAATTCGGAAGGTAGATAAAAACATGAATATACTTGGAATAGAAAATGCTAATAGGTAGGTGTGGTGGACTCTTTGGAATAACTTGGTTTTGTTTGGAGTTGGATGCATGAGTGGAACTCATACTTGGTTATCGAGGCTAGAAAAAGACTAGGAGTGACCAACTAGAGAGCAATAATGGCCATAATCATGCAAAGCGACAAAACATCATTAATTAAAGCATAAAGTGATATTACAAGTCGAAAACTAAATGATCATCGAGGCTATGGTGACTTGGGATAGTCATAAAATGGTGTGATCATGCACCAACTCAACCCAAATAAAGCATCAAAGGAGAATACCACAATATTATGCTTTAGTATGCTAAAACAACGCATAATTCTTTCAAGGCACATTAAGCAATATCAATTGTGTATAACAAGTCACGCTACAGCAAAGATCATTAAGCATAAAGCCAAAGCAATATCAAGCATGACATGACAAAGCATAGGCCATAGTTCAAAACAAGCTCCTTTTTACCACTTAAGCATGAACTTTCCTACTCTTTTCCAATCCAAACCAACTTATTTGAATACTAATGTATGGATGAGGGGGTCCAACCAATTTATTCAAGCAAACTAAGCAAACGAAAACCAAAAACAAAAACGAAGACGCTCCAAGAACGACACAACCGTGCATCAAACAATAAAAATGAAGTGTTTTGAAGAAACCTGAGATTTTTATTGATGAAGAAGGGGATGCCTTGGGCATCCGCAAGCTTTGACGCTTGTACTTCTTGAATATTTCTTGGGGTGACACGGGTGGCATCCCCAAGCTTGAGCTTTTGTCCATTCTTCGTCTCGTCACATTACTCTTCCCTACACTAAAAAATTTCTTTCATACAAAACTTCACACAATCTTCATTAGCAACATTAGTGCACTCAAGATAATAAGTGTTTTGGTTCAGCTTCAACACAAGTAAAACTTCCATTAAAACACAAGCTACTGTAGCACTTCCTTAAAAATTTCAAATGATCAAAGAGAACTCAAGGAGAAAGAGATTAAGAGGCAAATGCAAATAATGGCAGAAATTTGTCAAAACAGACCAGCAGGTAAACATCAATTTTTTCTAAGACCTTCTGTTGCTCTAATAGAAAAGTGTTGAACTAACTAAAGTTGGATAACAACCTGGGGCAGAAGCACAAAAAATTACAGCTCAAACCGACATACAGAGATTTTTCACGAATTTTTACAGCGAAGCACAAAAATCTATTTTGGGATAGCAACTTTTCCAAGCATTACTTCTCTCTCATTAGAGGTTACTATTGGCACAAAAACCACACAAAAATGATAAGGAGCGGTTATTACAGAGGTAATAACTTCCAATAATCAACTAAAACTTTTGGGTTATCTCCCAATAAGTACTTTTCTTTAACGCCTTTAAGTTAGGCATAAGAAGCAAGAAAAGAATCAAGTATTCTCAAATGAGAAGCATTAAGAGAAAATTTTGTTTTAATAGGAGAGGCAAAAAGAATCTCCTCTCTCTTCTTAGGGAAGTGTTCTATACCTTTCTTGAGTGGAAATTGATAATTAATGGTGCCTTCTTTCATATCAATAATGGCACCAACAATTCTAAGAAAAGGTCTTCCCAAAATAATAGGACAAGAAGCATTGCATTCAACATCCAAAACATAGAAATCAACAGGGACATAGGCATTGTTAACCATAATAAGAACATCATTAACACTCCCCATGAGTTTCTTTTTAGCATTATCATCAAGTGGGACATTTAAATAACAATCTTCAAATGGTGGCAAATCAAGCATTTCATAAATCTTTCTAGGCATAATAGAAACACTACTATCAAGATCACATAAAGCTTTGAGATCAAAATCATTCACTTTCATATTAATGATGGGTTCCCAACCATCTTCTAGTTTCATAGGAATATAAGCTTTATGTTTCATCTTTTCTTCTTTAATTTTTATGAGAGCATCAATAATGTGCTTTGTAAAGGCCATATTCATAGGACTAGTATTAGGACTTTTAGCAAGCTTTTGTAGGAACATAATTACTTCAGAGATATTGCAACCATCAAGATCAAAATCATAATTATCATCTAAAGTAGTAGAGCTATTGCTCCCATGTTTCGAAGAATTTCAGCATTTTTATTAGAAAAGGTTCCATTGGGTTTACTAGCTTCAACATTAGTGGTAGTGATAGTAGAAATACTAATATTTCTAGCAATTTCATCTTCTCTTTCCCACTTAGCATGCAATTCAGCTAATAGTCTAACATTTTCATCAATTCTAACTTGTATGGCATTAGTAGCAGCAAAGGGATTTTCAATAGTTTCAGGTTTAGCAACCATTTTAGTCAGAGAAGATTGTGCTTCTGCCAATGATGCTATATTTCTTTCAGCATTAGAGAGTTTTTCCTCAATAGTTTTATTGAAAGCAGTTTGTTTACTAATAAAATATTTAAGCATAACTTCAAGTTCAGAGGGTGCACTCCTATTATTGTTGTAGGAATTTCCATAAGCATTACCGTTGTTGGGAGGATATGGCCTATAATTATTATTACCAAAATTATTCCTGTAGGCATTGTTGCTAAAATTATTATTTCTTATAAAGTTCACATCAACTTGCTCTTGTTGAGCAACCAAACAGGCTAAAGGAACATGATTTGGATCAATATGAGCTTTTCCATTAACAAGCATAGACATAATAACATCAATTTTATCACTCAAGGAGGAGGTTTCCTCAACATAATTTACCTTCTTACCTTGTGGAGCTCTCTTAGTATGCCATTCAGAATAGTTAACCATCATATTATATAGAAGCTTTCTTGCAGCACCCAAAGTAATGGTCATAAAGGTACCTCCAGCAGCAGAATCTAGTAGATTTCTTCAAGAATAATTCAATCCTGCATAAAAGGTTTGGATAATCATCCAAGCAGTCAGTCCATGAGTGGGACAATTCTTTACCAAAGATTTCATTCTTTCCCAAGCTTGAGCAACATATTCATTATCAGATTGTTTAAATTTCATTATTTCACTTCTCATAGATATAATCTTAGTAGGAGGATAGTATTTTCCAATGAAAGCATCTTTGCATTTAGTCCAAGAATCAATAGCCATGGAGGTGGATTCGAGAATTTGAGCGATGCTCTTCTCATGATCTGCTTTGAGCTTATCCAGCTCTTGGTGAAGTTCTTTATTCTCCACCACCAGGGTTTTGAGGTTCTCGGCCTCTTTAATCATAGCACATGACTATTTTACCAGTCCTGTAAGAAAAAATAACAACAGTTCAGTAAAAGAAATATTCGACTAAGAAAATCAAGACAAAGTTTTGAGTCTCGGAATGTTTACCTTCGGCCTCATCCTTTGAAACCTTCAACTCAACATTTTCAAGTCAGAGAGCTCTGATCTCTCTCCGCTTGTTGCAGATATTCTTCAACAAATCCTGGTTATATGAATTAACTTTCTGTAAGTCAGAATACCCAGAGTCAGAAGTCTACTAAAGACTCGGGCTAATATTGTTACTAATATCAGCACGAGCCTTGGGGCTACACTAGTTCATTCTTTGGCATCCTAAGGAAGCATAAACCTGGATTGTATATCCTACTTCATGTTTGGGGGCTAGGGGATATAAAGTACAATAAAGAAAAACGTGAGTTGGAATTCCGACTTACATGATTTCATGTGTGAGCTTGCTCAGGCACATGTTCACCTCAGTGGTAACCTTCTCGGCGAGGGTGAGTGGAAAAACCAGAGGTGGTGGAAGCACACCAGCTCTAAGTCCCTCGTCGCGAAGACGGACTCGTTCAAGAAGGTCAGAGTACTTGACGTCTTCTGCCTCTTGTGCTTCTTCTTCGGCAGAGAGATTTCGGCTCTCTAGGCATTGCCGGGCCAGAAGCTGGATTTCTTCTACAGATTTCCGAGACAAGCCAAACTTGGCAAGTCCCGGATTGTTCAAGAGGTTTTCGGCAAAGGTCTCTGCCGAGGGATCATTACCCAAAGAGGGTTCACCCTTATCTAAACATGAGCCACCCATGGTGACGTCAGTC
This sequence comes from Avena eriantha, assembly GCA_910589775.1. Lineage (NCBI taxonomy): Eukaryota > Viridiplantae > Streptophyta > Magnoliopsida > Poales > Poaceae > Avena > Avena eriantha. Next base: position 522,342,337 of record OU342742.1, on the reverse strand, counting down.
TGCGATTCAAGGATCGCTGGCCCCGTTGAAGGAGCCGGATCTTCTGCGACAACCGACGATGGAGTAATCACCGGCGTTGCAGAGGGTTGTGGGGCAGGGGTCGGAGGAGCTACGGCGGGAGAAGCGATAGTTAGCTTCGTCTGCCGCAAGGGCTTCGAAGAAGTTCCCTTCCCCTTGCCCTTGATGAGCTCCTTAGCTCTGGGAGTGTAATAGAATGGAAAACATTACATCTTGGAAGAAAATTCGAGTAAGGTACAAAGGCGGAAACTGTGTTGAAAGTTACCTCTTCACAACTAGCACCTCCTTTGTACCGACGGCCACTGTCGGAGCTTTGCGCTTCCTGGGCACAACGTTCGGCAGTGGGACCAGTTCCGCCTCCTGAGAAAACTCTAGAGGATATCCCTCGAGTGGAGCAAATTCCGACTCGGGGAGGTCGGCAAGCTGAAAAGAAGAAAATATCTCAGCATTGCAAAATAGCTTAAAAGGTGAAACACATAAAAGGGTTTATTATAGAAGCTTACCGGAACAACAGGGTCTTCCGCTGTGTGCATATCTAGAGACAAGTCCGGAATCTTTCTCTCAATCCGCTCCTTGATCAGCCATTTGATCTGGCTTATGTAATCTTGTGGCTTTAAAGCCTTAGGACTGATGCGAAGAGAATCATTCTTTGATGCCGTGATGGAGTGCATCATACGGTCGCCGTGGTGTTGGAGAGGCTGGATCCGGCGTGCGACCCAGCATTGGACCAGGTCAGATCGTTTCAAGCCCTTGTGTTTTATTAGATATTCGATCCACCTCTTAGCGAGGATCGGATCGTCACTGAGAGCCAGAGGGGCCTCGTCCCAAGACGGTTGGGCCGTGACGGCTCCATCGATGAAAGCCGGCAAAGCAGTAGCTTTGCTGGAGCAGGAATATCCTTATGATAGAAGAAAGTGGCCGACCATTGTTTGACCGACTCACTGGCAGAAATGCGAGGATAGCTATGCTCGTGTCTAACAGAAAGGCTAATAGTGCCGGTAATGTAAGGATTACCGGCAGTGATGGAGTTTCTACAAACATGGAAGTAGAAACGAAACAAAGTGAGACTCGGCCTAATGCCAAGATACCCCTCGCACAAAGCTGCGTAAGAACTCATCTCTAAGATGGAGTTCAGGGGAAGATGGTGGAGCTGAACACCGCAATGATCAATCACCTTGGAAAAGAATTCCAAGGGAGGGAAAGACAAACCTCTGCCGAGGTGGGTGCCGAAGTGTACCCGCTCGCTGGCGTGCGAGTAGGGTATGGTTTCGCTGAAACCGCTCCGCCAGTCGCCGGCGCGGAGGAGACCTTCATTCTCCACGCCTTGGAGTTTCTCGTTGTTGAGGAGGCACGGGATCCAAACCCCCAGGGTGCTCTCCTTCTCTGCCGCCGCCGCTACCGCTGCCAAGCCAGATGAGGCAGAGGAAGCCATTTCTCCGGTGCGCCGGTGACCTTGGATGGGCGACGCTAGGAATCTGGGAGGTGGGAGAGCTCTGTGCGCTAGGGAGATGTGGAGAAGAAGGAACGAAAAAGGGAACAGGTGAAGAGGGGAGAAGGAAAATCCTCACCCCTTATATCCACCTAACCGCACCAAGATTCGTGCAAACGGCATTGTGTAAACGCCACGCGTCGTGGAAGGAACTGGGAAGGACCCACATGATGATTACGTTGCCTCGATCTCCGCATACGCATTGAAACGACGCCTCGGTTCCACGAACGGCGGACCCACCAACGGTCGTGCTGACAGGATGTTTGTCAGATGACGTGACTTGACCATGACCAGTGTCAGATGACGTCAGAGACCAAGTTCTGGCTTAGTTTGAAAATCAAGCTGGGAAATCCGAGTAACATGTTGATAGGTCCGACTTATTTTTAAGACCCGGATCGTATTTTTTGTTGTGAAGTTTCAGGAACCCTTCAAGATTTTGCAAGCCGAAGATCAAGCTAAACGATGATGAATCCGACTTTGGATCTTGGAGACTTCCGGGGGCTGTTGTTGGGGATATACTTTCCAGGTATCCTCACAGTTCCTCACTGACCAGGGTGGCCCACTTCGGGTTAGAGCTATGCTTCACGGGCGGCCCAGTCAGGGAGAAGAAACGGAGTTCAGTCCGGCTACGGGAAGGCCCAGAAGACTTACCGACTTAGGCCCATAGTGTTACTTGTAGTTCAAGATGTACTCTGTAACCGACTCTTAGTCGTAGCCGGATAGATCTCTCTTGTAAACCCTAGGCCGGATATCTATATAAGCCGTCCTAGGGAGAGCCTTTAGGGCACCCTCAATAGTCTACAATCTCAACTCACACACGCGAACCCTTGTAACCCATATTCCGGCTCTGCCGTATTATTGGATTGCTAGCAGGAGTAGGATCCGTCCAAAGCCGACGGATTTGAACCTGGGTAAACTTGTGTGCTCACCATCCTGGAACAATGTACGTCTCACACCCCTCTCTTCCGCACGCCTCGAGGACCCCTCAACCCCTCATGGCGTACTTGTCATCAATCTAACGACACCAGTAATTCAGATCTTGCAAAGGTTGTTCGTACTGCATCTCGGTCCAATCCACGAAAAAGTCCGCTACATCTTGAGACTTAATCGTGTCTATTGTTTCGTATTGTGGTGCATATGGGGCTAACTGTATCTCCCATTTTACAATTTGGCCACTTGTATCCTTATTGCTCATTATCTCAAATATAGGTGCTTCACATATCACCTTCACATGGTGTTCTTCAAAGTAGCACTTAAGCTTCTTGGCCGCCATATAGACGCCATATGCCATCTTTTGATAATGAGGGTAATTTTGCTTCGAGGTAGAAAACACTTCGCTTAGGTAATGTATAGGCCTCTACACCGACTTACCTTCCTTGTCACGCTCCACAACTATCACAGCATTTACGACTCGGTTGATCGCTGCTATGTAGAGCAACATTGGCTCTTTGGATAGTGACGAAGCTAACACAGGTGCATAGGCTAGCATATTTTTGAGCTCATGAAATGCACTATCTGCTTGTGGTGTCCACACAAATTTGTCGGATTTTTTCATTAGCTGATAGAGAGGCAAAGCCTTTTCTCCCAGCCAACATACGAACCGACTTAGCGATGCTAAGCATCTAGTGATTTTTTGACATCATTAAGGCACTTCGGAAATTCCATTTTATCAATAGCCCGGTCTTAGTCAGGTTAGCTTCAATACCTCGGCTAGATACGAGGAAACTGAGTAACTTTCCTGCTGGGACACCAAAGGTGCACTTCTTCGGGTTAAGCTTCATTCGGAACCTCCTGGGGTTTGCGAATGTCTGCCGGATATCATCTAGGAGTGTTTTGCTTTCCTTAGTCTTTATCACTACATCGTCTACATATACTTGGACATTTCTGCCAATCTGATCGTGTAGACATTTTTGCATACATCTTTGGTACGTTGCCCCTGCATTACATAAACCAAATGGCATAGTCTTGTAGCAATAAGCCCCATACGGGGTGATAAATGCGGTCTTTATTTGATCATCTGGGTTCAATAGTATCTGGTGGAAACTAGAATATGCATCTATGAATGATAACAACTCACACCCGGCAGTTGAATCTATGACCTGATCAATCCTTGGTAGTGGAAATGGATATTTTGGACACTCCTTATTCAGGTTCGTGTAATCGATACACATTTGTCATACCACTACCACATTTTGATCGTCCTTCTTCTTCACAACAAGCACCGGATTAGACAGCCAATCTGGATACAACACTTCCATTATGAACCCGACTACAAGGAGCCGAGCCAACTTGTCACCAATGATCTTTCTCCTATCTTCGACGAAGCGGCGGAGAGGTTGCTTCACCGGCTTAGCCCCGGGTCTCACATGTAGAAAGTGCTCGGCCAACTCCCTCGGCACACCTGCAGATCCTGTGTGGACTAAGCAAAGATATCCCGATTCTCACGGAGGAAGCTGACGAGCTCACTTTCCTATTTGTCGTTGAGCCCGGCACCAATAGTGATGGTGCGCTCTCAAAATTGATCATCAATAGGCACCTTCTTTGTATCCTTTGCTGCTTGAAACAAAACACTGCCATGGGGGTTACTCAGAGCTGACATATGCACCTACGTGGACTGAGCCAAAGTCGCCCCCTCCTGAATTCTTCTTTTCTCTTGTGCAATCACAAGTGACTTGGCCAAGTTTGATCCGGCCAAAGCACATTCTATCGAGCGCATGAAGTCTCCGGTTATGGTGATCACCCCATTTGGCCTGGACATTTTCATTTTCAAGTAACTGATATGGGTACTCGCCATAAATTTGTTGAGAGAAGGCCTCCCGAGTAACGCATGATACGTGCTTTCCAAGTTCACAACTTAAACTCCAAATTCGCAGTCCGGCAATTCTCCCTTGTGTCGAATAACACATAAACTCGGACTTTGCCAATGGGCTCACATAAGATACCCGGCACAATGTCGTGGAAAGTTGTCTTCATTGCTTGGAGCATGTTCTCCGATATTCCCAACTTGTGCATTGTGTCCTTGTACATAATGTTGATGTTACTCCCATTGTCAATCAGCACCTTAGAGAACCTCACATTGATATTTGGCCAAATGAATGTCAGGTCCAGCACTAGTGCATATGATCTAGGACTCGACATGAGCCTAGAATGATCCTTGATACTCCATGTGATCTCCTGATCCGCCCAAGGCATATACCTCGTCACTACCGGCATAACCGCATTTACCTCCATATGTCGGTGTTGCAAGCTTTTCCTATCAGTTTCCTCGGTGGTGAATACACAGTAACTCTGGTGATGTTCTCAGTAATCATTTCTTCCGTCATTGTCGGGTACCTTTGATTTTGTTGTTGCTGATTATCCACCTAGTGCACTACATCTCTCATGTCTTGATTTTCATACCTCGGCAGAGGTGGTGGTGGCATCAATTGCTGTCCATTTGCCCTAGTAAGCTATGGTTGTCGAGGTGCTTCATTCCGAGGTGCATCGTGCTGAGGTGCTTGAGCATTCCCCGAGCCACTTTGCTCTATCTTCTTCATCCACTCACATTACCAAGTCGTGTGATTTGTCGGGTTACTCGGATTCGGCGTATGGAATTTGCACAGCTGATCCAACATAGACTCATATGTATATCTGGGCCTATCTTTCCTCTCTTGCCACTGTTTCTTCTATTCTGGTGTCCAAGGCTTCTTTCCCTCACTCTTTTGTGTCCACTGTTGTCCTCAGTTTTTTGACGCTGGCTAGCACTGGCATTGGGCTAATCTTGATCCACTGCTGCTACTTGTTGCGAGCTGTACCGGCAATCCGGCCTATCATCTCTCCTCTTACCCCAGAAATCATTGTGCTAGGAGGATACTCGGGCACCATCTCGGGGGGTAATACTCTTCATTTGATTCATTTGACATTAGTCGAGGTTGGGTCGGATCACTTAATGCATACGAGTCAGCAATTCAGATTATTTTAGCCAACGTAGTTGGCATATCTCTCTGCAACCTCTACCACAACATACTCGCATACCTACATCCTTGGGAGAACCAAGCAATAGCCTGAGACTCAATCACCCCTTCGCATGAGTTGCGCACATTGCACCACCGAGTTAGGAACTCCCGGTCTGTGTCGTTTGGACTTTGCTTGCACATTGCTAGAGTCTGTGGCCTATTCGGCCTCTTGTACGTGCTTGTAAAGTTGCTGATAAACAACTCCTCGAAGTCTATCCATCAGTTAATACTTCCTACTGGCAAATTGTTTAGCCAAACTCTTACTGGCACTAACATCTGAGGTACATATCTCACAGTCCATCTCAAATTGTCCGTGGAAATATTCACTACAGTTGCATAATCAATGAGCCAATCGTCCGCCTTTGTGTTGCCGTCATACATCTTTGTTCCTCTGGCCAACTGGAAGTTCGCCATAGGTGGTTATCTCATGATCCGAGGTCCAAAACAAGCTAGACCCGAAGGACCTTGTCCCTCAATCATTTCTGACCTAAAGATTCGGTCCAACTTCAACTTGGCATCATCTGGCTGCAAATTTCTACTTCCCAGCCTTGATCCTATCACATGGTGCTCTGGCCTAGGAAACCCGGCATCAGCCATTGCCGACTAACCATCATTGTACCTATATTGACCCGAACGAGCATATTGCTATTGCATCGTCGGGCCAACACTTTTCTCCTTCCGAGGTTCACGCTGCTACGGCTACTGTCGAGGTTGATTTTGCCTTTCTCCCGCCGAGTTACGCTCGCCGGCATTGCCGTTCCCAGCGTTTCCCTGACCGGCATTACCTTGGTCGTGGTTACCTCATCCAGCTTCACCTCGGCTGGCACTGTGACGATCCTCATCACCTTGTACTATTTTCCTTTCCCTGCCCTTATCGGGTCATACGGGACCATCTGCTTATTCTTTCTTGCTGAGGTTACCACCTCTTCTCTCCTAGGGCCATCATGTGGAGATGATGATGCCCTAGCGGATTTTGCCGGATTACCCCCTGTCGAGTGAACTACATGGGAACCTCCTGTTATCGCCGAGTTTGCCTTGATTATCTCCTCATTCTGCCTATATGCTACCCTCACCAGATGGTTAACTCTTTCCTGTTGCCTTTCCCGGGCTTCCCCGGTTAGACCATCTAACTCGGACGTTGTTGCCTCTACGGCCCTGAGGTTCTTTGCCGGGATACTATACCTCGCTAGCCTTGCCATCACTAGGGTAACTGAATGCCCCAGCCTCGGTACATACTCTTTGTCTATCTCAGTGATCAAGTTTCCATCTCTAATCTTTACTCCGTCCATCCGAGTTGGGCTAATCCGGTTTGCTTTTGTGTACTCACGCAGAGTGATGTTTAGTGACCGCTGCAACTCAGCTACTCTCTTTGCCCCAGCCAACATTTTTAGCCGGGTCTCCTCTAGCTTGGCCTATGCATGAGCCGGATATACCACTGGTGTTATGGGAGTAGCTAAGCTATCTATTGCCTGCTGCAACACATTCTCTGGCCTCTCTAGTGGAGGTCCTCTGGTCCTAGGTACCTTCGGGGTTGTCTCCGGGTTCTCTGTTGGGTCCTTGCTTGCTCCTGCATCTGGCGCAGTCATCATGACCTCAACGATGCTGGCGGGGCGAGTAATACGCGAGCCGTGAGCTGCGCTAAGAGGTGGTTCTCCTCCCTCGACGATGTGTTGCGGGTGAACGCAGAACTCGTTGACATCGCGTAGATCTTGTGGGCGCCAAGGTTGATGAAGAGGCCGTTCCTCAGTGGAGGGAGGTTGCCGAAGCTGCGTGCGTTGTCGCTGACTTAATATAGAGCTCGAAAGCGCTGAACGAGCCCAGAGACGATTCGCTCTCCGGTGCCGATGAAGTTTCCTGTCCAGATCTTCACTCCTGCTAGTGCCGCCAGCCCCATGGTGGGCGCCAACTGTCGTGGTGGTGGCACGACAGATGCCATGTATAGGCTAAAGATGGGTGCAATGAGCACTAGAGGTATCCAGGGAGGGATAGTGAGGTGATTCCACACACAGATGATTTGTATTCAATGGAGGTTTAAAAGTACTCCTTGAGTTGTTCATGGGGAGGAGGAAGATGCCCTTCTCTACTACCCACACCTCTCTCTCTAGGGTTTTCCCTTAGTAAAAAATGATCGGCCCTCTCTATGGAGGTCCTGGTGCTCCTTATATAGGGGAACCCAGGTTACAAGCTAGGGCATACGTGGAAGGCGTATTCTCTGAATATGCTTCTCCCAAAATAGCAAAGCGGAGTGCTCCTTTTCCCTTCGTAAGCAGCTCCATACTCATGGTGTAAGCCTCTCTGAGCCCCTCTGCGGCGCGGCGTCATCCGACAAAGGCAACGTCACCTTTGTCGGCACGTACTTGCTGGTCCTTCCCTCTGTCCCCTGCGCTCACGCTACAGTGGAGAGAGAAAACCTTTGACCAAGGAGATTCCTTCCTTCTCTTGTAAGCCAAGTGGTAACCTAGCTCAGGCCTGCTTAACTCGGCCCTGTGGGTACCTGCAAACAAGTTACAAAGATATTGCCGACATATGTTTTACGTCAGCCGAGGTAACGTTGGGTGAACTTTGTCTAGGCCGGGTCTCCCGTAAATCAGCCTGCCTTGAGGTGACTCGGCCAGCTCCCGCTTTGACCTTGCCGTACCTCGGCTATCATGACAATTATACCCCGGCTTGACCCTACCCGGGGTTATCCCCCCAACATGAATATAGGAGGTTTTCATTAATAGTTGGCGGATTCATAAATATTACATCAAATTCGGGCGGACACCCAAATTCTGACTTCATTTAGGCTAAAAAACTATATTTTTTAAAAAGGCCGATGTCGATTCCGATGTCGCCGGATGCCGTCTCACATGCCAAAGTTGCGGTAGAAGCTTGTGTAGTCGGGGTCCGCCTTGCTGTCGATGGTGGCGTCATCGGGGGGCGCGAGCTGCCCTGGCCTGCATCGCCATACCTCCACGGCTGTTACGAGGAGCCAACATCATCATCGTCGTCGAGGACGACGAGCGGTGCTCCCTGGTAGGCACGGTCGCGGCGAGCTCTGGCCTGGCGCTCGGCCTCCTCCTATCGGTGATGAACAAGGCGTGCCTCCTCCTGCTCCCAGTACGCCCTCGACCAGGCGAGGAGGTCCGGCTCTGGCATCAGCGGCGGCACCAGGTCCTGTAGAGAGTGCTTCATCGCCATCTTGATGGCAAAGGAGTCATCGTCGACGGGCACCAACCAGTCCACCGGCTCCGGCTTTACCTGGCGCAGGCGAAGCCGGCCGGTCGGTGGCATCGGCGTGCGGGGCTCGTTGATGACGATCCCCCATGATTGCGTACTCGGCAGCGAACTCACCGTTGTATCGGCCTCCCATTTGGCGGGCCGAAGAGCCTTGCCGCTGTCACGCGATGACTGTGCTAGCGCAGACCTAGACGAGCGCGAGGCGGCGAAGGAATAGGAGTTGAGGCTGCCCATCCTCCTAGGCAGCCAGTTCGCCAGAGGTTGGCGCCTGGCCCTCGTCGCGGGCGCCGGCGAGCGCGGGAAGCCTAGCCACGGGTTGTTGCCGGCGTGGATGTGCTCGAGGACGGCGATGAGCGTGCGTCCCGGTGCACTCCACCATCAACGGTGCCCAGCCGTGTTGTTGCGCTTTGGCGGCGAGCCTGGAGGACCTTCGTGGGCGGCGAGTTCCCCGAGCCGGCACTCGGTGAAGAACTACTCCTAGTAAACTAAGTTACCGGTCGGTGAGCTTCGGATCCAGCATCGCCGTCATAGCGGCCTGGATCTCCTCCACCATCTCATCGTCCTCGGGCACGCGACTGGCCTAGGTGTGTCCACGCGCCGAGACTTTTTTCGCCGAATTCGCTTCGTCCGGTGTTCCCAGTGCCCCGAGATCGGCCTGGGATATCCGGACGAAATTTGGGCCAAATTCGGATAAAACCAGCATCCTGGGAACGCGACTGGGAACACTTCACGCCGTCAAGCAACTCTGACTTCACAGGGAATGCCACTGGTAGCCGACCACCACCAGGAACCGACCAGTATTTCTCAGAAACCATCAAGAAACACCAGGGTAGAGACCAACCATCAAAGCCGGGAGTGCATACCACCACGCAAGCTTTGCCCATGAAATCCAAGAGAAGATCCAGCACCAAAGCACCACACGTCTGCCACACAACCATCAGGGAAACACACACCATGAGCTCCATGGCGGTGTCTTCAAGAAGAGAATGACACAGCTCCATGGCGGTGTCTTCAAGAAGAGAATGACACGAAGCGCTACCACCGCCCGATCCGATGATCTTGGGTTTTCATTCGAAGCACGTAAAGAGACAAGGAGACGCCACACTGACGTCTTCAAGAAGATAACAGCGTCCACGGATGTCATTGTCGTGGCCCAACAAGCAAGGGATTCCCCTCGGAAAAGTCTCCGCCTTCTACCCATAGCACACGTCTCGCCAGCACCACATCGCCCTCACGAACCGTGCAAGCCGACCAGCGGCAGGGTCATTGGCTCGCCCGCAAACTAGCATGACCCCCACCACCCAGAGCCGCTGCCCTGATATCCAAACGAAGCACACCGAAGCCGAAGGAGAGGCCAAGAATCAACACCGCGGACACCCCGAAGTCCGGCAAGACACCGCAGGAGGTCAACTCTGACTAGGACACGACCTGCAACACCAATGGCTGCCGACGTCGCCAGATATGGGGAAGGGAGATGGGCTCGAGCAGGACGGGGCCCCTGCCCGGCCCAAGCACGAGGTGGCAAAATCCGTGGCCGCGTAGCCCCGTCCCTGTCCTGGAGAGCACCTCGCCGCCTTGCACCGCCGCTCCGCAGGTCCAAGCACCGCGTCGACCCAGCCGCCCCAGCCATCTGCGCGCTTGTTCGCGACCCCCGCCGCCTAAGCCGCCGAGCCCGCATGCCCATGAAGCCTCTGCACCGCCGTCGTGCCCCTCACCAGCACAACGCCCCCGTCGGCCTCAGGGGCCCGCGCCACTGCCACTGTGCGAGGGAGAGAGCAGGACACCCTGCCGTCGCCGGTGCCTCCAGGGTGATCCCGTTGTTATTTCTGTTTGTTGGACCTTATGATGTGTGAAGACCAAGAAACTTCAAGATCAGGTCCCCCTTGTACCATAAGGTCAGGCCACAAACCGGGAAGCTAAAGACCACCTTCAAGGCGCTGAGGCCGATCTTGTTCATGTGATTGAGTTGTGGTCCCACTGTTATTTTGGTTACCAGAAGTATAAGAGTTAAAATGTTTTTCTTTTTGTTTCTTTCATCTTATGCCGTGTGAAGACAAAAGCATTTTGTTGCGTATTTATCGTTGTAAGACATGGTTGCTAAACCTTGTGTTTGTGTTCTTATCAGTAATCCGTATACAATCTATATGTACCTGATATGGATAAATCTGTTTGGAGGCCTTGTGTTTTCGTATCCTGCTCATTAGTTGTATCGCAGTTCTTTGGTTTATTTTTGTCCATATTGATTTTGGGATAACTGAATTATTGTCAGGGCAACCAAAGGTTTTTGAATTTTTTATCATATCATTTATCGTAACAAGGAAGCTGTTGAGATTGTCTTTTAGGGGGCTGTTCACATAGTTGGCCCTTGGCTAACCGCTTAGCTCTCAACAGTTAATTTTCATTTTCTGCGTAATTTATGTCATTTGCTCTAGGTTTCAGCAATTTTGGAAGAACTTTGTACTGTTTGGAGAAAAACTTTGAGTTCGAAGAGAACTTCAAAAACTGACAACAAAATTGGGCATAAACTTTCCACAAACTTCGAAGAGAAACTTAAAAAAGTATAGGGAGCAGATTATAAACTTTCAAAAGCACTGTAGTTGAATATAGATGTCGAAGTCTGAAACCAACATCAAATTCAGCCCCACCGACACATCGAATTATACAAACCCAAACACATGGACAATGTTAATTTGGTTGCAAATTTGCATAATGTTATTTGTCTGAACAATATTATTTGTCTGAACATAAGGCGACAATTCCTTACAAATTAGTAACTTACTGAGAAAAAACAGACAGCGGCGCCATACAATACTGAAGTACTAGAACCGTACAAGCCGGTCACAAGAACAGAGACAGTACAAAATGTTTCAACATCTAGGGCAGCAGGCCATCAGATCAAACATTCGGGAGCGTCGTCCACGTTCTTGGTGAACCATGGAAGCCTGAGGGCGTCGGTCGCCGACAGCCTCTTGTCGGGGTTGCAGGTGAGGAGGCCGCTCAGTACTTGGAACCCTTGTCTGGACAGGCGGTGCGCAGGGAACATCTCGCGCAGCCTGTGGTAGTGGGGGATGTTCGGCAGCGTCACCAGGTCCCCGGCGAGCGGCATGGAGTTGTAGGCCGGCCAGGAGCTCTCATCCGGCACGCCAAGTATCTCAAAGATCTTGAGAAGCTGGTCGGCGTCGTCTGCACCGTGGAAGATCGCCTCGCCTCGGAGGAGCTCGGCCATGACGCAACCGAGCGACCAGGCGTCCACCGTGGCGTCGTAGTCTGGCTTCTCTAGTAGGATCTCGGGTGCCATGTAGCGGCGTGTGCCACACTTCCCGTAGGGCGGGGGCTGGGTCATGGACATGGCGAGCCCGAAGTCGCATATCTTGACGCTCATGCGGTCGCCGCCGACGAGGACGTTCCCGGGCTTGATGTCCCGGTGGACGACGCGGCACCGGTGCATGTGTTCGGCGCCGCTGAGGAGCTGGCGCATGACGCAGCGCACGTCGGCCTCCGGGAACGGGCGGGCGTTGCGGCGGAGGAGGACGTCGTGGAGGCTTAGCCCGACGTACTCCATCACCAGGGAGAGCGTGTCGGTGGCGGGGTCCAGGGACATGGCGCGCAGCTGCACGATGGAGCGGTGGCCGCTGCACGCCACGAGGAGGGCGGCCTCCCGAAGCACCGCGTCTTGGCCGCTGGTCGAGGTGAGCAGCTTGACGGCGACGCTCTCGCCGGTGCCGTAGTAGCGCGCCTTGATGACCGTGCCGAAGGAGCCGTGGCCGAGCACGCCCGTCTGGCCATAGTCGTCCAGGCTCCAGATGGGCCTCCCGTTGCAGCTCTTTGACAGGGAGTCGATGGTGTGGAAGGCGGCGGGTTGGGCTCGAACGATGGCCATCGTGAACGGAGAGAGGAGATCGAACGCGAGTTCCGCTGAGCTCACTTGGCAGGATCGATGGAGGAGAAAACTGGTGTGTTTGATTTGGGGAGAGGAAGGATGCGCCCTTCTCCTGCGTGCACTCGCACATATATATATAGCGATCAAGCTGAGTTGGAGTCGATATCGGACTACCGGAGTAGTAACAAGGCGAGCTGGCAAAGGCACTAATTGGGAAAGAACGCGGGATCGGATTGCAACAGAGAACACGATATTGGATTGCAACACAGAGAACACGATATTGGATTGCAAGGCGGTATCGCGACAGTCCGTTGCAAGGCGGCCAGGGCACAGTCCGTGTAGTACAAGAGGCCAAACTGGTGCCAACCGGCCTCGGTTCGCTTACCAACTGGAGCGACGGGGAGAGTCCGTCTTCCTCCCTCGCGGCACACAAGGGGAATTTGGCAGCTGCAGGAGCAGAAAAGGTTGGAACAAGAAAATCGATAGCGCAACTCTTTGAGAATATTTATGCACCGTATTCTCTACAACAGCGTCCAAGAATTATCCACCTCCCGCCGCGTATGGTATTCCGGTTGTCAAAGGGGGGCCATCTATGCCTTACCATCTGAATAATCTTCTGCTGTCTGATATACGGTTTTTTCCTTGAGATATTGTAAAGCTTCAAACAAAACTGCACGGTATAAAAAATTGACGGAACCAGCAATCAGGATCTTCTCTCAAAAAAAAAAATCTGTATATTCCTCATTTTATTTCAAAACATTTCCAACATGTCCAGTGTCCTCTACACATTTTCCATCGATGTGGGGATCCTCAATTTCTAGGGATGGGATATTCACACGGTGGGGGTTGATACACAATGAAACACAAACAGAAGGCATGGCGACATGAGCTTGCACATATCTCAGTATGATGATAGTCGATCCCGTAACGTATCAATAAGAGCATTCTGTCCCAGAGTAAACTTTAGACGACTAAATAGCTCATCGCCATTGCTAGCAGCCTGTAATGCTGCTGCTTCAGCTTCTTTTTCCATACCGAGACGTGTATATGCCTGGAGAATGATGGCAAGATCATTAGGCGTGCGTTCACATATGCGAAAAAAACAAAGAAGTGACTATGTACAGTTAATTTCTTGTGTCCTACTTTCTGTTAAGTTTAAACTTGAACTGTTCAATGTTCTGTTTTAAACTGTCGCCTCGTACATGTTATGCTGATATAATGCTCAGAATTAAAAAAATGTGCTATTGCTCTAAAACATACAAACTACCAGGGGGACTTTCTAGTGGTGTGTCATGTGAACCAGGGTTGATACAGTATTGAAATTTGTACATGTTTTACCCATGTTCCACTTGATTTATTTGTGTCCTCAACAAGCTATATCTCCCCAAATGTTCGAGTTCAAAAAAAACAAGGCTTAGGAATTCGTCTCTCTTATCATGCTTGCACGCTCGCTCCTGTTAGGGATTCGGGCGAGAGCGACAGCAAGCACAAGCGAGAGCGGGTCAGATGCACGGGTTTGTGGTCATGCCAAAGAATTTTATGCTTCCCATCTGGCCAGTCATAATCAGAAAAAAATGGTAAATGCAGTAAAACTTGACACAATGTAAGAATTAGAGGGTGTGCCAGAAAATTTTAAATGGGGTAAAACCTATCACAGATGTACAAACATGAGGTATAAAGTGGAATTCGTTCTAATTGAAAGGACAAGTGCTTTCCTGATATGCATGAAACTTACTAATATGCTCCCTCATTTGTTAGAAGACCCGTTGGTTTTGGCTATAAATAATCATACCTGAGATTTTTCAGCACTATCTGTTAATTTCAGGATATATTTGAGAGCTTCAGTTTTTTGACCAGCATCAATACATGCTTCCACGAAAGGTTTATAGCCTGGAAACAAAAAAATAAGGATAATGACATATTCAACGATATAATACGACCATGAAGCATTATTACAGTGAACTAATGTTTTTACGATGAAAATTGTAATTTACATGAAAGAAACAAGAACTTCAAATTGTACTGTAATTTACATGAAAGAAACAAGAACTTCATATTTCTTCAGTACAACGTTACTCCTCATGAAAATCCAACTCAGATACGTACAACCTACCTCCAGGTGGTTTCTTCTCTTTTGAGAAAGTTTCCAAAGCATCCCAATTACCAACTGTTGCTAAAGCACACGCTTTCAGCCAGTACCACCTTTTATCAGGAACCTAAGCAGCATTATGGGTGTCAGAAAGTCGAAATGAGAATAATCATCAGCAAAAATAAAAGTTTATTGAAGACATTTTCCATACCTTGAACTCTGATTTCACTTTGGCTGCAGCCCGGTCATTTCCCATTGCAATACAAGTTTTTATCGTATCACTGACACTAGAACCCACAAATATTGCTTGCTTTGTGGAAACTTCTAGGTGATGCTGCACTCTGAGAGTAAGGTAAAAGAATAAGAAAATGGTCAAAGTCACCAACACACACACATAAACACACACTAAAATTGGTAACAGCAAGGGAGCAAATGGAGGTTTGTGAGCTAAAAGAAGTGTGAGCCTATCCTACAAGCTGGGAAGCAAATAGTGCTTTCGTGATGTACGAGTGAAATAGGCAATTTAACTATGCTTGGTGTCCCAATGCTTTGATTCATTTGATGAACCATTTTATACGAACTGGGCACCAACCAGAGTCTAGGGCTCATTTGTGGATATTGCATGATACTAACGACCAAACTGCCATAACTTTGTCCAAAGAATGAGGCACTAGTGTCCTCAAATCACAAGATACTGTGATAAATCATCGTATACCTTAGCAATTTGGCATGCTCTTCAGTAGATTTGGATTCAAAAAGATGTTCCTTGGTCTCAGCAAAAAGCCTGTGGGCCTGCTCAACGAGTCTCACTTGTGGACCATGGAGAGGAGACCCCTTGCTTGCCATCGGATTCCTCTCCAATTCTCTCGACTCTTTCAGCAAAAGAAAGGCAGCATCCTGCAATTGCTCTAAATAGTTAGGGAATTAGATTTATTTACAGTGTGAAATAGCAAGTCATGCTAGGTGATACTACTGACTGAAGCACGTTAAATTTGCCATGCATCCCTTCCAGCACATCTTACTAACTGTACAGCTAATTGCTTAGTTCATGGAAAGCAAAATATCTCACTGAGCTTATTTAAAAATTAGTCAACTGAAATAATATGGAAACGACACATTAGAACAATAGACAGTAAGGGACAGGTTATCAAATATGCGACCTACTTGGAGTCTCCCTGTTGATAGAAAGAAGTCCTTTAAAGCTTCATGCTTAGAGTGCCTGTGTGCATAATAGAGACATGGAATGTTCAACAAAGCTACACATATAACAGAAGAACCAGAAACAGGACAAGCACATTACCTTGCATAGGTCATAAACAAATCTCTAGCCAAAGGCCTTGCATTGATTATACCAAAAAAATCCAGAGGAGCGTTCTGTAAAATAGAACTATGTCAACAAACATTGCCAAGAACTTTATGAGCGGAAGCCATTTCCATTCCAGTTCCCCGGAAGTAGTTAGAAGATCAAAGGTGGCAAACTGGTAACGACGGAATGCTCACAGTTGGCTCCTATCGTTCACAGCAGAAGTGCCTTATTTGGGCATACCATTCTCAGAGAGCGAGGGAAATTTAATTTACCTTTTCTACAGCTACCTTCTGCCAGATATGGAAAAGCACAAGGTACACAAGATCAGTATCACCGCTCTCAATTGACTTCTGTAATGCCTTGTCTTGTTCATCGATGCTTAGTAACAACGGAATCTGCAAAAGTAAGAAAAACAATTCAGAGGATGGCATGTACTACCGTTTATTCCTTTCTTTCTCTCTCTCTCTCTCTTTGCTAGCTCGTACGCAATTACTCCCTCCGTTCCAAAATATAAGATGTTTTAGCATTTTTCTAAAACACATGTATCTAGACGCCTTCTAGTGTGTAGGTTCGGAGCAAAATGAGTGAACCTACACACTAAAAGGTGTCTAGATACATGTGTCTCAGAAAAAGGCTAAAACATCTTATATTATGGAACGGAGGGAGTACTTACAAATCTCTCCTATTTCTTACAGATTCTTACAGTATAGTAGCAGCTTGTAAGGTAAAAGACCAGCTGAGCCATAGGGCAGCTCACAAAACGAAACTATCATCTAAAATGGAGATTGATTGCACCAAAAAAAATACACATTTTATCAGCAAAACTTTCCTCCGCTTGAACCTGACTAGCAGGACAACCATGATACTTCTGTTCAAATAGTTAGTCTAAGCATTTGGTTGTACACAATATCACCTTTAGCATACCTGAAGTCTCGAGTCCTGACAACCTAAATTATTAGGGTAGAACTTACTTTGTTCCCTATGTTCATTGGATATTATTGTTTCCTGTATGCTTGTAGTAATCATGTTGTTCTTAATCTTCACATATATTGAGAAGTATGATGTGTTATAACTCATAAATCCTTACCCCTATAGGCCTATACCACCTACAATCCTATATGCCATACTTCAAATTTTAAACATTGCTCATTCAAGCTAATATGTTAATGTTGAGCTGAGCAATGGTCAAGAAA
Organism: Avena eriantha; assembly: GCA_910589775.1. Classification (NCBI taxonomy): domain Eukaryota; kingdom Viridiplantae; phylum Streptophyta; class Magnoliopsida; order Poales; family Poaceae; genus Avena; species Avena eriantha. Next base: position 522,325,148 of record OU342742.1, on the reverse strand, counting down.
TATTACACAAGCTATATTATCATATTTAGGAAGAGAGGAATGATGGCTCAAAAAGATGAAGATAATGAATACATGTCACATGAACCCTCAAAGCTGTTGCCTAAAATGTCCAAAGCACAAGAAAGTGCTGAAAGGCTCCATTGCTAACCTATAATAACTAAATAGGAGCAACCCACTAAGGGATTTCTCTCAACATGCAAGCATGCCACATCATGAAGTTGCCACCTCAGCCAGTTATTTGTTATTCTTTCATTCATTTTCTTTGGGAATTTCTCATTGTGATAGTGGGTAACCTTCCAGACCACTCAGTCCATCTCATCAACTCTCAAATTTATTGGTACAAATCTTTGCAGTCTCGTCTCTTCCCCTCCTTGCCGTTACCTTTCTATATGTCTTCTCTTCTCTCTTCAGCCTATAAGACTACCTTTCCGACCTCTTCTTCCCCTCCAGCACCAACAGTCCAACACAAATACCTCCGCCTCTTTGGTCCTGCCGTGAACGGCATCAATTTCCTGCTTGCTCAGGGTCTCCCTTCCCCAACCCCCCTCCCCGAGAGCTCCTCGTAGATTGCCAGTGAAAGATCCACAAAGGTTTCGGCTCAAAAAAAGAGATCCACGAAGGTCCTGCTCAACAACCTGGAGTTCTGACTGGAATAGAAACCTTCCTCTTGAACTGGAGTAATTGAGATGAGAGAAGCAAATTCGTCTGCAATCTGGTAATCCCCAGATCTGCCTCCTCCTCTTATGTTCCTTCATCTTTCATGTTTCAAACTTGATAAGTGCTTAATGGAATTTCAACACAAGCATGCTTGTGCCTTGCTGCAGTATACAACTTCAAAAATTACTGAGGGTTATCCCTTTTTGCCTGGATTCTTTTAGGCCTTGTTTGGATATGGGATTTTATCAGAACTTGTTTTCCGTAAACTAAGAAACCAGTGTAACAAACTAAAATTTTGTTTGGGTGCCGTGCCAAAAATGCGGATAACTAAAACTAGGTTTCCACAAAACTTGGAAAATGGGTGTTGAACAAAACGACTATTTTCCGTTTTTGCGAAAACGCGATCGTACAAAACTCGCGATGGCTTGGTCGACTACGTCGCTGACCTTCCGTGCGCGCTCGAAGAGGATCCGGACGGCGGAGACCACACCGCCTCCCGCCTCCTCGTACCAGCCCGGTCAAGCTCCAAGTCGTCGAGCTCGGCCGACGGCCACGCCCGCGCCTGTGCGGCCACATCCCACACACTCGTCTCTTGCTCGTGGCCACGGCCTACTTCCGGTGACAACTGCGACATGGTCAGCCTGTGCTAGAGATCTGCGGGCATGGAAGCCGAGGAGGTCCGTGTCTTTCCCGGCCGAAATTGTACATGAACAGGAATTGCTTGTATGTGGCTCATGAGACTTTAATTCGTTGGATGCTACTACCGGACCCAACAACAACAACGGCAAGGCCAACAAGTTTGCTGGACGCGGAGCTCGAGTTGACGACAAGACGAGGAAGACGAGTTCTGGCCGCCGTGTTGCTGGACGCGCGAACCACACACCGAGCTCACGCCCTTTTGCAGACTAAAATGGCGCTCGACGAGGATGGCGAGTTTTGGGCCTTTGTCTCCCGGTGAGGCCGCCGACGTGAAGGGTGGTTCACTCTTGTTTCCATTATGTTCCTATACTGACGTATGCAAAACACGACACCCAAACATGATTTTCTGTAAACCTATTCTTAACCGAAAAGTTAATAAAGCCGGTTTTCCGAAAAATCCTATTAAAACTCGTTTTCTAAAAACTGATCTCTAATCTCCACCATCCAAACAACCACTTAGTGTGTACATGTGACAGAAAAAATCACTTAGTTGTTGAATCTTTGGGGTTTCCAATTAATTATAGGGTTATTGCGTTGCCTTCTCTTATGCCTGCAGGCTACAGGTACAAACATAAGGTTGCAGCTCTTGGAGTTAGCAAACGACATTATTGGAATGATTGATCATTGATGGTAGAAGGTAAATAAATGGTATGTTGTGCTCATGTTGAGAGCATATAGGCGATTTCTTCTATGACCATTCAAATTTTAATATTGGTTTACAGATAAAAGCTCTTTCCCCACATGAGCATGTATCATCAATCTATTTTTTATATAATAAGACCTTCCAATAATTCACACATGACTCTACTTGATCAAGCTAGCCATTGATATGGACTGAGATTTTGGTTCTCAGGAGTTTTGATGTTGTTACTACTTGAGATAAGATTATTTGCTCTCCATTACATGGTGGTCCATACTCTAGGAGTACAAATTTGCGATCTTCAATCCAAGATCATAGCTATAAGTACAATTGCTTCAAGACCAAAAAGTAAATGAACGAAGAATCTTTTTCTTTTATTTTTGAGGTCACTTAAGATAAGCTGAGTGCGCATTGATCATTGTAAATGGACGATAGATCAAAGTAGTATTATACTATGTAAATTACAGCGGTTTAAAAGTCTGAAGAGACTATTGGGTGGGAGAACATCATTTTTGTGATAGCTCTTATTACGTTTGCATATACCTAATTGTGTTTTTAGAGGACTTATTTGTGTTTCTATGACATCCAAAATGTTAGCCTCAAGATCTTTAATTCAATGTCATCTTCATTCTCGTCTTTGGATATAAATGTTTCTTCCGCACTATTTATGAAATAAAAAATGTTCCACAGCAACGCGCAGGGTATTTTCTAGTTTATTAAGTTATAACATCTATCCACCTTACTCACAAGCCAAAAAAAAACCTTACTCAAAAGCCAAAAGAAAAACTTGCCTGCTTCGAGGATTGGGACTCATGGTCAACAAGCATGGCAGCCAATTTTCGCCGGCCAGTGTTATCTGCATGAGCTGCCACTGCAGCATATGATATGCCTTTGCATAACCTGAGCTGCAAGAAGGAAATGTAAAGCAGGAACAAAATGAAATTGCATAAGTATTGGCAGGTAACATCATCAAGTATTGAGTCTGACTATAAGAAACACAAACCTTGTCAAGCAAACTTTCAAGAAGGACTATATCTGGAATTGCAGCTGATGCTGCTATCTTCTCGCATGCCCAATGCATAATTACAACCTCCTATAAAAGATTTAAGGTGCAAATGGAACTGGTATTACTTAACCAAATATATTTATTGCAATTAGTGCAAGGCTTTCACAATCAGGTGGAAAGTATTCCCAGTTTCTCACTGGTATGATTAAGAACTCACAGGACTACCATTTACTTTGCCAAACAGCAAGTTCAGACCAGCCTATAGTTCAAAAACATGATGTTCTACTAAGAGATCCATTGAAACTCCAACAAGTACTAGAAGAACAAGTTCCGTGTCTGAATTATCTTTGCCCCAAAAAATAATTAAATAGAAAGGTGAACGAAACTTCATTGTGCATATGGTAAGTTATTAAGAACAATATGTGAAGGAGAAAGTGAAGGAGAAAGTGAAGGAGAAGAAAAAGGCGGTTACCGGATTGAGGTTAAGGTACTCAGAGATGCGAAATGCCAAAAGATGCTGATTAGCTTTAATCAGACGTCCAATGAGCACAGTTGCAGTAAGCAGCTATGGAACAAAAAAAGGGACCATATTAAGATATAAAAGCTAACAAAGGTAGAGGAAACATTCTATACAAAATCTGAAGCAATACAAACCTTGTACTGCTGAATGGTAAGTGGCATTCCAATCTCAGGGTCACGAATAGCATTTAAAACTCGTAACATTTTGCACATTTCTTGAAAGCGTCCATGCCGAAGTTGACTGCCAAAGCCAACTGGGTATCAATACCAAGTTCAAATATCAGCAATAAATTATTCTATACAAAGAAATACTAGTACCTACTAAAAGTGTTAGAAATTAAGTAATGGTCATAGGTGGTAAAATATAACCCTCCTATCTGCAAGACGTATGACAGTAGCAACAGCATACCAATACTAGTTTCCAAGTTAAAACATATGACATACACTATTACCGTATTTGGTGTTGTCCACAAGGGTTATCAAAGGTGGCCGATAAATCCAAGAAGTTCAGATATGCAACATCATGCAATAAGTAACATATTTGGCCTAACTTTTCAAGGACACTCTTGGTTTGACTTTTGGAAAAACTAAGGAACACATTTGTTAAAGACTTCCGCTTTTACATTTTACAGGGCACATAAATTTGAGCAGGATTTTTCGTTTTGCAGGGCACACACAACTACCAAAGTGCTATTAACTCTTATTTTTTCTTTTCTACACTCAATTGCCTTCTCTTCATTCATCATGCAAGATGTAAAGGCCCGTAGGGAACCCACAATACAGAAATAAAGTTGGCAGATGCATGCAGTGCTCAACCAATGGCTTTTCAACTTAGAAGTACATTAATCTGCACACAAAACTCTTATGTGAGCGTAGTAGTCTTTTTATCCACTGTTTTTAGTACTTCTGATGCATCTTAATCTCTGTGACAAGTGTAAGCCCTCTAATATGAAAATGGAGGGAGTATATGTTACTCTTAAATTTAGAAAGTTTTACATATCAAGGCTATGTAGTACTCATACAGATTGAGCTTGGCACTAGTAAGCAATAAGCTGATAACTAAGATGTACTGGTTCCATTACAGTAAGGTTGAAAGATAAGCATGTGATTGCTTGCAATAAGGAAAACAAAGATGCAAAAAACCAGCATCCCAAAGACAGGCAAAAAAAATAACCTGCAGAAAGCTAGGCCATAAGTAGCAGCTTTAAGTAATGTATGTTGACGTGAAACATCAAACTCATAGCCAGCAGCATCAATACACGCTTCAATCGCCTCGGGCAAGGAAGATGATATTAGCTGATAGTTATCATAAGCCTGCGAGTGTAGATCTTTGTTAATGCCCCATCTTGGTTTTCAGGGGAAAGAGGACCTATTTATGAGATGACGTAAGAACAACTTCCACAATGGTTAATATTTGCATATCAAACAGTGCTGATATAATCACAAGCTGTACATGGTGAATGCCATAAAGTGCACTCTAAAAAATGCCAATCATCCACTTCAAAAAAATGCCAACAAAGAGTGAAATAAGCAATGAGCCCAAGATGTGGCATCTTACCGTGCATGTGTGAGATTGCATATGAAAATTGACAGGTGGTGTGGTTAAATATAAATTGTTTGTGTTGCATATGTTGTATGGTACTCCCTCTAGTCAAAATTTACTTGTAGTTATAGCTCCAAACACATACTCCAAAATGAAGGAAATTAAAGTTTCAGGTTTGGTATAATTTCCCCTAATTAATTGAATAATCGTCTCTCTAGAAGCACTATCACCAATAACTCAATAATAAGCAATTAATAGGAGTACTCGATGGAAATGTTGCCTCCAAAAAAGAAATGGCAAGTACTCCAACCAAAGCAATTACTTAAGACGACATCTACATTGGAACGGAGAGAGTACTGAGGTAGGCACCACAACCAAAAATTGGGTATCGTTCAAGCCCTACTTTACCCACTAATATTTTGTGTGGCAGAAATCAAAATTTTAGAACAAAGTATTAGCAAAATGAATTAGCTCGAAAGAGCGCTTCAGAGTATTGCACTGAGTAAGAACCACATGGACCGTACACCTCTTATCTTTGTAAATTATCTTATGGTTTAACTAGAGGGAATGCGAGCGAGGCGGAACGCAGAAGAAGATGGTCTTTGGAGCTAGGATTGGAGAGCAAATGGTATCACAGTCCTTGCTGGTGGAGCTTGTCCCCTTCCGTCACAAGAAGCTCCGATACTCTTCTGAAAACTTTCTTGTTGTTTCAGTAACAATATTACATGGACTGGACTTGTCTAATGCTGCCACGCAATCAGGATAGCATGAGGATTCATTAACCAAATTCAGCTTGGAAACAGCCTTAACCAATCAGGAAAACAATACCAACACAAACCTGGCAACATTGCCGACATCACTCCGTAAGCAAGTGGACTTGGCTGCTGGATATCTCTTCCCAAGCCCGATGCTAATTCCCCCAAAAGAGTCACAACTTAACACCGTGCTAGTTACACAGGTGACACTTTCCCAACTTGTTGACATATATTCCAGAACTCAGCAGCGGAACACAATCAACCTCACCTAATTTTTTATGTACAAGGGCCAGTGGCAGCAGCACAATGACAAAGCAGAGTATGAACAGGAACTACAGCAAATATGTATAGTTCATGCAGCGGCAGGAGACCATCTAGCCTACATGCATTTGTTTGCTCCAGCAATTTTAATTGGTGCAGTTTTCTGTTAATCAAGCTTTGACCATTCATGAAGTCAGAAATTGGTATTATTTTCTCTCTTTGGACATGTGGGCTACAAGATATGAAAATAACAGTGAGAAAAAGGAGCATAAGTCATATATGACTAATCCGCTAATGTCAGTGAGTAAGTTCTTCCGTGACTAGTCCAGTGTTCTTGGTGAGGGAGTCAAGTGTGAATAGTCGGAACGCTCATCCAAGGAAATGCTTCTATTCAATAAGGCTCTATTTGCAAGAGCTGACCTGAGTCATGTGGTATTATGTTTAATTTGAGTCATATTGAATGTTATACCGGTGTGGATGGGTACATTCTTATTTGCTTGTTGTCGATGTATTTATAGAAGAAAAGGCAGCTCTGCCAAAATTTCTGACTATACCTAGACTATACTTACTGCTATTTACCTTGGCCTGGTACCATTCATCAAAGACCATGACAGTGTTGTGGCATGAATCCAGTCTACGGACGAGTAAGAAAGGAGTAGAGTCCAGTAAGGGTAGAACAGTAGGGGGTACTACTTACGGGAGCTAGGAGAGAGCTCGGATCAGATTTAGTCAAGTATTTGGGGATTACTTGGAGTGCTAGTTGTTAATTGGACTCCATGAATGTTTAAGTTCAGCCCAGTTTACCCCTTTGAAGGATCTTAGTAGCTTAGTACAGCCAAGCAAGCAGAAATAATATCTCCTCTATTTACTATCTCTCAGGTACTCCCTCTGTTCCTAAATATAATATGTTTTGGTAAACCAAATTGACTTGCAAAACATCTTATATTTAGGAACGAGGGAGTGGTTATCAAGGTGTGAACCAAAGATGGTTCACATCATCTCAAGTGACTACGCCTAAGCACTAAGCTAGCAACAAGTGGACGCCAGCAGTAAAAGACAGATATGCTATATCATCAAAGGCACACGTTATCAACATAAGGACGGGAATTAAACATTACCTTGGCACTTTGTTTGTCATAGTGGTCTCTAGCATCATACAGTAATGCTGCTGGAGACATGCTTCCAATACCAAAAATCAATGTAGTACAATCTGGAACTCGGTGTAGAAATTCCATACTTGAATTTGAGAGGATTCTTACACCATCACACTCTGGAATGAGCATTATGGGTTCATCATAATTGTACTGCACCGGATCTCCATTGGGGCCAACCATCAAAAGCACTTCAGGCCAGCAAAGGAGCACGCTGTCCAACCCACACCAAGCTATTTGATCCGGTGGTAATGCAGACTACAATATTAAAGAAAAATAATAGTGAATAATTGTAAAAAAGAGTACTGCTCCCAATTCATGACTAGACAATGGTCGAATGCACCAATGTCAGTCTAGAATCAGATGAAGATTACAGACTAAACAGTGCAGTACACCTAATACTTACATCACACTCATACTCGAAAATGATCCTGGAGAAATCCGTGGGGATTACAAGCAGGCGCCCATCGTGTGCAAACGCTGCAAGCAGCTTTCCGTTGGGTGACACCGCCATTTTCTGCACCGGTCCAATCTCCAGGGCCTCTCCTAGAACCTGCACGCCATCCTCATCAACTGCCACTACCCGATCGCCAACTGCAAGCAGAACCTCTGGGCTCCCGGACATGACGAACTGTGGCTCCACCACGGCCATACACAGCACCTGCTCGTCCTCGCCAACGCCCGGGTCCGCGAGCTCCCGTGAGTGCGGGTCGTCGACCTCAATGTCGGTGGTGACCACGACCCGGTTGTCCTCGGTGAGGATAGCCACGCCACCTCCCCAGAAAACAGCGTCGGCAACGCCACCGGAGGCAGGTGGGAGCAGGGGCACGGGGCTAGAGCTAGGCGTGGGTTTCAGATCGGGCAGACGGAAACGGAGGAGGGAACCATCGGATAGGAGGGCGAGAAGATTGAGGGAGCTGGAGAAGGCGAGCGAGTGGAGGCGGGGAAGGTGGGGCGTCCAAGGGGAGGAAGCGAGGGGGTGGCCGGAGGAGGAGAAGAGGAGGAGGCGGCGGCGCGAGGGCTCGGAGTGGAGCTGCACGATCTTCGAATCGTCGCGGACGGCGGCGATCGGGCCTCCGAATGGCGCGGCGGCGACGATGTGGGTGGAGAGGTCGAGGCGGCCGACCCCGCCACTGCCGCCACCGGAGGAGGAGGCAGTGGTGGTGGCCGGGGAGGACCAGGGGAGGGGGGAATAGATGGTGATGCGGCGGTAGAAACGGTAGGAGAGGAGGTCCCACTCCGCCGCAACAGATACGGAGGAGGACATCGCCGGCGGCGAGGTCAGAGCGCGGCCGGATCGCGCGCGAGCCGGGGAGGAGGGTTGGAGAGGGGCGCGGGGGGCTAGCAGGGAGAAGGGGCACGCAAGCTAGGGAGGGCAGATGGGGTTGGGACGGTGGGGGAGATGCTGGCCGGGGGGAGGGGAGAAGAGGGCGGCGGGGCAGTACCTGCGCCGGCGCGGGTTCCGTGCGCTGCCCTCGCTCGAGTTTCCCCTGACGCGGGACTCACTCGGGACGAAGCGGTAGGCAGGAGGGAGGTGCGATTCCGCACCGATTCGGAGCCTCCTACCTCCGTATTCGCTAGCGTGCGATGAGAGGCCCAATTCTGCGCGCGGGGCTCCTTGGAATCGAGCTTATGTTTCCACGCCTCAATACCCCAATTCCAATTCAGGCTCAATTCTATACATTCAAACACAACTTTGAATCTTTACTATCATAAATGGCTCAATTCAATGCATTCAAACACAACTTTGAATCTTTACTATCATAAATGGGAGTTTGCTATTAAATGGAAGTTGGTGATGGTACGTCGTTAAACACGTTTGACATCCATCATTAAGCGCATCTAGACCGTGAGATCTGCATCCGGTATCACACATGTTCCGCATAAAAAAAGGCAAATCTAAAAAAAAAAAAAGCACGCAAACCCACATCTCAAGGATCACTGATAATGCCTTAGTAGCCTTTGAATGTCTTCATTTCATTGAGCATAACACAAATATGTCAAAGGATTTATGTGCCTATAAATTGGACCTCTCGAAAATGTATGATAGAGTGGATTGGGACTTTCTAAAGAAAGTGCTGCAAAGGATGGGCTTCTCTCATCGATGGGTGGACTGGGTAATGTCATGTGTCACATCGATGAGCTACAAAGTCAAATTCAATGGGAACCTCCTGGATTCATTTTCTCCTTCTCGAGGCCTCCGACAAGGCGATCCTCTCTCTCCATTTCTATTTTTGTTTGTCGCCGATGGTTTATCTACTTTATTACAGCATGAAGTGAACTCACAATCAATTGAGGATGTCAAAGTTTGCAGGAGTGCACCTGGTATATCCCACTTGCTCTTTGCAGATGATAGTTTGCTTTTCTTTAAGGCACAGGGAACACAGGCTCTCCGAATTAAAGAGGTTCTGAATACTTATGCCTCGAGTACTGGGCAGCTTATTAACCCCTCAAAATGTTCCATTTTCTTTGGCAAGTTCTGTCCGGATGATAGGAAAGAAGAAGTGAAAAGAAATATTGGCATCCAGCAGAAACGTTTGAACAAGAGTACTTGGGACTACCCACACCGGATGGATCTATGAACAAGGACAAGTTCCAGGGCAAAGTTGGCCAGGTGTCTCACTGAATGGGATGATGATCATAAATCACAAGCAGCAAGAGAAATACTCATCAAAGCAGTTGCACAAGACATCCCAGTTTTTGTAATGAGTGTGTTCAAATTGCCGCTTGGTCTCTGCGATGAATTGACAAAGATGATACGAAGCTACTAGTGGGGGACAAAATGGGCAGAGGAAAACACATTGGGTTGCATGGGATATTGAAAGGATAGAGATGTCGCCTAGAGGGGGGTGAATAGGCAAATTCAAAACTATTACGGTTTTGGCTTGATAGAATGCGGAATTAAATTAATGTTTATTTTACAAGCACAAAACCTAAATACACTAGGCTCAACTAAGTGCACCAACAACAAGATAAGCTAAGCAAGATAGCACAAGATAAATATACCACAAGTGATAAGCAAGATATAAGTACTTCAAGCTCAATGGCTATCACAAGGAAAGTAAGCTCGGGTATAGAGATAACCGAGGCACGCGGAGACGAAGATGTATTCCCGTGTTTCCTTACAAGTAAGGTACGTCACGTTGGAGAGGTGTGGGATTCCACGAAGGATTTCCCAACGCCACGAAGGCTCACCTTCTTCTCCGAGTCTATCCCACGAAGGAATAGGCCCTTTCCGTATGGCTAGCTTTTCCTCCACTCCGGAGATGGCAAGCTCCACAACCACTTCACAAGCTCCACGAAGGAGAAGCCCGGGTCTCTTCACAATCTTCCACGAAGAGGACACCACGGCACCAACCGCCAAGCCAACTAGGAGGTCACCCTCCAAGAGCAACAAGCTCACGGTCTCTCACTCGAACAAATCGTAATGGAGAGCTCAACACTTATACAAGAATGCAAAGCAAGAACACCAAGGGCATTCAAATCCCTCACTCTCAAATCCCACCAAAGCAACAAGTGCTAGGGAGGAATTAGAGAGGAAGAAAAATGGTGGAAGTCAACCAATGACTCCAAGATCTAGATCCAATGGGTTCCCCTCACTTAGAGGAGGAATTGATTGGTGGGGATTGTAGATCTAGATCTCCTCTTCCAAAGCCCTCAAAAAGATACAAGAATCACAGGAGGGAAGTGGGAGGAGGCAAGCTCAAGAGGTTCAACAATGGAGGTCAATTTCGTGGTCAAGAACAGCCAAACACGTTGGGGAAAGAACCCCCTTTTATAGGGGAAAGAAAATATGGCCGTTGGGAGGAAACAACGCGAACCCGGTTTGAAGTCCGGTTGGACCGGCCCCAGAACCGGACAACTCGGTCCCCAGGCCGGTGGACCGGACTACAAACCGAAAGACTTCAGTATGCCAACCCGGAATAGACTCGGTCGCGAAAACCGGAAAACCCGGTCTGAGATTCGGTCTACCGGAGCAGGAACCGGACCGTCCGGTGTGGGGCTCGGTTGAACCGGATCCACAACCGGGATGAAACTGACTTCACGAAAAACACAATAACTTTTGCATCCGGACTCCGATTTCGATGATCTTGGGCTTGTTTTGACGAGGACAACAAGCTCTACAATATGGTGCATGAAAACATCATAGTCCAACAAAGGAAGATAGAACCAAAAGAGGAAAGGCATGGAGCCTCCCTATAAGAAGAACCGATAAAACCTTCAAACTCGAAAACGCCATATAAGATGCATACGAATTCCGTTTTCGATGAACTTGGGCTTGATGAAGAGCTAGCAACAAGCTCAAGAACCTCACATAGAGAAAATACCAAGAAGCAATAAAATAATAGTATGCAAAGGATTGAGCTCCCTATAACGATGTGATCAAGTTACCCAACCGAAAGCCCCTCTTGATAGTGCGGCTATCTATCCTATAACCCGGTCTCCCAACAACCACCTTGAGACCGGTAAAAGGAAAACCTAGCAAGACCATACCTTTGCCTTGCGCATCCCGCTTGATCTTGATGACACCGCTTCAAGCTCCATCCAGGCCGGAATGCACCACTTGATCATTGTTGCTTCGTGAAGACTCATACTTTGCTCCCCCATACACCACTATGGGATAGCTTCATTAAGACACGTCTTCACATGTGCATTATCACCAATATGGACGGCAAGCTTCAAGCAAATGATCTTCTCGAGATGCTTATCTTGAACTTGCCCTTCTCAACCTTGATGGCGATCACCACTTGATGCCATCCTCTCATGGGCTATTGAGATCTTCACTTTTGAAGCAAGCCCATGGAAAGATACCACAAGATCCATGTGGTACATTTTTTATGCTTCATGTGTTGACCAACTTGAAATCACTCTTCACTCTTTGCATTGGTCAACCAAGTGTCTTCTCATGCTCCATCTCAATATCTTGAGGTACATAAGGAACTCTTCATTTGATTACATGCTCTAAATCTTAATCAACCATAGCCCAACTAATGAGGCTATCATGACACCGACTTAGAGCCATATCTTGAATTCTTCTATAGAGATCACACTCTCAAGATCTTGAACAAATCATATTATTATCTTCAATTCGATGATCTTGATGCCAAAACTCAAGGTATATCTTTATCTTCATGGCATCCATACTTGAATCCAACATATGGACTACAAGCATGACCTATGGAATATTCCTTCATATAAAACTCAATGAAAACATTAGTCCATAGGGATTGTCATTAATCACCAAAACCACACATAGGGGCAATTACCCTTTCAATCTCCCCCATTTTGGTAATTGATGACAATCACAATAAGAGGGTTTATATAATGAATATTAGAAACAAGTACGCAACTTATCCGAGAATAAGTTGAATACAAGAGGTTGTATTTGTTATGGTTAAGTAACACAAAGATACTAGCCCATATCAAAACTGCTTCTACTCACACAAGCTACAACTAATGCAAGAGATGTGAGTAGAACCAACATATATAGAGCAAACTCCCCCACAATATATGCATGTGTGATGAACTTGAATTTCATTGCATACATTGTCAAGCATAACCTTTGGGAGAGTTTCCACTATATATTCAACCATGCAATACATTATAAAGATGAAATGCATGAAAGGCAAACACTTAAGAACAAACCAATCTTAAGTAGAAAACCATTTCCCTTAAAACCCTCTAAACTTCTCCCCCATTGACAACAAGTGCCAAAATGGATGACAAAGTTAGAAGGCCAATATAGTTCAAGTTCCTACCAAGGTGTGCATTTCTCATAATATGAGTGAAATCATATGCACATATCCAATGACGAATACTTGGAGGAAATCAACTATATTTAGGATCAAATATTGCTAAAAGGATAACAAGGTGAAGAAACTTCAACGGATGAAGCAAGCAATCAAAAGATCCAAATAATCAAGTGGACAAATAGTTCTCTAAATGAAATAAGGAAGCTCCCCAAGGTTTGTGCATAAATTAGTTGTTTCATTTGAAAACAATATGCACAAACATGGAATCCTCACTCCCTCTATATCATTTAGAACACAACCAAGATACAAGGAGTAGAGATATAAATCAATACACTTGTCAAGACAAGATTAAGTCCAAAAGAAACCAAATATGAGATATGAGTGCATGAAGATGAAATGAAAGTAAACCGAGCACTCATAAATCAAGACCTTACCAAAACCATTAAAAACTAAGCGGATAAGTGAGATGGTTGGCAAAAGGCGAGGTATCAAGGCCATATATTAACACTCTTGTGTATATAAGTTTCTAAGTGGGAAAACATGAGAATAATCCACAAAGAAACATCCACACATAAGAAGTTGATAAAGATAAGAAAACATGATATCCAAGAGTAAGTCATAAGATATACCAAAAAAAGATATTTTGCTTAAGTGCATATATATAGCCCATGGCTCTATTTTCTCTTATGGTATATCCATGAACTTCACCAAAGAAAAAGAAAACCTCAAAAACATCACAACTAACACTAAGGGAACTAATGCTAGTTGGGATAATTTGAGAAAGGCAACAAGTATCAAAAGAAAGGATTCAATGCAATTTCAACAATATTGCACATGAGAGTACTTTGAGGAATTGATATGCAATAAATTGCTAGAAGGCATATTTGGGATTGGTGAATCATGAGCATGATTTTATATACTCCCCATTATATGCATCATCTCAAATTACTCACATAAGCAATAAGGATAGAAAAGTCTTTCAACGATCCTTACAAGAACCGCAACATTTATAAACAAATAAATTCATGCCAAGATGCAACCTACGAGAGATTGGATGGAAGAATAGTACGCATGAATAAGATACTTGTTACCGAGATAGCAATGGTATGATGTAGTAGATAAGAATTCTTCGATCATCCTAGCTTGGCTCCAATTATAATGTGGTGACAACGCCTTCCTTATAGATAAGACAAGCATCCATTGCATCTCCAATGTACCTAAAACAACATTCAAGTCCATTTTGGTCCCCAAACTTATTGGGTCCAAAGTGGTTAGACTAACCACAACACATAGGACATACTCCATAAAAATATGTGCATATTTAGAGATGAAATTTGAATTTCATGCACATCATAGCCGTTTAAGGATTTGATGGAGTATACCCTATATATTGGATCAAAGAAAGCAAAACATGATATAAGATATACATTTAGTAAACATGCATGCACGATATATTGTGCCATCTAAGCGACATGAGCCTGACTTTCCGGCATGGTTCCCAAAGAAGAACGGGATCTTCACGGTAGGCAACACATACAGATTGAACTTCAGTTAAGCTATGCAAGATCAAGATCGGGAAGCCACGAGTGTCAGACCAGATGGAGAAAGACCATGCTGGCAAGCAATTTGGAAATTCCCTGTCCCTCCTACAGTGAAGCTTCTCACATGGCGTATATGTCGCAACGCAATACCTTCACAAGCAAACCTGAGGAACCGTGGCATGGCACATACGGGACTATGCCAAATCTGCGGGCAAGAAGAGGAGGATGCATGTCATATTTTCATAAAATGTCCGCATGCCCGTGCCTTATGGCAGGCGATGAAGGAAGTATGGGATGTACCTGACGTACAAGGAACACACCAGACGGGCTCAGAGTGGCCACTGCACTGGCTGCTATGCATGACTGAAGACCAACGAGCCAGAACTATGCTCATACTTTGGAGAATATGGCATAGCCATAATGAGATGACCCATGAAAAACAATGCCCGCCTATTGAAGGGTCACGCCGCTTCCTGGTTAGTTATCTTAACTCCCTCCTAGTGATTAAGCAACATCCTACTGCTGATGTAGGAAAGGGAAAGATGGTGATGAACCCAGATCAGGGATTTTCCCAAAAGAAAAAGGTGTCTAACGGCAGACGGAAGCCCCAGAAGAAATGGAGGCCACCGGAACCAGGGGAGGCCAAGGTAAATGTTGATGGTGCTTATTCCCCTGATGGCACGGTGGGATTTGGTATGATCATGCGCGATCACACGGGCCAAGTCATCTTCGTTGCGTCGAGGCAACTGCGGCAATGTTCGGGAGCAACCGATGCGGAGCTTGCAGCGATCGAGGAGGGCGTGCAGCTTGGCATGTCCTGGACAAACCTGAAGTTTACAGTTGAAATGGACTGCGTGGAAGCCCTAAACCTTGTCAATGACAGATTGTCAGACCTCTCGGTGTTTTCTTTCCGTATAAATGTAATTTGTGAGTGCTTAAGTGAGAGAGAAGTCATTTTTTAAATTGATAGAGATTCAAATAGGGTGAGCCATGAGCTTGTAAGGATAGGAAAAATCCACGGCCAAACAGCTGTCTGGCTGCGGCATGCTCCCCCAGAGATCGCCGAAGCCATGTCAAACGATTGTAACCCTGGTGCCATTTAATATATTCTCTCTTCCCGCAAAAAAAACTAACACATGCAACAATATTGAGGCGAAATTGGATATGCTAATTGATTGTACTTCTCTAACTAAGTTGACCTCACGGAAAAAATCCAGATCTGCACTATGATCCTAACGGGTCACACACTTAAGAGCGAGAAGTATGTACAATGTGTTTACAAGATTATCTCAGTGGGCTTATAATGACACTTGACGGGAGAGATGGACCTAGAGCTATGACCAAGGCTAATGGTGAAGACTTGGCCAATTATGGCGTGTCCTTCTCAGGTGAATGTCTTTAGATACTTATAGGCATCGATGGTAGCCGAGTCCTTCTTAGTCACGTCAGGTCTTCATCTTGTCTTATACGTAATCGTGATCTGTGATGTTCCTTGTAGGTACATCTAGTCTTTAGGATCTCCAGAGAGCCGTCTTGCAGCCCCACGGGTCAGGTCGGTTGAGATTAGGTCGGTTCAAGAGCTTCTAGATGCAGACCTTCAGGTCCTTAATCGTTAGAGGTCGTCGTGGGTAGGAATCATGGGTTCAGGCCCATGTCGACTAGCCTGAGTCCACCCATCACCGATAAACCCCCGATCAGCACATTCCTTGTGCCAGAGTTGTTGTAGCTCGTACTCAACCTCTACTGGTGAGCTCGGTGACTTATTCTTGATCTTGAGGCGTGAGGTCTTTGTGAATGCTCGAGGTCCTGGTGCAAGGTCTCCAACATGTGTAGACGTCTCGATCGCGCGGACCTTCCCGTATGCCCGTTCTCATTGTAGGTTTAATCAGCCTTCCCATCTTAGATATCCCAGGGTAATGGGATTACGACGAGGTCCTACAAAAGGGTTAATAGAAAAAGGGAAGAAAATGATCCTCTTGTGTTGCGGTGCAAGTATCTTAAAGACCAGAGGAGTTCTGAGGGAGAGGTCCCGTATGTGACGTGGAGTATCGAACCGAGAGTTCAAAAGGGTATCCGTAATTTCAGTTCTTATCATGTTGGAACCTTGCATGTGGACCCATCTGACACAATGAGATCGTAGTGGGGTTTAGACGCAGCGTGGTGTCTTAACTTCTTATGTGACATGAGGAGGTATGCTTAGAGGAATTTTCCCAAGGCTGTGAGGACCTGAATCTGAACCGGTTGATGAGGTCTTTCCATTAATTATTGCTTCCTAGAGCTCTGTCTGCTGCATAATCTATTCCGTCAGGCGAAATTGAAGGTGGTGATCATAATGAGATTTCTTCCTACAATGCTAACTGATGGGACATGACTTCGTGCGAGTGCTGAGAAGTTTCTTTGTTCTTCGTGGTACGACCACCTCTTGAGCTTATGTCATTTATCTTTTTCTTAAATACAATTAGTATGGTGTCACTGTCCTCACGTAAGACCTCCCTCCTTAGTCTTTTGGAAGAGATCTTTCCTTCTCTCACCATGGCTAGCAGCAAATATTTCTCCTACCGCCGCAAGGCCCCACAATCCCGCATGAGTGAGGCAGGGAAGCCTAGACCTCAAGACGGGGATCTTGCAACCACAAAATTCATGGAGGAGGCAACGGGTCCTCGGGGTTCCATAGGAGCTTCCTATTTGGGTGGTCCTTCTGCAATCTAAGCCCCGACATACCCGCTTGAGGGGTTCCGTTCCCTCGAGGTTGTAGGATAATCGTCTCTTCATCCTTATTTTCTAGACTTTGCACCTTGCTATATTCCTTAACCCTTTACCTCTACACGGTAGGTCATCTCTACCCGCTCCTCATGCGTGTCTCTCCTCCTCAGAGGAGGAGGAGGAGATCCTTGCCCCGATGAACTCCTTGAGCAATGCATCCCAATCCTGAAGGAAATATGCCCTGAGGGCTGAGAGGCAATAATTAAGTTGTTATTATGTATTCCTTGTATATAATAGATGTTTTTTTTGCATGCTATAATTGTATTGATTGGAAACATCAATACATGCGTGTTTAATAAACAAATAAAAGGTTTCTAGTTATGCCTCTCTTATAGACTAGCTCGTTGATTAACAAGATAATCAAGGTTTCCTGATCATGGACATTGGATGTTGTTAATAACGAGGTCACAACATTTGTGAAATGATGTGATGAACATTCATCCGAAGTATAGCATTACGATCAAAGTCATTATGTTTATATTGCTATAACATCATACGAAGTAATCTTAGTCCTTAGACCATGAGATCATGTTAATTCCTAACATCAGAAGAGTTACTTGATAACATCAAACATCACACCCTAAAAGGGCGACTATAAAGATGGGTTTAGACACTCCGAAGGTGTTATGTTGAGGCTCTTGGACCAAGAGTGAAATTTGTCAATCCTGATGACGGATAGATATACTCTGGGCCCTCTCGGTGATATCACATTAAGATAGCTTGCAAGCAAGTGATGTGATCACTAGAATGTTATATCAGAGGAACGAGAAAAGAGTACATGTCGGTAACGAGATCAAACTAGGTATTGAGATACCGATGATCGAATCTCGGACATGTAATATATCGTGAGACAAAGGGATTAAGTTACTAGCGTTGAAGATTCTCATGATCACAAAAGTCATCGTTGAATGTGCAGGAGTCAGAATGGATCTCCAGGTCCCGCTTCTGATTATTGATTTGAGAGGAGTCTCAATCATGTCTGCATTATTCGCGAACCGTAGGGTGACACACTTAAGAGTTGACAAACACCATTTGGAGCACATATGTTTCAGACGAAAGAATTGCAAAGCACTGGAATCATTTCGATGGAAACCGGAATTGTTTCAGGTGAAATTGCAGAAACTGGTTCTCCATGTGATATTGAAATGTTACAAGGGGTTTTTATGTGAATGTTTGTTAATTAAAGTAATTAACAAAATTCTAAATAAAATAAATAAAAGAGTTTTATTAAATGAGAGTTGCATTAAATTTGGTGGAAATTTAATGCATGTGAGTGGAACTTTGAGTGGAGGCTAAATTGATGTGAGTGGATCTTCCAACACATGAATGAGGAAGAGGTGGGGCGCCCCCCATGGGCGCTGGCCATGGGAGGGGAGGAGCCCCCCTCTCCTATAAAAGTCCCCCTTCTCCTCCCTCATGAAGCACACCTCCTCGTGAATGATCTCTCTCCCCCTCTAGATATATTCCCCATGGTCTCGGATTAGCGAGATACATGTTCCCGATGGCATTTCGTCTGGAAGCAGTTGCTGCTTCCGTTGATTCGTTGGAGTGAGGAGGTGGAGGTTGTTCGGTGGCCTAAACATGTGTGCAAGGATGGATGCGCTGCTGATTTGCGGTGCTAGGACTTCCACACGATCTTGAGATTGGCACGCGTTCGACTACATCATCCATGAGTTCCAACTCGTTAACAAAGCTTTTGTTGTCTTCGAGGGTAAGTTCTCCATGGATGTATATCCACCCGTTGCTTGTATCTAGTAGATAGATCTTGGCATATAGTTCCATCATAGGATTTTTTTGTTTTCTATGTTGCGAACCCAACAGTGGTATCAGAGCCTGATCTATGCGTAGGTGCTTTGCACGGGTGGTACACATATGTTTACATGTGGACGATGATGATCATGTTATTGCTTCTTTCATGCATTTTGGATATTGGTTGCATAGTGGGATGAAGCGGCCCGGACCAACTTTACTTGTCATCGCACATAAGACCAGTTCCACGACTGACATGCAACTAGTTTTGCATAAGTGGCTAACGGGTGTCTGTCTCTTCTACTATAGTCAATATATGATTTACAACGAGTTGCTAATAACTTAGTTCTCATTGTTGTGGTTCCATGTTTGTAGGTAAGACCGGTTCTGTCTCCGAACGCCCTAAGCCACGTAAAACCTGCAATGGATAAATTAGAGGCGTCTAGTTTAGATTGTTGCTGGGCTAGTGTCATGATATGGTAATGTTGTAAGTTAATGTATGGTAGATAGTCTTACAACACACTTAACGTGTAAGTTTCATAGACCTTAGCCTTACACACAAAGGAATGATAGAGATCATACCACGATGCATATGATGGTGATCAAATGCATGGACCATATCATCCCACTTTATACATATGATGTTCGCATCTTATATTGCTAGTTTGGCGCTTTTAGTAGCATTATAAGATGATCCCTTATTTAAATATCAAGATAAAATGTGTTCTTCCTTAAGTATGCACCGTTCTATGGATCGTGTTTCGAGACATCACGTGATGATCGGGTGTACTCGACTCCGCGCTTTCATACAACGGGTGTAAAACAGTTTTACACACGCGGAATACTAAGGTTCTTACTTGACGAGCCTGGCATGTACAGACATGGCCTCAGAACATGGACCGAAAGGTTAAGCATGAGTCATATAGTTTATATGATGCCCATATTGATGCTCGCCTTTGAGGCTACACTGACTCACGTGATGATCCGACTTGGTGTAGTGGATTTGGTTCATGTAATCACCAAAAAAGACACGAGGGATGTCGTTTTTGAGTGGGAGTTTATTAGTAATTTGCATTATTTGAACTCAATCTATCATAAACTTAGTCTAAATAAACTTTACAAATTCTGTTGTACATAGCACCACCTGCTTTTAATTTCAATGTGTTCATGGAGAAAGAAAAATTTGCGGCAAATGGTAGCAACTTTACCAACTGGGCCATGAATTTGAGGATTCTCGTCTCTGCTGCACAAAAGCAATGTGTGCTAGAAGCGCCTCTAGGCCCCCCACCAACTCCTGATGCCCCTGACAAGGAAAAGAATGTCTATATAACTCGTTAGGAGGACCACAACTTAGTTCATTGCGGCATACTGTATGGGCTAGAGCCAGAACTTCGAAAGCGTTTCAAAAATGGCAATGCTTTTGATACCATGGGAGAATTGAAAATGATTTTTGATACCCATGCTGCCGTAAAGAGTTATAATGCTTCTGAAAAGTTCTTTAGTTGCATGATGGAAGAGAACAGCTCCGTTTGTGAGCACGTACTCAAAATGTCTGGGTACGCCGATAAGCTTGTGTCCTTGGGAATAACGATTCCCATTGACTTAGGCATACATCATGTTCTCCAATCTCTGCCACCTAGCTACAAGAGCTTCGTGATGAACTATAACATGCAGGGCATGAAGAAGTCTCTTCCCGAGCTTCTATCAATGCTTAAAACTGCAGAAGTGGAGATCAGGAAAGAACATCAAGTGTTGATGATCAATAAGACTACCGGTTTCAAGAAAGACAAGAAAGGCAAACAAAAGGGAAAGAAGAGTGGCAAATCTGTTGCCGCACCTGAAAAGAAATCCCGAGCTGGCCCTAAGTCTAATACCGAGTGCTACTATTGCAAGGGGACTGGCCATTGGAAGCGCAACTGCCCCAAGTATTTGGCGGACAAGAAGGCCGACAAGGCAAACAAAGGTATATGTGATATACATGTTATTGATGTGTACTTGACTAGTACTCACAGTAGCACCTGGGTATTTGATACGAGATCGGTTGCCAATATATGTAACTCGATTCAGGGGCTGCGGAACAAGCGACAACTAGCAAGGGATGAGGTCACGATGCGTGTCAGCAATGGATCAAAAGTTGATGTGATGGTCGTCAGAACGCTGCCTCTCCATATGCCGTCGGGATTAGTGAAAAATCTAAAGAATTGTTATTTGGTGCCTGCACTGAGCATGCACATTGTATCTAGATCGTGTTTGATGCAAAGTGGTTATTCCTTTAAATCAGAAAACAATGGTTGTTCGATTTATATGAATGATATCTTTTATGGTCATGCACCTGTGATGAATGGTTTATTTCTGTTGGATCTCGATAGTAATATTATGCATATTCATAATGTTGATGCTAAAAGGATTAAACTTGATAATGATATATCTGCATATATGTGGCACTGCTGTCTAGGTCATATTAGCGTTAAACGCATGAAGATAGTCCATTCTGATGGACTTTTGGAATCACTTTATTTTGAACCATTTGATACATGTGAGCCATGCCTTATGTGCAAGATGACTAGAACGCCGTTTTCCGGTTCAATGGAACGGGCATCAGATTTACTAGAAAGCATACATACTGATGTATGTGGACCAATGAGTGTGTCAGTGTGAGGTGGATATCGTTATTTTGTTACTTTCGCGGATGATTTGAGTAGATACGGGTATATCTATTTGACGAAACATAAGTCTGAAACCTTTGAAAAGTTCAAAGAATTTCAGAATGAAGTGGAAAATCATCATAACAAAAAGATCAAATTTCTGCGGTCCGACCGTGGAGCAGAGTATCTTAGTTATGAGTTTAGCACACATATGAAAGACCGTGGAATAGTTTCACAACTCACGCCTGCCAGAACACCACAACGTATTGGTGTGTCGGAACGTCGTAATCGTACTTTATTAGATATGGTTCAATCTATGATGTCTCTGACTGACTTACTGATGACCCACAAGTATAGGGGGTGTATCGTAGTATTTTCGATAAGTAAGAGTGTCGAACCCAACGAGGAGCAGAAGGTGCTGGCTAGTGGTATGGATCAGGAATTCTCTGCAAATACTTAGCAAACGGATTTTTAGGAGTTTTTGATAACGCAAGTAAATAAAGTACGAGTAAATAAAAGACAGTAGGAATAATTGCAGCGAGTGTCCCAATCCTTTATGCAGCAAAGGACAAGCCGGTTGTATTACTTAAGATGACCAAACGTTCTCGAGGACACATGGGAAGAGCTGTCAAGTGCTTTCGCTTCATATAGTTGATTAATCTTCTTTAGCTTGCTAAGTGTTGTGTGGGCGAACCTGTGCTAATGTACCGACCTTCCTAGGACTAATACGTACTTGTGATTATACCCCTTGCAAACATCCGTAAGTACAAGAAAGTAATTAAGGTAGAAACCTAACCACAGCTTTAAACTCTAAGACCCTTACGTCCCTTGTGCAATGGTTTCCTAACGGGGGTTCGGGTTTCTGTCACTCCGGCAACCCCTACGATTAGTAGCCATATACACAATGCATTCCCCTAGGCCCATATAGGTGAAGTTTCATGTAGTCGACGTTCACATGACACCACTAGAAGAAGTACACCACAACTTAAATATTAAACTATTGAATCTTTCTCAACACAACTCCACTACTAACAACATGACTTCTCCCATGTCCTCAAGAACAAAATGAACTACTCACAAGACATCATATGGATCATGATCAGAGATGGAATAATGATGTATAACAATCTGAACATAAACAATAATTCAACGGTTCACTCAATAGCATCAACTACAAAGAGTAATCAACACCTGGAAAGTTTCCCCAAAGAACTACGCAAGATTCAACCCAATTGGTACAACAATATGGAGATGGTGATGAGGGTGCTGATGGTGATGATGGTGGTGATGGTGGTGATGATGATGATCCCGATGAAGTCCATCTTGATGGTGGTGTTGATGGCGACGATCTCCCCTCTCCGGGAAGGAATTCCCCCGGCAGAAATCTATCTGCCGGAGAGATATTTCTCTCTCGGTGTTTTCCGTCCCGCAGAGGCAGCGGAATATTTCTGTGGTCGCTCCTCGAGTTTTTGGGTTTTGGGAGGAATATATACGCTAGGGGGGAGAGCCAGAGGTGGGCCAGGGCGGCACACCACCTGGTGGCGTGGCCTAGGGTGGCCCTCGCCAGGGGGTGGTGTGGGCCCCCTGTGGCCCATCTCCACTCCTCCTTCTGGTTTCCTTCGTCTTCTAGAAAAATAGGATTTTCCATATATTTTCCCGGATTTTCTGATCTTCGCGAATTTTGCCTCCAAACAGCACCTTTTCCATCAGAATCCTGACTGCAGCGGTCCATGCTCCAAAAGTCACCAACCATGCAAAAACAGATGAAATAACATAAGTATCATCTCTTAATATGAAATATATCAATGAATAACAGTAAATTATGATACATAATAGTGATGCAAAATGGACGTATCACTTACCACTATCATTTTGGGGTTATGCACTGGAAACCGTTGCATTCACTTTAAATCGGGCACCATCTAAATCCGTTGAAACGACACCGTTTGAATTATGTTTTGGAAACAAACCTAAGTTGTCATTTCTTAAAGTTTTGGGATGCGATGTTTATGTGAAGAAACTTCAGCCGGATAAACTCGAACCCAAAGCGAAAAAATGCGTCTTCATAAGATACCCTAAAGAAACGATTGGGTATACCTTCTATCACAGATCCGAGGGCAAGGTTTTTGTTGCCAAGATGGATCCTTTCTTGAGAAGGAGTTTCTCGTGAAAGGTGTGAGTAGTAGGAAGGTATAACTCGAAGAGGTTATTGGACCTTCTCTTCATGAAATGGCGAGTGGCGCAGCACCAGAAATTGTTTCAGAGTTTACTTCACCTGATGAAGTGAGAGCTAATGATAATGATCATGAAACTCCGAAAGAGGACACTACCGAACCTCACAGGTCAAGCAGGACACGTGCAGCTCCTGAACTGTACGGAAATCCTGTTATAAATTTCATGATTGATGAAATAGATGACCCTACGACGTATGAAGAAGCGATGATGAGCCCGGATTCCAACAAATGGCTAGAAGCCATGAAATCCGAGATGGAATCCATGTACGAAAACCAAGTTTGGACCTTGGTGGACTTACGTCACGATCGAAAGGCCGTTGAGAATAAATGGATTTTCAAAAGAAAACTAATGCTGATGGTAATGTGACTATCTATAAAGCTCGACTTGTCGCAAAAGGGTTTCGACAAATTCAAGGAGTTGACTACGATGAGACATTCTCTCTCGTAGCGATGATAAAGTCGGTTAGGATTATGTTAGCAATTGTTGCATATTTCGATTATGAAATATGGTAGGTGGATGTCAAAACTGCGTTCCTCAGTGGTAATATTGAAGAAGAGTTGTATATGATACAACCTAAGGGTTTTGTCGATCCTAAGGATGTTGATAAGGTATGCAAGCTTCAGCGATCCATCTATGGACTGAAACAAGCATCCCAGAGTTGAAATCTCCGCTTTGATGAGGTGATCAAAGAGTTTGGATTTGTCCAAACTTATGGAGAGGCTTGTATTTACAAGAAAGTGAGTGGGAGCAATGTGCCATTTCTGATATTATATGTGTATAGCATATTATTGATTGGAAATGATACAAATCTTTTAAACAGTGTTAAAAGTTATCTAAACAACAAATTTTAGATGAAGGACCTTGGTGAAGCTTCATATATATTAGGCATTAAAATCTATAGAGATAGATCAAGGCGCCTAATTGGGCTATCGCAAAGTACATACCTTGATAAGATATTAAAGAAGTTTAATATGGACGAAAGTAAGAAGGGGTTTTTACCCATGTTGCAAGGCAAGACATTGAGTAAGACTCAAAGTCCGGCTACAACGAAAGAAAGAGAGATAATGGATAAGATCCCCTATGCCTCAGCCATAGGCTCTATAATGTACGCCATGCTATGTACAAGACCGAATGTGGCACATGCTATTAGTTTGACTGGTAGGTACCAATCTGATCCAGGTTCGGAACACTGGATAGCGGTCGAGAATATCCTTAAGTACTTAAGAAGAACTAAGGATATGTTTCTTGTATACGGAGGTGAAGAAGAGCTGGTCGCTAAGTGTTATGTCAATGCTAGCTTTGACACCAATCCGGATGACTCTAAGTCTCAATCCAGATATGTATTTCTCTTGAACGGAGCAACAATTAGTTGGAGGAGTTCCAAACAACCTGTGGTGGCTGGATCAACAATGGAGGCGGAATATGTTGCTGCTTCAGAAGCGGCGCAGGAAGCGGTTTGGATGAAGGAGTTCATAACGGAACTAGGTGTGGTTCCTAGTGCATTGGACCCAATGGTGATCTATTGTGACAACAATGGAGCCATAGCCAACGCCAAGGAACCAAGGTCTCACAAGAATTCCAAGCATGTTAAGCGTCGGTTTCACTCCATCCGCGAGCATGTCAAGGATGGAGATATAAAGATTTGTAAAGTACACACAGACCTAAATGTAGCAGATCCGCTGACTAAAGTTCTCCCTAGGGAAAAACATGATCAACACCAGAACTCCATGGGTGTAAGATTTCTCACGTTGTAAACTAGATTATTGTCTCTAGTGCAAGTGGGAGACTGAAGGAAATATGCCCTAAGAGGCAATAATAAAGTTGTTATTATGTATTCCTTGTATATGATAGATGTTTATTTTGCATGCTATAATTGTATTGATTGGAAACATCAATACATGTGTGTTTAATAAACAAATAAAAGGTTCCTAGTTATGCCTCTCTTATAGACTAGCTCGTTGATTAACAAGATGATCAAGGCTTCCTGATCATGGACATTGGATGTTGTTAATAACAAGGTCACAACATTTGTAAAATGATGTGATGAACATTCATCCGAAGTATAGCATTACGATCAAAGTCATTATGTTTATATTGCTATAACGTCATACGAAGTAATCTTAGTCATTAGACCATGAGATCATGTTAATTGCTGACATCGGAAGAGTGACTTGATAACATCAAACGTCACACCGTAAAAGGGTGACTATAAATATGGGTTCAGACACTCCGAAGGTGTTATATTGAGGCTCATGGATCAAGAGTGGAATTTGTCAATACTGATGACGGATAGATATACTCTGGGCCCTCTCAGTGATATCACATTAAGATAGCTTGCAAGCAAGTGATGTGATCACTAGAATGTTATATCAGAGGAACGAGAAAAGAGTACATGTTAGTAGCGATATCAAACTAGGTATTGAAATACCGATGATCGAATCTCGAACATGTAATATATCGTGAGACAAACGGATTAAGTTACTAGCGTTGAAGGTTCTCACGATAATAAAAGTCATCGTTGAATGTGTAGGAGTCAGAATGGATCTGTAGGTCCCGCTTCTGATTATTGATTTGAGAGGAGTCTCAATCATGTGTGCATTATTCGCGAACCGTAGGGTGACACACTTAAGGGTTGACAAATACCATTTGGAGCACATATGTTTCAGATGAAAGAATTGCAAAGCGCTGGAATCATTTCGATGGAAACCGGAATTTTTCGGGTGAAATTGCAGAAACTGGTTCTGCATGTGATAGTGAAATGTTACAAGGGGTTTTATGTGAATGTTTTTTTATTAAAGTAATTAACAAAATTCTGAATAAAATAAATAAAAGAGTTTTATTAAATGAGAGTTGCATTAAATTTGGTGGAAATTTAATGCATGTGAGTGGAACTTTGGGTGGAGGCTAAATTGATGTGAGTGGAGCTTCGACCACATGAATGAGAAAGAGGTGGGGGCACCCCCATGGGCGCCGGCCATGGGAGGGGAGGAGCCCCCCTCTCCTATAAAAGGCCCCCTTGATGACCCACAAGTATAGGGAGTGTATCGCAGTATTTTCGAGGGAAGTGAAACCCAATTTATTGATTCGACACAAGGGGAGCCAAAGAATATTTATAAGCCTTAACAACTGAGTTGTCAATTCAGCTGCACCTGGAAACAATCTTGCTCACAACAGTTTATCAGTAGCAACAGTTTTGTAGTAGGAACAATAAAGTAACAATAGTAGTAAAGTAAAGACAGAAGTAACAATAGCACTAAACAGTAGGATTCGAGTGCGGTAGGCATAGGGATGGATGAACGAGCGTTGCATGGACAAGACAATTCACATAGCAATCAGAACATAGGGCAATTGCAGATAAATAAGATAAAGCATCCAAGTACTAGATAATCCTAGGCATGTGTTCCATATATAGTCATACGTGCTCGCAATGAGAACTTGGACAACATCTTTTGTCCTGCCAGCCCGTTTGCAGCGGGGCCTCAAGGGAACTACTGGCAATTAAGGTGCTCCTTTTAATAAAGCACCGGAGCAAAGCATTAACACTCCGTGAACACATGTGATCCTTACATCAAAGCCATTCCCTCCGGTTATCCCGATTTCTGTCACTTTGGGGCCTTTGGTTCCGGACAACAACGTGTGTATACAACTTGCAGATAAGACGAAGAACAATACTATCATAATGAATCAATAACATGTCCAGATCTGAAATCATGGCACTCGGGCCCTAGTGACAAGCATTAAGCATAACAAGTCGCAACAAAGTCATGAAGCACTAATAGAAGATACTAGGCACCATGTCCTAACAATCTGATGCCATTACATGAACGATCTCATCCAATCCCTACCATCCCCATAGCCTACAGCGGGGGATTACTCACTCATAGATGGGGGAAACATGGATGGTTAATGGAGAAGCGATGGTGATGATGATGGTGATGATCTCCTCCAATTCCCTGTCCCGACAGGGTGCCAGAACGGAGTTTCTGGTGCTGTTTCATGGAATCTGGTGGTGGCGGCGGAGCGGAACTCCTTCTAGAAAAACGTCGAAACCCCCTGAGTTTTTAGGTCAGAAGGCAACTTATAGGCGAAGAGGGAGACCGAGGGGGTGTCTGGGGCGGCTAGACCACCCCCTGGCGCGGCCAGGCCCAGCCCGCGCGGCCAGGTGGTGGGGCTGGGCCCCAGCCCCACTCCGTCTCATATTCTGGCTCCGGGAGTCTTCTTGTGAAATAGGATTTTTGGCTTTTGTCCTGTCCAATTCCGAGAATATTCATTTTCTGACTTTCCTGGAACCAAAAATAGCAGAAAACAGGTAGCTGGGACTGTGGCTCTTGTTAATAGGTTAGTCCAAGAAATCATATGAAAAGTACTCCAAAGTGTGGAAAAAACACAAGAAAGTAGAATAAACCAAGCATGGAACATCAAAAAATTAGATACATTTGCAATGTATCACCCCTCTCCTCCCTCACAAAGCACACCTCCTCGTGAAGGATCTCTCTCCCCTCTAGATATATTCCCCATGGTCTCGGATTAGCGAGATACATGTTCCCGGTGGCATTTCGTCTAGAAGGAGTTGTTGCTTCCGCTGATTCACTAGAGCGAGGAGGTGGAGGTTGTTCGGTGGCCTGAACGTGTGTGCAAGGACTGATGCGCTGCTGATTTGCGGCGCTAGGACTTCCGCACGATCTTGAGATTGGCAAGCGTTCGACTACATCATCCACGAGTTCCAACTCGTTAACAAAGCTTTTGTTGTCTTCGAGGGCAAGTTCTCCATGGATGTATATCCACCTGTTGCTTGTATCTAGTAGATAGATCTTGGCGTATAGTTCCCATCATAGGAATTTTTTTGTTTTCTATGCTACGAACCCAACAAATCCTTGTCAAAAACCAACTGGGTAAGCGACGGTCTATCAATTCCTCGCGCTCCCCCTCCTGTGCATGACGTGTGGGAGCAGAAGGTAGCATTTTCCTTGCTTAGATCCTGCCAATCCATGTTGCTTTCTTTAGGATTATAGCAAGAGGATATCGGCCAACATGATGTGGGTTGTCAACAGGTTTTGCACCGGCTTCGCTGATGAGGAAAACCTCTTGTAGGAGGTCCAGAGGCTCCATGTCGAGCTAATAAGGGAGAAGGAAGGTTTGTCCCTCCCGAAGGAATCTTTCCCGAGTGCTCTGGCCGAGAGAAATGAGAGGCATCGTCGGGTGGCGACCTGGAAGGAGATCCGCGCTTCTAACTAGGAGGGCTTTTTCGTTGTAGGGGATCAGCAAGACCAAGTACATGCCAAACTCGCCAAGGAGAAGCTCACCGTGACCCTTATGTTGGAGGAGAAATCCTAGATTGAAAAGGAGGTTAGCCGCCTGAAGGCGTGGCTACCACCATTGCCCCCTTGCTTACTGTGACGAGGCTATTGGAAATATGCCCTAGAGACAAATGATAATATAGATTATTGACATATTTTATTAAGTTCATAATAGGTTTTATATCATGCTATAACTGTATTGATAGGAACGTCAATACATGTGTGATATGTAAACCACTAGAGTCCCTAGTGATCCTCTAGACACTTGTTCATTGGTCAATCGATGATCAATGTTTCGCGATCATGGACATTTATATCAATTGACAATTGGGTCACTTAATTAGGTGAATGAAAGTGATGAACATACCTAACATAAGAATTGTAACATGATCAAGTCACAAAGTTCACCGTTATAATGACAGGGACTCGTAGTAACCAATTCCTTAGACCGTGAAACTATAGGGTTTACATAGCAGTTAACAAAAAAATAACTACGTGGAATACCCTGAATGCCCAAGAATCTATCTAGAAGTAATGCAGTAACGAAGGAAGACAGCGGTAACGTACCCTTGAAGACCGAGAGAGCGTTACGCTCATGCAGGAGAGTGGATAATGTAGTCGTACCCGTATGATCTCAAGGTCACGGAGCTCCTCGCATGTCACCCCTTGTCTAGGTCCTTGTACGATGGGACAGAAGCTTCAATAGCCCCACCAAGTTATCACACACATACAGTGCAATACAATGACTCCCGGGCTCGGATCCCGACGAGGTTACGGAAGTAGACCTCCTGGCTAGAATCCCGACAGCACAACAACGTGCCGCAGAAGAAAACGCCTTGCCTGTACAGTCCAGACTTGGGACCGCACACTAGCAGAGGCAACTAGAGAGAGATGGAGTATTCCAACCAAAGGGAATATCTCAATTGTTGTGTATTTAATCCCACCCATAGGCACCTCCTTATATAGGCTAAGGGAGGAGTGCCCTCCCTCTTAGGGGCCCCATGTGGGACCAAAGGTAAAGGAAAATATCAGGAATTTTGGAACACAGCCGGATGGGCTGAAAACCATTCAGCCCAACACAACACAGGGGACAATCTCAGGTGGGCCTGGGCGCCACCCGCAGGCCCAGCAGAGCAACAGCAGCAACTGCCAGCATGGTGGGTGGAGAGTAGCTTTACCTTTTTCCATTTTATGCAACAATTCCTTTTTAGCTTTATTCCCTCCGGGAGTTAAGTCTAATAGAAAACTTGCCTTTATAAATTTGAATTTAAACATTTATTTAGTATAAGTTAATTCATAATTAACATATAATAAATGCATATTATAAATTTCCATTTATCCGAAACTCATTTCGGCCTTTTCCTTTCCTTCTTTCTCCGAACAACTTCGAATCTCTCCAGAACGATTCTCTCTTTCTATCTCTTTCAGGATTCCCTCTTACAGGTAGATCTCTAAGTGTCGTATCGCCCTTAAGGTGTTTCCCCATGGTTTGGGAATGCTATAGACATGATCCATATCAATGATCAATAGAGGGACCGGGATGCCCATGTGACCCCTATGCACTCCACGAATCTCCATCGCGTCGAACCTGAAACGGTATATACAATTCCCTTGTTCTCGATACAAGACTTGTCCAGGATTTGATCATCGGTATCACGATACCTTTGTTCAATCTCGTTTCCAACAAGTATTGCTTTACTCATTCCCGTGAAATACCATCCCCATGACCTAGTCATGTGTTGCGCAACATGGATTTAATTCACCGAGTGGGCCCAGTTGTATCTTCCCGTTACATAGGAGAACAATTCCTGATCTTGAAGCATATTGCCTCTACATGCTCCTTAGGATACCCAACGTGTACCTTTATGGTCACCCTGTCACGAGATGACGGTTCATACAGTAAAAGCATCCTCCGGTAATAGTGTTGATATGATCTCAT
This sequence comes from Avena eriantha, assembly GCA_910589775.1. Lineage (NCBI taxonomy): Eukaryota > Viridiplantae > Streptophyta > Magnoliopsida > Poales > Poaceae > Avena > Avena eriantha. Next base: position 522,293,995 of record OU342742.1, on the reverse strand, counting down.
GGTCTAAGGATTAGGACAATTTGTTTCTGACAATTGCAACATGAACTAAGTGTCATGATCATGTTGCAACAACCATTGGTGGGAAGTGTCCATCACATCATTCCTAATGATATGACTTCATTGTTAGTGACTTTTGTTTAGCCCATGATCAAGAAACCTTGATCATCGTCTACCCAATGAACTAGTTGAATAAAGGTACTAGGGACCTGGGTTTGTTTGTATACCACACCTGTATCAATGTTTCCGCTTGATACGGTTATAGCATGATATAAAACTATTATGAACTAATGATATATGACAATAATACCCTTTTATTATTTGCCTCTAGGGCATATCTCCTTCAGTCTCCCACTTGCACTAGAGTACAAATAATCTAGTTGCATTGCTACTAATCATAAACCATATCTCATATGCGTTTATTGATCATGCTTGCTCATAGAGGACTTCCTTTCCTAAATCTGTTTCACCAGATTCATAAGGTTCTATTTTGCAAATCATTAACGTCAACTGTTTGACATTCATACAATTATCATATAATGTGTTTTAGCATTTTGGTGATAAAGTGAGACTTCTGTTTTCTAGCTTATACAATGACGATCTATCATTCAATAGAACTTTCAAGATGTCATATATAACTATAAAACACACTTAGTCGAAAGTCAAACTTTCTCTAGACCAAAAGTATACTTGCTAACATTGAAGTATCCTGATACTTCAATATCTATGTAAATTCTAATCAAAGTGCAACACTTTCACTTTGATGTCCAGCCATGCTTTCGTCGCATTCAAACTTAACTCTGATTCCATGATACAGAAATCACTTTAGAATCTTTGTTCTTTATATCTAAGAACATGGGTCACATTATGTCAAGTATAAACAACGTGGATTTTACCTTAGAAAAACTATGGCCAATGCATAGGTTATGTATTGCATCCCTTTTCCCTATTTTAACCATTGTCGTAAACACCGAGTCATTACTCAATACTTCTCCTAATCGTTCAAGTAAGAACCAATTATTTGCTTGAATCCATTCTGAACTCTTTTCAGAATCTCAACTAGGTCCTTCTGAACACTTTCAGAATTCTCCAAGAATTTTGACATTTAATGTTCATTAAATATCTCGATCCAATCAAATAGATCCACTATATTTAATTCAAGTTAAATTTGATCTAGCTTATGATCTAATCATTCCTAATACCAAACACATTGTTCACTAATATGTCGATTACATATTCTAGAACATTGTCATGCTCCCACTCAAATATTTCATCAATATTTGATATTCTAGGATGTAACTCATCTCCCACCCAAATATGTCGTCCACATATTCTATTGGAAAACTTCTTAGCTCCCACTCAACTTGCAGACTTTTCTTGATAATTCTGGCGAATCTAAGATTCTTTGATCTTATATCAACTCGAAAGTTTTCTATTACAAGACTTCAGTAATTCCTAATTGATCAAAACCTGCCTGTTGTACCAGTTACAACCTTTCTCTTCATACTCTTGAAGACTTCATAGTTTTGAACAATCCTTTTCCAATTTCCAAATTGGACTTATTTTCTGCTTAAATCCAATAGACATTAAGCATTTTTCAAAACAGCTTTGTGACAAAATAAGCTTTTATGTCTTCCTTTTAAGTTTCATTTCCACCCTTTCAACTTTGAAGTTTATTGGAAAGGATTAAGTAAATTCCATTACTTAATGAAATCAAGTAACTTTTACTTCATAATCTCAAATGTTACTTAATTTGGGATTTCATGACTTTGAGTCATTTCTTGTACTTAGGTCCATCAAACTTTATTTGTAGTTTGTAGGTATGTATTATTCCAATAATAGGACAAGTGAATCAATAATGCAATTCTGCAAGTGGCAGAACAAGTTCTTGAATCCTACCTTTATAAAGTATTAGCTGAAACACTTATGATCACATCATTCTAGTTTCCCTCTATTTGTAAAGTTTGTTCTCAGAACATATTCTGTTTTATATCTTGACAATTCAGAGGTAAGGTCAACACCTTTGCTTACACTTTTTCCTTTCCACTAACACTTCTACCAGAACCTTTTCTCAAAAGAAGTACCTCACTAAGACAATACAAACTTTGTCTTCTTCGGGTATTAGTTTGGAATTTGTATTCATAGTCTTCACTAAGAATGTACCACAAAGACTTACTATTCGCAACGATCTCGAGCTATCGAAATCTCTAGAAACTCGAGCATGCCATGTCTCATATGGTGTTGTTTCCATGAATCATTAGATGTTCCTAATACTTTTGAGTGTTTACTAATTCAATCTCTAACTCTAATTCCTAACGTTAAACCATTCGAAGATCATTGTGACCATATGTATCTTACACACTATTATTATGATGTTTTTATTTATATCAACATTATTTGATTAGTCCAATCACCATAATTTGTGAAACTATTTTTACAAGTCCCTTGTATGCCAATTTTGCTATTAACTTGAATTCGAAATCATTTGGATCAAATCACAAAGACTTTGGAATTCCTGTTAATCTTATATCCACTTCATTTTGAAATCAATTGAACAATTCTAATAGTCTCAAACTTGTGTTTCATTAAGTAAATACATATATTTACCTAAATTCACCAGAATAATGATTTCCACTATTTGTTGAAAATGCAATACATCGTATGTATAAAATTCAACACTTTTTCACATGTCACCGTTTTACCAGAATTCGGAGGTTTAGTCATTCTGCCCAACAAGGCATGGTTTTGCAAAGTCTCTAGATCAAATATCTAAGACCCCAATCTTCATTAACATGAAAAACATGCAGTAACCAAAATGACTTAAACAATAGTGTTATTCATTATTTAAACTTGAATATCTTTTCGTAATTTTCATAAATGTCCTTTTATCATACTGATAAAGACTAGAATAACATGTTCATAATCCCAATGTGAATTATAAAAGAGATCATTTATAAAAACAGAACAACTAAATTGTTTCTTATTAATATGAATAACCGTCTCGCAATAAGCAAGACACACTAATATGTTTCACAAACTTGATTACAAAGCCTTTATTCAAATCTACTAATCCTAATGATAAACTTCGAGGAAGGAGTGTTGTCGGCCATAAACTAGCTTGCTTACCGTTGTCACGCCATCAGCGTCTCGTTCCATTCTGCAACTCTCACGCAGAGGGTCATGTTGTCACTAAAACAAGATTAAGTATCCAATACTTGAAACATGCATAAGCGTTTCATGGAAACGTTCATTCCTTGTATATCACATATACACTTTTTGTTGATGACGATCCCAACTTTGGGTTTGACCTTGGAGAAGGTATCATGGCGGTCACGAAGAGTCGTATCTTCTCTACCATCGAATTCATCAAGGAAATCTTCCAAGGGTTCACAAAGGATATAGAGGAGATGGTTTTCTATGAGGATCCTACTTAGGCGTTGGTATCAGTCGATGAAATTCGACCCACCTAACTTAAGTTTATTCCCGTTCATTAATGGACTATATATGTCCTGAACTAAGAGAATATCCATAATCTACATGATATTTGCAAAAAGGACTTGGACCAAGTTCATAATATGGAGTTCAAACGAACTCCCACTTAAAATATCATCCCTAAAGACATTTTAGTGATTACACGATCCCTTTGATCCACATCATCCCCGATCCTCACGGCCTTTGGTGTGGGTGCTAGGGTGGACTTTACCGGTCGATCACATCATCCATGTGACTCGTGCTTGATCTTTCGATCGTTGTGTTTTGAGGCCATATCTACATATGCTAGGCTCGCTAACTCAACCTTAGTGTATTCGCTGTGTAACATGGCTTACACCCAACGTATGCAAATGCAGATATGTCTAACACCCGATCATCAAAACCTGCCTCATAATGGAGAACTTTCTTGGTGGTGCACACTAGGGGAGAACACTTTCATTGGTATTAATTTAGGGATCATCCTATTTAAATGCTACCGTTGTGTATCTAATACCAGCACTCAAACAAGATGCAAACAAAGATTAAATCATATCTAATCATATATGTGACGTGACATGGTTGTCTTCCCGCTCCATGATATCCATCAGGTGCTCCGTTTAGCGCCAAGTCCACGACGCCATCGGTCTTGTTGTTCATCATCGCGATGATTACTACTACACGACTTAGCAATAGGAAAAGTAAACTACCTTAGCTTTTCACGACGTGCAGCCATATCACATCACGAATCCTTCCCTGCAACATAAAGTTAGACACCTCTACTCTATCTATTGCAGATTTTACGTGGTTGCTAAGGCTTTCACGATAGAACCATTTCTACCTACAAACTTCCAACCACAAAATGGATACAATAGTTGTCTCTACTATACCCATTTCGGGGTCTTCCATTGTAGATGCCATATCAACTACCCTGAGAGAGACAGACACCCGCTAGCCACTTATACGGTACAAGCCATATGTCAAGCATGGAACTAGTCTCGTGTAGGATTACATGTAAGGTCGGTCCGGGTCGCTTAATATCACAGTACCGCGATATAAACAAATACATGTGGAAAGGTAACAACTAGGGTATCGATGCCCGCACTTTGCATGTGGGTATCTGTACAAGCTGAAGGAAATATGCCCTGAGAGGCAATAATAAAGTTGTTATTATGTATTCCTTGTATATGATAGATGTTTATTTTGCATGCTATAATTGTATTAATAGGAAACGTCAATACATGTGTTTTTAATAAACAAAAGGGTTCCTAGTTATGCCTCTCTTATATAGACTAGCTCGTTGATTAACAAGATGATCAAAGTTTCCTGATCATAGACATTGGATGTTGTTAATAACGAGGTCACAACATTTGTGAAATGATGTGATGAACATTCATCCAAAGTATAGCATTATGATCAAGTCATTATGTTTATATTGCTATAACATCATATGAAGTAATCTTAGTCCTTAGACAATGAGATCATGTTAATTGCTAACACCGGAAGAGTATCTTGATAACATCAAAAATCACACCGTAACAGGGTGACTATAAAGGTGGGTTCAGTGCTACGAAGGTGTTATGTTGAGGCTCATGTATCAAGAGTGGAATTTGTCAATCCCGATGATGGGTAGATATACTCTAGGCCCTCTCGGTGATATCACATTAAGATAGCTTATAAGCAAGTGATGTGATCACTAGAATATTATATCACGGGAACGAGAAAAGAGTGCATGCCGGTAACAAGATCAAACTAGGTATTTGGATACCGATGATCGAATCTTGGACATGTATTATATCATGAGACAAAGGGATTAAATTACTAGCGTTAAAGGTTCTCACGATCATAGAAGTCATCGTTGAATGTGCAGGAGTCAGTATGAATCTCCAGGTCTCGCTTCTGATTATTGATCTGAGAGGAGTCTCAATCATGTCTGCATTATTATTGAACCGTAGGATGACACACTTAAGGGTTTCCGGACACCATTTAGGAGCACATATGTTTCAGACAAAAGGTTTGCAAAGCGCAGGAAATGTTCGATAGAAACATGAATTGTTTCGATAGAAACCGTAATTGTTTCGGGTGAAATTGCAGAAATTGGTTCTGCATGTGATATTGAAATGTTCCAAGGGGTTTTATGTGAATGTTTGTTAGTTAAAGTAATTAACAAAATTCTGAATAAAATAAATAAAAGAGTTTTATTAATTGAGAGTTGCATTAAATTTGGTGGAAATTTAATGCATGTGAGTGGAACTTTGGGTGGAGCTTGAATTGATGTGAGTGGAGCTTCCACCACATGAATGAGGAAGAGGAGGGGGCTCCCTCCTTGGCCACCGGCCATGGTAGGGTAGGAGTCCCCCCTCTCCTATAAAAGGCCCCCCTCTCCTCCCTCACAAAGCACACCTCCTCGTGAAGGATCTCTCTCCTCCTCAAGATATTCCCCATGGTCTTGGATTAGCGAGATACATGTTCCCGGTGGCCTTGCGTCTGGAAGGAGTTGCTACTTCCGCTGATTCGCTAGAGCGAGGAGGTGGAGGTTGTCCAGTAGCTTGAACGTGTGTGCGAGGATGGATGCGCTGCTGATTTGCGGCGCTCGGACTTCCACACGATCTTGAGATCGGCAAGCGTACGACTACATCAACCACGAGTTCCTACTTGTTAACAAAACTCATTGTCTTCGAGGGTAAGTTCTCCATGGATGTATATCCACCCGTTGCTCTGTATCTAGTAGATATATCTTGGCGTATAGTTCTCATCGTAGGAATTTTTTTGTTTTCTATGATGCGACCCAACAGTGGTATTAGAGCCTGATCTATGCGTAGGTGCTTTCCACGGGTAGTACACATATGTTTATATGTGGGCGATGATGATCATGTTATTGCATCTTCTATGTATCTTGGATATTGGTGGCATAGTGGGATGAAGCGGCCCAGACCAACCTTACATGTCATTGTACATGAGATCGGTTCCACGACTGACATGCAACTAGTTTTGCATAAGTGGCTAGCGGGTGTCTGTCTCTCCTACTATAGTCAATATCTGATTTACAACGAGTTGCTAATAACTTGGTTATCCTCGTTGTGGTTCATGTTCGTAGGTAAGACCGGTTCTATCTCCGAAAGCCCTAAGCCACGTAAAACTTGCAATTGATAAATTAGAGGTGTCTAGTTTAGATCGTTGCTGGGCTAGTGTCTTGATATGGTATTGTTGTAAGTAGATGTATGATAGATACTCTTACAACACACTCAACGTGTAAGTTCCATAGACCTTGGCCTTACACACAAAGGAATGATAGAGATCATACCACGATGCAAATGATAGAGATCAAATGCATGGACCATATCATCTCACTTTATACATTAGATGTTTGCATCTTATATTGCTAGTTTGGCACTTTTGGTAGCATTATAAGATGATCCCTCATTTAGATATCAAGATAAAATATGTTCTTCCTTAAGTATGCACCGTTTGATGGATCGTGTTTCGAGGCATCACGTGATGATCGGGTGTTCTCGACTGTACGCTTTCATACGACGGGTGTAAGACAGTTTTACACACACGAATACTAAGGTTCTTACTTGGCGAGCCTAGCATGTACATACATGGCCTCGGAACACGGACCGAAAGGTTAAGCATGAGTCATATAATTGATATGATGCCCATATAGATGCTCGCCCTTGAAGCTACACCGACTCACGTGATGATCGGACTTGGTGTAGTGGATTTGGTTCATGTAATCACCGAAAGGACACGAGGGATGTCGTTTTTGAGTGGGAGTTCATTAGTAATTTGGATTAGTTGAACTCAATCTATCATAAACTTAGTCTAAATATACTTTACAAATTCTGTTGTAGATGGCACCACCTGCTTTTAATTTCAATGTGTTCATGGAGAAAGAGAAACTTGCTGCGAATGGTAGCAACTTCACCAACTGGGCTATGAATTTGAGGATTCTCCTCACTTCTTCACAAAAGCAATATGTGCTAGAGGCGCCGCTAGGACCCCCACCAGCTCCTGATGCCCCTGACAAGGAAAACAACGTCTATATAACTCTTCAGGAGGATGACAACTTAGTTCATTGCGGCATACTGTATGGGCTAGAGCCAGAACTTCGAAAGCGTTTCGAAAATGGCAATGCCTTTGATACCATGGGAGAATTGAAAATGATTTTTGATACCCATGCTGCCGTAGAGAGTTATAATGCTTCTGAAAAGTTCTTTAGCTGCATGATGGAGGAGAACAACTCCGTTAGTGAGCACGTACTCAAAATGTCTTGGTACGCCGATAAACTTGTGTCCTTGGGAATAACGATTCCCATTGACTTAGGCATACATCGTGTTCTCCAATCTCTGCCACCTAGCTACAAGAGCTTCGTGATGAACTATAACATGCAGGGCATGAAGAAGTCTCTTCCCGAGCTTCTGTCAATGCTTAAGACTGCAGAAGTGGAGATTGGGAAAGAACATCAAGTGTTGATGATCAATAAGACCATAGGTGTCAAGAAGGACAAGAAAGTCAAGCAGAAGGGAAAGAAGGGCGGCAAATCTGTTGCCGCACCTGAAAAGAATCCCCGAGCTGGCCCTAAGTCTGATACTGAGTGCTACTATTGTAAGGGGACTGGCCATTGGAAGCGCAACAGCCCCAAGTATTTGGCGGACAAGAAGGCCGGCAAGGCAAACAAAGGTATATGTGATATACATGTTATTGATGTGTACTTGACTAGTACTCATAGTAGCACCTGGGTATTTGATACGAGATCGGTTGCTAATATATGTAACTCGGTTCAGGGGCTGCCGAACAAGCGACAACTAGCAAAGGATGAGGTCATGATGCGGGTCGGCAATGGATCAAGAGTTGATGTGATCGCCGTCGGAACGCTGCCTCTCCATATGCCTTCAGGATTAGTTATGAATCTGAATAATTGTTATTTGGTGCCTGCACTGAGCATGAATATTGTATCCGGATCGTGTTTGATGCAAAGTGGTTATTCGTTTAAATCTGAAAACAATGGTTGTTCGATTTATATGAATGATATCTTTTATGGTCATGCACCTGTGTTGAATGGTTTATTTCTATTGGATCTCGATAGTAGTATTACGCATATTCATAATGTTGATGCTAAAAGGATTAAACTTGATAATGATATATCTGCATATATGTGGCACTGCCGTCTAGGTCATATTGGCGTTAAACGCATGAAGAAACTCCATTCTGATGGACTTTTGGAATCACTTAATTTTGAATCATTTGATACATGTGAGCCATGCCTTATGGGCAAGATGACTAGAACGCCGTTTTTCGGTTCAATGGAATGGGCGACAGATTTATGAGTGTGTCGGCGCGAGGTGGATATCATTATTGTGTTACTTTCATGGATGATTTGAGTAGATATGGGTATATCTATATAATGAAACATAAGTCTGAAACCTTTGAAAAGTTTAAGGAATTTCAGAATAAAGTGGAAAATCATCGTAACAGAAAGATCAAATTTCCGTGGTCCGACCGTGGAGGAGAGTATCTTAGTTACGAGTTTAGCACACATATGAAAGACTGTGGAATAGTTTCACAACTCATGCCTGCCGGAACACCACAACATAATGGTGTGTCGGAACATTGTAATCGTACTTTATTGGATATGGTTCGATCTATGATGTCTCTAACTGACTTGCCACTGTCATTTTGGGGTTATGCACTGGAAACCGCTGCATTCACTTTAAATAGGGCACCATCTAAATCCGTTGAAACGACACCGTATGAATTATGGTTTGGAAACAAAGCTAAGCTGTCATTTCTTAAAGTTTGGGGATGCGATGTTTATGTGAAGAAACTTCAGCCGGATAAACTCGAACCCAAAGCGGAAAAATGCGTCTTCATAGGGTACCCTAAGGAAACGATTGGGTTTACCTTCTATCACAAATCCGAGGGCAAGGTTTTTGTTGCCAAGAATGGGTCCTTTCTTGAGAAGGAGTTTCTCACGAAAGGTGTGAATAGTCGGAAGGTAGAACTCGAAGAGGTTATTGAACCTTCTCTTCATGAATTGGCGAGTGGCGCAGCACCGGAAGTTGTTTTGGAGTTGACTTCACCTGGTGAAGAGAGAGCTAATGATAATGATCATGAAACTCCAAAAGAGGATACTGCCGAACCTCGCAGGTCAAGCAGGACACGTACAACTCCTGAACTGTACAGCAATCCTGTTATGAATTTCATGATTAATGAAATAGATGACCTTGCGACGTATGAAGAAGCGATGACGAGCCCTGATTCCAACAAATGGCTAGAAGCCATGAAATCCGAGATGGAATCCATGTACGAAAACCAGGTTTGGACCTTGGTGGACTTACCTCACGATCGAAAGGCCGTTGAGAATAAATGGATTTTCAAATAAAAACTGATGTTGATGGTAATGTGACCATCTATAAAGCTCGACTTGTCGCAAAGGGGTTTCGACAAATTCAAGGAGTTGACTACGATGAGACATTCTCTCCCGTAGCGATCCTAAAGTCGGTTAGGATTATGTTAGCAATTGCTGCATATTTCGATTATAAAATATGGCAGATGGATGTCAAAACTGCGTTCCTCAGTGGTAATATTGAAGAAGAGTTGTATATGATACAACCTAAGTGTTTTGTCGATCCTAAGGATGCTGATAAGGTATGCAAGCTTCAGCGATCCATCTATGGACTGAAGCAAGCATCCCGGAGTTGGAATCTCCGCTTTGATGAGGTGATCAAAGAGTTTGGATTTGTCCAAACTTATGGAGAGGCTTGTATTTACAAGAAAGTGAGTGGGAGCAATGTGGTATTTCTAATACTATATGTGGATGACATATTATTGATTGGAAATGATATAGATCTTTTAAACAATGTTAAAAGTTATCTAAACAACAAATTTTCGATGAAGGACCTTGGTGAAGCTTTATATATATTAGGCATTAAAATCTATAGAGATAGATCAAGACGCCTAATTGGGCTATCACAGAGTACATACCTTGATAAGATATTAAAGAAGTTAAATATGGACGGAAGTAAGAAGGGGTTCTTACCTATGTTGCAAGGCAAGACATTGAGTAAGACTCAAAGTCCGGCTACGGCAGAAGAAAGAGAGATAATGGATAAGATCCCCTATGCCTCAGCCATAGGCTCTATAATGTATGCCATGCTATGTACAAGACTGGATGTGGCACATGCTATTAGTTTGACTAGTAGGTACTAATCTGATCTAGGTTCGGAACACTGGATAGCGGTCAAGAATGTCCTTAAGTACTTGAGAAGAACTAAGGATATGTTTCTTGTATACGGAGGTGAAGAAGAGCTAGTCGCTAAGTGTTATGTCGATGCTAGCTTTGACACCGATTCGGATGACTCTAAGTATCAATCCGTATACGTATTTCTCTTGAACGGAGCAGCAGTTAGTTGGAGGAGTTCCAAACAACCAGTGGTGGCTAGATCAACGACGGAGGCGGAATATGTTGCTGCTTCAGAAGCGGCCTAGGAAGCGGTGAAATGGATCGTATGGGCACCTAGAGGGGGAGGGGTGAATAGGTGCTACACCAATTTTTAATTCTTTTTCAATTTTAGGCTTAGCACAAAGGGTAAATTCACTAGATAAACTATTGGGTGGAATTTCCCTATATGCAAACCTATCTACTAGCGAGTAAAGAGCGAGTGGAAGAGGAACGAGTAAACCGAAGTGAAGCACGCGGAGACACAGGATTTGTTTGACTGCAGTTCCTACCTTGTTAAGGGAAGTACGTCTGCGTTGGAGGGGTGGGTGGTACTAAGATCACCACGCCACAAAAGGCCTCACCCTGTTCTCGGATGGAACTCGCCACAACAGGCCTGATCCACCTTCCACTATAGGTACCCTTCGAGGCGGGCACCGGCGCCTTTACACAACTAGCGGGGCAACAACTCCATAACAACTTGGAGGCTCCCGAAATGACAACAAGCTGTCACAAAAACAAACTTATCAAATACAATAAACAAGATCTAGGTATTGACAAGAATACTAGATTAGGGATTTCTCCAACTAAATGGAGAGGAGTTGAAGCGCTTGATTCTTGATGATGATGAACTTCTCCTCCTTCAATTCCACCAAAGATCAAGACCTTCGGGTGGTTGAAGTGGGAGATCGAGATTTAGAGCTCTTGCACAAGGTCTGGTCAAATTCGAATGAATCAAAAGTTCTGAACATTGGGGAAGAAGGGGTATTTATAACCCCCTTCAGAAACCAGCCGTTGTAGCCTTTGGGGGCCGGATTATCCGGCCCAAGTGAGGGCCGGATTATCCGGTCTGGGGAAACTCCGCCCCAGACTCGGAATATCTGGCAGATAATCCGCCCCCCTCTCAGAGCGTCGCGCCGAGCTTGCCCTTGATCAACTTCTGGGGGCCGGATTATCCGGCCCAGTGCGAAGGCCGGATTATCCGGCCTGGGGAAGAAAAACCGCCCCAGTTTGGATTTTCCGGGAGAACATTCGACCGGATACCGAGCGACGCGCCTTGGCACCTATTGCTCGAAAACTGGGGGCCGGATTATCCGGCCCATGCGACACCCGGATTATCCGGCCTAGGGAGGAAAAACCGCCCTAGTTCGGATTTTCCGGGAGAAAATCCGAATGGACGCCAAACGACGTGCCTTGGCTTCCTTGAGAAATGAGGTAGGCCGGATTATCCGGCCCTTGGTGGGGCGGATTATCCCCCCCCTCAAAACTTCTTGCACACTTAGCACATATGAAAAGTCTCCATATTATTGTTATCTAACACGCAAAACATGGGAAAACATGAAATGTTCTTTCAATCTCCCCATTTTTGGTGTTAGATGACAATACCAGGATTTGCAGGAGAAATACACAAGACAGACAGAGATAACTTATGAAAGAGACTCCCCCTCATTGTGTGCATAATAGAGTTTTGCATTGGAATACAAATGCACACAAATAGGAGAATCTATTCCATAGACATGTGAGCAAAAACACATACCACCGAAGTAGAGAATAGGCATCCTTGACATAAATCACAATTATTACCGGATAACCAATATGAGCGCGCCTTCCATGATATACCTCCAGCAATAGGATATGAATAGATAGATCCATAAGCACAATCCATGATATGAAGTCCATATGCATACTATAATCCAGAAAACCACAAAGAGTGGCAAACAACCAAATCACGAATTTAAAGTTCAACGCTAAATGGGCATAAGCAGGAAATAACGAATAGAAAAATGCAAGTGCTTATGCCCGACCCATGCAAATCCACGGACAACCTAATAGAACTACTTCTCCCCCTTTGGCATCGAGACACCAAAAAGGGAGAAGAGGGATGCTAGCGCCCCATGGGATCACTCATCGTAGTCCTCGTCCTCGTCCTCTTCTTCATGCTCTTCCTCATCCTCATCTTCAAGTTCCTCAGTGTCACCTTCCTCATCTTCATCAGCAGCGGGCGTAGAGGGGAACAAGTGACGCTCCAACTCACCATAGTTCAGCCCGGAGGAAGAGTTCCACCGAGCATACGGAGTGGGAGGTGTAGGAGCCGGAGGAGCACCCAAAGCACCGGACACGTGGTGAAGAATAAGCTGCTGGGAGTGAGCCAACTCATGGCGCTGCCTGTATGCCTCGTACTGACCCTTGAGCGTGTCCACGCCCATGGAGAGAATGTGACGCTGGAACCAGTTCAACTGCTTGATCTCACTGGCCACGGGAGGCACTGGGGGCCTACGAGCATCCCTCATGAGGCCCTCAAGAGCAGAGGAGGGGTGAGAGGTCTTCCGAACCTTGTTGTATATCTTCTTGGCCTTGTGCACCGAGTCAATGTGGAACTCCTCAGCAGGAAGCAGGTGGCGGATGAGCATCATAATGTAGGGCGCATAGGGAATGGACAGACGGTTGAACATAGCATCACACAGCTCATGGTAGATGAAGTCCATGACATCCAGCCTGTACTGCACTGACTCGTCCTCGCATGAGGCAACCTCATGAGAAAATTGAAGTAGCTGAACAAGGTGACCACGGATGCTGTCATTGTTGCCCCCACTCGGTGTAATAGAGTCACGGAAGAGACCCACCAAAGCAGCATAGATGGGAGCAAGACCAGCCACAGTACCGACAATGCCATTGTCCAGAGTGCACGGAGAGAGAGCTGCATCCCTGTTGGGCTTCAACTGAGTGATGATGCGATGGCCACTGGCTCTATCCCTGCTGCGGAAGGAGTACCCCAGAACCTCAGCAAACACGTGAAAATCAACAGTCATTGGCCTGTCATGAGTCATCCACTTCAGAGTGCGACGCTCATCCCCACAAATCACCAAAGTGGAGAAGAACTGCTTCACCACCTCAGAGTCAAAGGAGCACTGGAGAGACATGAGATAGTGCAGCCCCATCCTCTCAGTCGCATACATCGCATCCACAAGATGCGCCTTTTCCAAAGCATCAGCAAGTACCAGAGGGTGCATAGGCCTAATGTTCAGCCTGGCATAGATGTCTTCATAAATCCCCTTCTGTTCTGCACACCAAAAACGGGTATCCCCCAGCTCAACATCACGAGGCAGCTCAGCAAACAAGTCACGGTGACGGATGGCGGAAAAGGAGACTGCATCCAAAGCCCTGTAGTTGATCTTGGGCTCCTTGCCCTTCCTCTTGGACACCCCCTTCCTAGTCCTCTTGGATTGTTCAGCCATTCGCCTCTCTTCGTTCTTCCTTCTCCTCAATTCAACTTCATCCACGAGGTTACCTTGACCGTCGTCCCGAAAGTACTTGGCGCGAGGACGGCGCTTGTAGGTCTTGGAAACACCGGAACCACCTGTGAGGAGAATAAGGGCGATAGCAAGGGGATAAGCATACACACAAGTCCAGGAGAGAGCATGGAAAAAGTAGTCAAAAAGTTCATAGGGCAAAAACTACTCAATGCATACACATAGTGAAACTGAAGCAGAATTGAATCTGTCAGGCTGGATTATCCGGCCTGGCCAGGGGCGGATAATCCGGCCCTGGCAGAAATTTTCGATTTCACCAAGATTGCATGCAAAAAAGTAGATCGGACCTAGAAACTGCAAGACTATGATTTCTATGCGAAAACACATCCTTCTAGACAACGTTCCACCCAACAAGATACACATCTAGCCAAAGATGGGGAGAGAGGGAGTTACCCTTACTCATTGGAGGAAGAACATGGAGGAGAAGGTACCCGGAGGCGCGGAGAAGAAGATCCGGGGAGGCCCGGAAAATCCGGTGGCCGGAGAGGCTCCGGGGAGGGTGAGGGGCGGCAGGCGGCGGCATGCGGCGGCTGTGGAGGAGGAGAGGGATGGGGGAGAAGTGCTGCTCGATATGAGCCCTTCCCCCCGAGCCCTACCCTTTAAGATCAAATCCGCCAGGGCCGGATTATCCGGCCAACACTTGGGCCGGATTATCTGGCCTAAACTCTGGGATTCTGTTATACACAGAACCAGGCCCGCACGTCCCCAAACAACACCCCCACAAGGTGTACAAGGGACTTGTGTGCAAGAATAGATGGCTTAGGGGTAGGGAAGGCTTAGGATTAAGATAGCCAAACTGAGATGGTACTAGACACTCAAAATTGCAAAATCCAAATCAAATAAAAGCCAAGATTGAGTGTGATTCCCATAAGAACATGAGAGAGCAAATAACAACCAAAAAGATCCAATTCTCCTCAAGGGAGAGGGCGAAGCCACCTTGTTGGAGTGTATGGTGTGACACCGCGAAGATATATCTTGGGTTCACGACCAATACTCATCAATAATCTCACATATCACAGAATGATATTAAGAGAGATGATTTATCTTGCTTTTGGCATTATGGGGGAGGGTTAGCCCAATGAGTTAGGACCACACTCCCCTATATCCATGCCCACACCTAGACCAAACAAGGATTGAGGTGTACGAGTGAGTGCATGGGTAATCAAGACAAGCTCCCGAAATCAATGATATTTAGCTCATTCCTCAAATAGCAGAATCTTGCTTCATTAAGTGGCTTTGTAAAAATATCCGCCAGTTGGTTCTTCGTGCTCACAAAAGATAGATCAATATCGCCTCGAGCAACATGGTCACGAATAAAATGATTCTGAATCTCAATATGCTTCATCCTTGTGTGCTGAACTGGATTGTACGCAATTTTGATGGCACTTTCATTATCACATAAAAGAGGCACTTTGTCACAATTGACAACATATTCCTTTAAAGTTTGCCTCATCCACAATATTTGAGTACAAGCGCTGGCAGCAGCAACATATTCAGCTTCGGCGGTGGATAGAGATATACAATTCTGCTTTTTGGAGGACCAACATACAAGAGATCTTCCCAAGAATTGACAAGCTCCAGAAGTGGATTTCCGATCATCCTTATCACCAGCCCAATCTGAGTCAGTATAACCACATAAAGAGAAATTGGAGCCCTTGGGATACCAGAGACCAAAGTTGGGGGAATGAACCAAATATCGAAAGATCCTCTTGACCGCCACTAAGTGGCTTTCTTTAGGAGCTGCTTGATACCTTGCACACACTCCCACACTCAACACAATATCGGGTCTAGATGCGCAGAGGTAAAGAAGAGAGCTGATCATGGACCGGTATACCTTTTGGTCCACATCTTTACCATGAGGGTTAAGTTCAAGATGACACTTTGTTTGCATTGGAGTGGCGACACCATTTAGATCCGTCATCTTGAATCTCTTGAGCATGTCTTGGATGTACTTTGCTTGATTAATAAAGGTTCCTTCTCTAAAGTGTTTGATCTGGAATCCAAGAAAGAACCGTAATTCCCCCATCATAGACATCTCAAACCTGTCAGTCATAAGCTTTGAAAATTCATCGTTAAAAGCTTTGTTAGTAGAACCAAAGATGATATCGTCTACATATAGTTGGCATACGAAGAGCTCCCCCTTAACCTTCTTAGTAAAAAGAGTGGGGTCGATTTGCCCAACTTCGAAGCCACGATCTAACAAAATCTCTTTAAGGTGCTCATACCACGCACGTGGGGCTTGTTTAAGGCCATAGAGTGCCTTATCGAGTTTGTAGACATGGTTCGGGAAGTTAGGATCCTCAAACCCCGGGGGTTGCTTTACGTATACCAACTCATGTAGAGGACTGTTAAGGAAGGCACTCTTGACGTCCATTTGCTGCAACTTAAAATTGTTATGAGCAGCATAAGCAAGTAGGATACAGATGGACTCAAGGCGAGCCACAGGAGCATAGGTCTCGCCGAAGTCGATGCCCTCAACTTGGGAGTACCCTTGTGCCACAAGTCTTGCCTTGTTCCTCACAACAATGCCATTCTCATCTTGCTTGTTCGTGAAAATCCACTTGGTGCCGATAACATTGCAGCACTCTTTGGGTTTCTCCACTAATTTCCAGACTTTGTTGCACTCGAAATTATTCAATTCTTCATGCATATCAACAACCCAGTATGGGTCTTCAAGAGCTTCAAAGACCTTCTTAGGTTCCACCATGGAGATATGAGCTTGATGCTCACCAAAACTGGCCAATTCTCTTCTTGTAGAAACCCTTCGTCGAAGATCACCAACAACCTTGTCGAGAGTGTGACCCCTCAACTCAAGGTTACGATCATCCCGAGCCTTGCGACGAAGTTCAATAAGTTTGTTTTCTCTTGGAGGAGGAGATTCATCACTTGAGTCTTCATTGGAAGCATATTCTCCGCCTTGATCAGTAACTGGAACATCAATAGCAGGTGGTGGAGACGTGTGCCCTTGAGGTGAGTCTGTAGCCGTAACAGGAGGCTGCAGAACTGGAGAGGCTGGATAATCCGGCCTGGGAGTACTTGTAGCAGCTTCATCAGGAGGTCTGAGACTTGCTTGAACTGGTGAGGGGCCGGATAGTCCGGGGCTAGCCGGAAAATCCGGCCTGGAGCTTGCGTTGAAATCTTCTCCAGCAGGAGCAACATGGTCAGCTGGAGCGGGGTGGCCGGATAATCCGGTGTCAACCGGAAAATCCGGCCTGGAGCTTTCTGGAACATCTTGACCTTCAGCAGTTGATGGAGATGGTGTAGAAGTTGCCCCCGTGGTTGGAGCATGTTGAGTATGTGTAGACGAGGGCTCTATATGAGTAGAGCATTGTCCTTCCCGGTCCGCCCCAAGGGGTTCCTCAATGGGGTGGAAGAATCGCATGCCCATTCTTCTTATGGAATCTTGGGGTATTTCAACATCTGCATCACAAACACCAACATGCTCTGCACGGGAACTGTCATTTTCTTCGAACACCACACTACAAGATTCTACAACAGTTTCGGAGAGCTTATTGTAGAGTCTATAAGTGTGGGATTCGTCACCATAACCAACAAAAATACCTTCTAAAGCCTTAGATTCAAACTTAGATAAACGAACTCCTTTAATAAGAAAGAAACACTTACACCCAAATACCCGAAAGTATGAGATGTTTGGCTTGTTACCGGTAAGTATTTCATACAGAGTCTTGTCCAAAATCTTGCGGAGGTATAAACGGTTGGGTGAATGACAAGCAGTAGAGATTGCTTCAGCCCAGAAGTTATATGGAGATTTGAATTCGGCTAACATTGATCTTGCCATGTCCATTAGAGTCCGATTCTTCCTCTCGGCTACACCATTTTGTTGTGGGGTGTACGCAGCGGAATATTGATGTCTTATCCCCTCTTCACTTAGGAACTCATTTAAGGTGTAGTTCTTGAACTCCGAGCCATTATCACTCCTTATAGACAGAATGGGGATGTTGTGTTGACGTTGAACCTCGTTGGCGAAGTCGATGATAGTTTGTTGAGTTTCACTCTTCAACTTGAAGAAATAAACCCAAGTGTATCTTGAGTAATCATCAACAATCACTAGAGAATACTTCTTCCCACCGAGGCTTGCATGAGATGGAGGTCCGAAGAGGTCCACATGAAGGAGCTCCAAAATCCTTTTTGAAGAGATAATGGTTTTCCTTCGATGAGGTGAATCATGCATTTTCCCTTCAACACACACCCTGCAAACACGATCTTTGGCAAAAGAGACATTTTCTTTTAGTCCAAGAATGTGGCTACCCTTGTGGAGACTTTGCAAAGTTCTCATATTAACATGGGCCGCGCTGCCATAGCCAACCCGCGTCAGCCTTTCCGAAAAGACACATCGGGCCTGTAGTGGTTTTCCCGGAAAAGTCCACCACGTACAGGTTGTTTTCGACATATCCCACGAAAGCGACTTTTAGAGACTTGCTCCACAAGAGTACCACTAAATCAGCATCAATGTAAATTGCAAAGCCCATCTTACCAAGGGCACGAAATGAAAGTAAGTTATACACGTGGGTCTCAACAAGCATGACGTCCACGAGAGAGATATCGTGAGCCACCACAACCTTGCCAAGACCCAATACCTCAGATTTTGACTTGTCACCATAGGAGACGGTAATGTGATCAAGGTTTGGCCGCATCTCCGTGATGATCTCCTTGCTTCCGGTCATATGACTCGTACAACCGCTATCGAGTACCCATTTAGAACCACCGGAAGCATAGCCCTGCAAGAAAATTACTTCTTGGTTTTAGGTACCCATTTTTCAATGGGTCCTCTCATGTTAGTAACAAGGGTCTTGGGAACCCAAATAGACCAAGGAATGTAACAATCATAAGGCCCTACATAGCTAGCATAAACATCACCATAACAATCACAATATAGTTCAAAGTTAGGATTGTTGATCCCTGCAAAACCATCATGATTAGTCCTGTTATTGGTAATGTTGCTAGTCTTCGATTGAGCAGTCTTGTTCTTCTTCATCTTCTTCTTCTTCTTCTTCTTCTTCTTCTTCTTCTTGTTTTTCTTGCTCTTTGTCTTGGGTATGTAACCAAGACCTTCTTTACTATTGTTTGTCCTTTGCCTGCTCAGTATCTCATCAATAACCCCTTTACCTTTGTGTTGAGAACTTCTTGCAAGATCTTCTTTTCCAAAGGATGAAGAGGAGGTACTTGGCACATCATACCCTTTCAATTGAGTTTGGAGCTGGTCATGAGACTCATTTAGAGTACAATGATTACTCTTCAATGCCTTGTGAGCACTTTCGAGATTATCAAACTTCTCCAAAAGTCTAGCATGAACAACCCCAAAATCAATCTTCTTTCTTTATTTTTTTACCTTGGCAAGAGCATGGTCACATCTTTAATGAGCTGAGCTACAGCTTCTTCTTGTGACCCCTCAAGGGATTCGAGTCTTTCTTCCAAAGAAACTCGAGCTTCCTCTTCCCGTTCCAAGGCATTCTTCAAAGAAGCTATCTCCAAGGCATCTTCTCTTTCAATTCTGCCCTTTTCTTCAAGGAGATCTTCGGCTTGAGCAAGTTGATTCATAAGAGCATCAAAATGGAGTTTGTGCTCACCTTGTAGGTTAGTGAAAAATGTATCCAAGGCAATAACTTCTTCTTTCATTTCAAGACTGTCATGATCATTCATATCCAAAATTATGTTAGTCTTAGGAAATGAAGAGCTAGAAGTTGATACCTCGGATCCTCTTGCCATTAGACAAGTGGCGTTGTTGTTGATGGCGTTCTCGTTCGTCGAGTCAAAGAGAGAGGAGGAAGTGGATGTGGTGGCTATAGCAGCCACTTCACGGGAAGTATCATCATCCTCTTCATCTTCACTTGCGGAGGAGTATTCCTCTTGAGCTACAAGGACAATCTTGGGTTGCTTCTTGAAAGGGCCATTCTTCTTAATAATCGGCTTCTTCTTAGGAGCTTTAGATTTCTCTTTAAGAATGAGCCTACCACCATTGTCTTCTCTATTTTGATAAGGACACTCGGCAACAAAGTGCATTCTATCTCCACAGTTGAAGCAAGTTCTCAATCTTGGGCCACTTTCTCTTCTTCCATTTGACCCATTCTTGCGCTCAAGGTCAGACTTGGCTTTGGCATGGTCCTTCCAAAAGTTCCTTGCATAGAATGCCATGTACTCACCATGAGCATGTTTGACCTCATCGGGGCAGTCCATGGATACTCCTTCAAAAGCTTCTTCATCTTCCTCTTGCTCAACAACATTGGCTTTGAGAGCCACATTGACACCCTTTTGCATTCCAATGGCCTGAGCACGGGCATCTTCAACATTCTTTGCCGCCACTTTGAATGACGCCATTTCTTGCATGACTCCATTGGATGTCATTTGATGATAGTTGTGTCTACCTTGCAGGCTCTTCAAATCTGTTGGCTCGAAAGGCATTAAGGCACTCACATACTTTCTTTTTATCCATGCATCATCAATGTGAGTGGCCCCATGCTTTCGAAACGTTGTTGCGATGCCCTTGAGTCTTCTATACATGTCCTCATGGTTTTCACCACCCAACATGTAGAATCCCTCAGCTTCATTACTAAGAGCATCATACCTGTTTCTTCTCATGCTTTCATTTCCAACGAAAAGGTCCGTAAGAGCATCCCACGCCTCTTTAGCTGTGTTGAGATGTTCAATGTGTGGCATGTCCTTGGGACCCACACCCGGCTGTATCATGTGGAGGGTGGTGGCATTCAATTGGCTATCCACAACTTCCCTTCTCGTTAGATTGGTTTGATCTCCAATATGAAGACCTTCAATAATCCTCCACAATTCAATAGAGGAGCTGCACACATGAGATTTCATTAGGAATTGCCATTGATTAAAAGAGGATGAAGTGAGCTTGGGTGGATCACCCCTATTGTTTATATGAGGATGAGGGATAGGTGGGTCGGGGGAATATACGTGGCGAACCTCATTATATTCCTCCTTACCACTTCCCTTTTTGGAGGTGGAGCCATTTAGTTTTTCATCTTCCACATCATCATCCTTGGATCCGGTGTTACCCTTTTCCTTAGATGATGGTGTGGGAGCCTCAGAGGAGGATGGAGATGGGGCTATGGATGATGTGAGGCGAGCAATCATTTGATTCATCTCCACCATCTTGGCCTCAAAGGATTTCAACAAGGTTGTTTCCAACGACTTGAGATCATCCATTGTGACCTTATCCACAGCCTCATTTCCATCATCCTTGGTACCCATACTACTCTTAGGTGGTTAAGCCCGAATTAAGAGCCGGGGCTCTAATACCAATTGAAATGGATCGTATGGGCACCTAGAGGGGGGGGGGGTGAATAGGTGCTACACCAATTTTTAATTCTTTTTCAATTTTAGGCTTAGCACAAAGGGTAAATTCACTAGATAAACTATTGGGTGGAATTTCCCTATATGCAAACCTATCTACTAGCGAGTGAAGAGCGAGTGGAAGAGGAACGAGTAAACCGAAGTGAAGCACGCGGAGACACAGGATTTGTTTGACCGCAGTTCCTTCCTTGTTAAGGGAAGTACGTCTGCGTTGGAGGGGTTGGCGGTACTAAGATCACCACGCCACAAAAGGCCTCACCCTGTTCTCGGATGGAACTCGCCACAACAGGCCTGATCCACCTTCCACTATAGGAACCCTTCGAGGCGGGCACCGGCGCCTTTACACAACTAGCGGGGGCAACAACTCCATAACAACTTGGAGGCTCCCGAAATGACAACAAGTTGTCACAAAAACAAACTTATCAAATACAATAAACAAGATCTAGGTATTGACAAGAATACTAGATCAGGGATTTCTCCAAGTAAATGGAGAGGAGTTGAAGCTTGATTCTTGATGATGATGAACTTCTCCTCCTTCAATTCCACCAAAGATCAAGACCTTCGGGTGGTTGAAGTGGGAGATCGAGATTTAGAGCTCTTGCACAAGGTCTGGTCAAATTCGAATGAATCAAAAGTTCTGAACGTTGGGGAAGAAGGGGTATTTATAACCCCCTTCAGAAACTAGCCGTTGCAGCCTTTGGGGGCCGGATTATCCGGCCTAAGTAAGGGCCGGATTATCCGGTCTAGGGAAACTCCGCCCCAGACTCGAAATATCTGGCAGATAATCCACCCCCCTCTCAGAGCGTCGCGTCGAGCTTGCCCTTGATCAACTTCTGGGGGCCGGATTATCCGGCCCAGTGCGAAGGCTGGATTATCCGGCCCGGGGAAGAAAAACCGCCCCAGTTCCGATTTTCTGGGAGAGAATCCGACCGGATACCGAGCGACGCGCCTTGGCACCTATTGCTCGAAAACTGGGGGCCGGATTATCCGGCCCATGCGACACCCGGATTATCCGGCCTGGGGAGGAAAAACCGCCCCAGTTCGGATTTTCCGGGAGAAAATCCGACTGGACCCCGAACGACGCGCCTTGGCTTCCTTGAGAAATGAGGTAGGCCGGATTATCTGACCCTTGGTGGGGCGGATTATCCGGCCCCCCTCAAAACTTCCTGCACACTTAGCACACATGAAAAGTCTCCATAGTATTGTTATCTAACACGCAAGACATAGGAAAACATGAAATGTTCCTTCAAGCGGTTTGGATGAAGGAGTTCATAACGGAACTAGGTGTGGTTCCTAGTGCATTGGACCCAATGGTGATCTATTGTGAAAACAATGGAGCCATAGCTAATGCCAAGGAACCAAGGTCTCACAGGAATTCCAAGCATATTAAGTGCCGGTTTCACTCCATCCGCGAGCATGTCAAGGATGGAGACATAAAGATTTGTAAAGTGCACACAGACCTGAATGTAGCAGATCCGTTGACTAAAGTTCTCCCTAGGGCAAAACATGATCAACACGAGAACTTCATGGGTGTTAGATTTATCACTGTGTAAACTAGATTATTGTCTCTAGTGCAAGTGGGAGACTGAAGGAAATATGCCCTGAGAGGCAATAATAAAGTTGTTATTATGTATTCCTTATATATGATAGATGTTTATTTTGCATGCTATAATTTTATTGATAGGAAACGTCAATACATGTGTGTTTAATAAACAAAAAGGGTTCCTAGTTATGCCTCTCTTATATAGACTAGCTCGTTGATTAACAAGATGATCAAAGTTTCCTGATCATAGACATTGGATGTTGTTAATAGCGAGGTCAAAGCATTTGTGAAATGATGTGATGAACATTCATCCGAAGTATAGCATTACGATCAAGTCATCATGTTTATATTGCTATAACATCATACAAAGTAATCTTAGTCCTTAGACCATGAGATCATGTTAATTGCTAACACCAAAAGAGTATCTTGATAACATCAAACGTCACACCATAACATGGTGACTACAAAGGTGGGTTCAGTGCTACAAAGGTGTTATGTTGAGGCTCATGGATCAAGAGTGGAATTTGACAATCCCGATGACGGATAGATATACTCTAGGCCCTCTCGGTGATATCACATTAAGATAACTTGCAAGCAAGTGATGTGATCACTTGAATGTTATATCACGGGAACAAGAAAAGAGTGCATGTCGGTAACGAGATCAAACTAGGTATTTGGATACTGATGATCGAATCTCGGACATGTATTATATCATGAGACAAAGGGATTAAATTATTAGCGTTAAAGGTTCTCACGATCAAGTCACCGTTGAATGTGTGCAGGAGTCAGTATGGATCTCGAGGTCCTGCTTCTGATTATTGATCTGAGAGGAGTCTCAATCATGTCTGCATTATTGGCGAACCGTAGGGTGACACACTTAAGGGTTGCCGGACACCATTTAGGAGCACATATGTTTCAGACAAAAGGTTTGCAAAGCGCAGGAAATGTTTAGATAGAAATATGAATTGTTTCGATAGAAACCGGAATTGTTTCGGGTGAAATTGCAGAAAGTGGTTCTGCATGCGATATTGAAATGTTGCAAGGGGTTTTATGTGAATGTTTGTTAATTAAATTAATTAACAAAATTCTGAATAAAATAAATAAAAGAGTTTTATTAATTGAGAGTTGCATTAAATTTGGTGGAAATTTAATGCATGTGAGTGGAACTTTGGGTGGAGCTTGAATTGATGTGAGTGGAGCTTCCACCACATGAATGAGGAAGAGGAGGGGCCTCCCTCCTTGGCCGCCGGCCATGGTAGGGTAGGAGTCCCCCTCTCCTCCCTCACAAAGCACACCTCCTCGTGAAGGATCTCTGTCCCCCTCTAGATATTCCCCCATGGTCTCGGATTAGCGAGATACATGTTCCCGGTGGCCTTGCGCCTGGAAGGAGTTGCTGCTGATTCGCTGGAGCGAGGAGGTGGAGGTTGTCCGGTAGCTTGAACGTGTGTGCGAGGACGGATGCGCTGCTGATTTGCGGCGCTCGGACTTCCACACGATCTTGAGATCAGCAAGCGTACGACTACATCAACCACGAGTTCCTACTCTTAACAAACCTCATTGTCTTCGAGGGTAAGTTCTCCATGGATGTATTTCCACCCGTTGCTCTGTATCTAGTAGATAGATCTTGGCGTATAGTTCTCATCGTAGGAAATTTTTTGTTTTCTATGCTGCGGACCCAACACAAGCATACTAACCATAGATCTAGGCTTTGATACCACTGTAGGGTTTCCATAGCAGATAAAAATAATTAACTATGCGGAACACCCTGAATGCCCAAGGATCTATCTAGAAGTAATCAGTAATGGAGGAAGACATCGGTAACGTACCCTTGAAGACCGAGAGAGCGTTATGCTCATGCAGGAGCGTGGATGATGTAGTCGTACCCGTTTGACATCAAGGTCACGGAGCTCCTCGCATGTCACCCCTTGTCCAGGTCCTTGTATGATGGCCCGGAAGCTTCAATAGCACCATCGAGTTATCACACACATACGATGCAATACAACGACTCTCGGGCTCAGATCCCGCTGAGGTTGTGGAAGTAGACCTCCTGGCTAGAATCCCAATAGCACAACAGCGTGCCGTAGAAGAAAACGCCTTGCCTATACAGTCCATACTTGGGACCACACACTAGCACTTGCAACTTGAGAGAGAGAGAGAGTATTCGAACCAAAGGAAATATCTCAATTGTTGTGTATTTAATCCCACCCATAGGCACCTCCTTATATAGGCTAAGGGAGGGGTGCCCTCCCTCTTAGGTGCCCCATGTGGGACTAAAGTTAAAGGAAAATATCAGGAAATTTGGAACACAGCCAGATAGGATGAAAACCATTCAGCCCAACACAGCATAGGGGATAATCCTAGGTGGGCCTAGGCACCACCCGCAGTCCCAGTAGAGCAACAGCGGTAGCTGCCAGCCTGGTGTGCCGACGAGCCCCCCGCGGCCTAGCGCGCCCTAGCGGCTGCCTGGCCCGGGTGGGCCGCTCGCCCCCGTGCGGCCCAGCATGCGGCGCTGGCGCCTGGCACGGCCCGCATCGTCGTGGCCCCGGGTGGCCTGTTGGTTCTTGGCCCACTAGCGGTGGCTGGCTCCGAGCCTACCCCGCGCGACACCCTTTAACCGTCACCCATCCTGCTGTTTGCCTGGGCTGGGTCACAACCGGCCCAACAGTAGTTTTTCATTTTTTCCATTTTCTGTATCAATTCCTTTTTAGCTTTATTCCCTCCGGGAGTTAAGTCTAATTAGAAAGTTACCTTTATAAATTTGAATTTAAATATTTATTTAGTATAAGTTAATTCATAATTAACATATAATAAATGCATATTATAAATTTCCATTTAGCCGAAACTCCTTTTGGCCTTTTCCTTTCCTTATTTCTCCGAACAATTTCGGATCTCTCCGGAACGATTCCGATTTCTCTCCCTTTCTATCTCTTTCGGTATTCCCTCTTACAGGTAGATCTCCAAGCGTCATATCACTCTTAAGCGTGTTTCCCTACAGTTCAGGAATGCTATAGACATGATCCATATCAATGATCAACAGAGGGACCGGATTGCCCATGTGACTCCTATGCACTCCACGAATCTCCATTGTGTCGAACCTGAAATAATATATCCAATTCCCTTATTCTCGATACAAGACTTGTCCGAGATTTGATCATCGGTATCATGATACCTTTGTTCAATCTTGTTTCCAATAAGTACTGCTTTACTCATTTCCATGAAATACCATCCCTATGACCTAGTCATGTGTTGTGCAACATGG
Organism: Avena eriantha; assembly: GCA_910589775.1. Taxonomy (NCBI): domain Eukaryota; kingdom Viridiplantae; phylum Streptophyta; class Magnoliopsida; order Poales; family Poaceae; genus Avena; species Avena eriantha. The sequence goes on along the minus strand of OU342742.1, from coordinate 522,267,644 downwards.
ATATAATTCACCGAGTGGGCCTAGTTGTATCTTCCTGTCACACAGGAGAACAATTCCCGATCTTGAAGCATATTGCCTCTACATGCTCCTTTGGATACCCAACATGTACCTTTATGGTCACCCTATGACGACATGACGGATGATACAGTCAAAATCAAGATATCTTCGCATGGCAGCCATCTGACATGACCGGAGTACCTAGGGAACTTTCCGAGCACTCTTTAAATGTAAACTCGAATGCTAAACCCGTCAAACAGTCCTTATGACGGTTTGGTGATGAAAAGCGTAAGGCAATAGCTAAGGAACTAGCGCGGTTCGAGTTAGCCGGATTCATAGAAGAGGTCATCCACACCGAGTGGTCGGCCAATCCTGTAATGGTCCCTAAAAAGGACACCAATGATTTAAGGATGTGTGTCGATTATACGGCCTTGAACAAGGCTTGTCCAAAAGATCCGTTCGCTCTGCCTAGAATTGATCAAGTCATCGATTCTACGGCAGGCTCGGAACTCTGTTTTCTCGACGCATATTTCGGCTATCACCAAATCCGGACGAAGGAATCTGACAAAGTCAAAACTTCATTCATAACCCCTTTCGGAACCTTCTGTTTTGTTACGATGCCCTTTGGGCTAAAGAACGCAGGAGCTACATACCAGCGCACGATGCAGCGTTGCCTCCACGACCAACTCGGACGCAATGTACATGCATACGTGGATGATATCGCGGTGATGTCCAAAAAGAAGGAAACACTGATTTCCGACTCGGAGGAGACGTTCACCAATCTATGAAAATACAACGTCATGCTTAACCCGAAGAAATGCTTCTTTGGAATACCAGCCGGAAAATTGTTAGGTTTCATCGTGTCTCAAAGAGTCATAGAGGTGAACCGCGACAAAATCAAGGCTATACTCAATATTTCCAGGCCAACTCGCCTGAAGGATGTACAAAGATTAACTGGTTGCATCGCCGCGGTCAGTAGATTTGTAAGCCGGCTTGGTGAAAGAGCCGCACCATTATACAAACTCCTGAAAAAGACCAAGGATTTTGTTTGGATTGACGAAGCTGAAGCTGCACTACAAGATCTGAAGAGAGTACTCTCATATGCTACTATCCTTGCAGCGCCGGAACCTAAGGAACCAATGCTGCTATACCTTGCTGCAATAAATAAGGTCGTTAGTATCGTCATGGTAGTCGAGAGACCAGAGGAAAATCAGGAACACCTGGTGCAGCGTCCGACTTACTTTGTCAGTGAGGTCCTGACGGAATCAAAACAGCGGTATCCGCACTATCAAAAGTTGGCTTACGGTGCTTTTCTAGCATCTCGTAAGTTGCGACACTACTTTCAGGAACATCCAATTACCGTGGTGAGCACAGCTCCCATGAGAGATATAATCAACAACAGTAACGCCATAGGACGCGTTGCCAAATGGGGCATAGAGCTTTCAGCTTTCGATATTGAGTATAAACCTCGGACAACAATCAAATCCCAAATCCTTGCTGACTTTGTCGCTGATTGGACAGAGACGAAGGAGAACATGATCCACCCTGAGTCAGAATATTGGACCCTCTTTTTCGATGGGTCTAAGGCTCGAGGGGGCTCGGGGGCTGGAGTGGTGCTCAAATCACCCCAAGGAGATAAACTTTTATACGTGTTGCAGATCCACTTCATAGCGACAAACAATATTGCCGAGTATGAAGCACTGCTGCATGGAATCCGGATTGCTAAGGATATTGGCATCCGACGTTTGATGTGTTACGGAGATTCGGATCTTGTTGCTCAGCAAGTGTCAGATATTTGTAATGCAAATAAACACATGGCAGCATATAAAGCTGCCGTGGATGATCTATCTAAATCATTCAAAGGTTTGAAGTTCAACACATCCCTCGAGCAGAAAATGAGGAAGCAGACGCACTATCTCAGATAGGTTCTGCGCGGAATGAGGTCCCGGATGGCGCTTTTCTAGAGCACCTCAAAGTTCCCTCAATAAAGGGAGTAGATGAGGAATATCCGACCAAATCCGAATCACCTTTGATAGTAGTTCTGGCTGTAATTCCTAGCTGGACTCAACCCTACCTCGATTATTTGGTAGATGGCAAATTACCCGAAGACGAGGTGCTGAGCCGGCAGATTATCCGACGAGCAAAAGCCTATACTATTGTTAAAGGTGAGCTCCATAAACGGAATGTTTCTGGGGTTTTTCAACGCTGTGTATCTCCGGAAGAAGGAGTGGAAATCTTAAGAGAAATCTACGAAGGCGAGTGTGGTCACCACGCTGCAGCCAAATCTTTAGTTGCAAAAGCTTTTAGACACGGATTTTTCTGGCTTACAACTCAGGCAGATGCCGAACGATTAGTCAAGACGTGCAAAGGCTGCCAAAAGTACGCCAAGCAAGCTCATGTTCTGGCTGATCAGCTGCGAACAATACCTATAACATGGCCCTTTGCGGTCTGGGGGCTTGATATGGTAGGCCCATTTAAACGAGCTCCAAGTGGGTTTACTCACCTCCTAGTGATGGTGGATAAATTCACCAAATGGATTGAGGCTAAACCTGTCACTAGTTATGATGGAGCAATAGCCAAAAGATTTGTCGAGGATGTTATAATCTGGTATGGTTATCCTCATAACGTTATCACAGACAATGGGAGTAACTTCTCTATGGGAGAATTGGCTGAATTCTGCAACGAGAAAAATATCCGGCTTGACATTCCGTCAGTCGCACATCCACAAGCTAACGGACAAGTCGAAAGAGCAAATGGTTTAATCCTACAAGGCCCAAAACCAAGACTCGAAGCACCACTACGACGTGCTGCGGGGGCTTGGGCAGAGGAATTACCCTCTGTAATTTGGAGTTTACGAACAACTCCAAATAGGTCAACAGGATACACACCTTTCTTCTTGGTCTATGGCACAGAAGCAGTTCTTACTAGTGATTTGATTCATAATTTTCCTAGAGTGGCCGCGTATATCGAAGAGGATGCTGAGATTTCTTGACAAAATGATCTCGACTTAGTCGAAGAAGTTCGCGTCATTGCTGAAATGAGATCTACAGCCTATCAGCAGAAGTTATGCAAGTATCATAGCCAGCGAGTCCGAAATAGATCTTTCAATAAAGATGATTTGGTTCTCCGGCTTGTGCAACAAAGAAAGCACAAACTTTCCCCAGTATGGGACGGGCCCTTTTTAGTTAGTCGGGTATTACACAATGGATCGTACTACTTAACTGACATGAGGCTAGTCAAAGAAAGACCTGCTACTAAGAAGAGAAAGAGAGCTAGAGGCAGTACAAATCCGGATGAGTTAGACAGACCGTGAAATATTGCTCAGCTACGTCCCTTTTATTCTTAGTTTATCCTTCTTTGTAATCATACATATGTACATGTTCTGTGAGAAATAAAAGTTTTGGTTGCCTCAAGTTTTTTCTGAGAAGTTTTTACCATCTTATTTCCAAATGATCATGTCATACTCGAAAATCCCAGAATCCTTGAAAGTACTTTATGCTCATGTTCGTTCTGGTCTAGATTTCCGATTCTAAAATGGCTACCTTCGGGTATAATTCTAAAATTTCTAGTCTTTACTTTGGTTATTTGTCTGATTGCTGGATGCGGGCATTTTCCGAGTAGTGAATTGTTGGTACTGGAAGCCAGCTTTGTTTTCGAGTTTAAACTGGTTTAGCGATTGAGCTCCGTTGCTCGGCAAAGTTTCCGGCGGAAGGTTTAGCCGGCTCACGAAAGGGACGAGGCGGATAGCCAGATAAACGATAAGTGTAGATGAAAAAATACAAGTGCTTATGTAAACATTTCAGGCACACAAAAAAATTTAAAAGCCAAAAGTGCTGAATAGATCAAAAGCTTAGCACTAGCAAAATTATAGTACTTCATATTTATAGGCGCATCATGTTTTTCAGATAATACAAATATTTCTGGCAATCTATGATGCAGGAGGAGATGAAGGAGCTGACGGCTCGCTGGATACGTCGCCTTGATATCGTTCCGAGATGTCCACATCCGAAGTGGTGCGTTCATCGTCGGAAATTTCTGCTGTTTCTTCTAGAGGCGGAGGCGGAGTGTCCACGCGGTTGAAGAATGGAGTATCGTAGCTGGTCAAGTCAGCCACATGACACCCATATCCGGCACAGGAGTCCATAATGGCTTTGATGTCCTGCTCCTGTCCATCTTCATCCACTGTAGAGTACCCTCTGGTCACTTGTCATATCTCCATGTTTCCATGGTGGCTCATGACCATGGTGAGAGCGTTCTGCCCTACTAATCGCGCGTAGGACATGTTCCAATCCTGGACGAGCTGCGACATCTCCTTTGCCTTGTCCCGCACCTGAAAATCCGACATGTTGTGCATGTCCGGAATCTTGAGGGCTTCGCCAATATCCTCAAGGAATTGGCAGAAGTCATGAAGCAGGTCACCGACTTGGGTAAGCCGATGGGTGCGGGGCTCAGCAGAGGTGGAGTCCGTCAAGTTCAGAGGACCTATATACAAAACGAGTTAAGAAAAACCGACATTGATAGAAGTCGAAGAAAAACATAAGCCAGAAAGATGGAACATACCGAAAATTACGTCGTTAATTTTGGTCTTCTCCTCCCGGAGACTCTAGAGTTCAGTCCGGAGCGCCTAGGAAAGGTCCCTCTCTCTGCTAAGCTCATTCTTGAGGTCCGAGTTTGTTTTATCTTGAGCAGCGATCTTGCGATCACGTTCTTCAGTAGCCATGGAGGAGGATTCAAGGACTTGAGCAATGCTCTTTTAATGATCCACCTTGAGCTTATCCAGCTCTTGGCGAAGCTCCTTGTTCTCCACCACCAAGGTCTTGAGGTTCTCGGCCTCTTCAATCATGGCGCAGGATTGTTTTACCAGTGTTGTAAGTCAAAAAATAACAATAGTTCAGAAAAAATTCGACATTGAAAATACAAAGACAAGGTTTGAGTCTCGGAATGTTTACCTTTGGCCTCATTCTTGGCAACTTTTAGCTCAGCATTTTTAAGCCGGAGAGCTTTGATCTCTCTCCGCTTATCGCAAACATTCTTCAACAAATCCTGGTTATAGGAACATACTTTCTGTAAGTCAGAATACCCAAAGTCAGAAAGCTACTTAAGACTCGGGCTAATATTTTTGCTAATATCAACACGAGCCTTGGGGGCTACACTAGTTTATTCTTTGGCATCCTAATAGAGCATAAACCCGGATTATATATCCTACTCCATGCTTGGGGGCTAGAGGATATGATATAAAATAATGGAAAAAACAGGAGTTGGAACTCCGACTTACATATTGTTCGCGGGTGAGTTTATCCAAACCCGCGTTCACTTCAGCGGCCACCTTTTCGGCGAGAGTCAGAGGAATCACTAGGGCTGTTGGGAGCTCACCAGTCCTAATCCTCTCGTCGCGAAGGTGCACCTGGGTGAGAAGGTCGGAGAACTTGACGTCCTCTGCTTCTTGCGGTTCTTCTTTGGCAGACAAATTTCTTTTCTCCAGGCATTGTCTGGCTAGCCGTTGGATCTCTTCTGTAGATTTATGGGATAGGCCAAACTTGGCAAGTCCCGGATTGCTGATAAGGTTTTCGGCGAAGGTTTCTGCCGAGGGATCATTACCCAAAGAGGGTTCACCCTTATCTAGATCTGACTCACTCATGGTGATGTCAGTTTGCGATTCAAGGATCGCAGGCTCCGTGGAAGGAGCCGGATCTTCTGCGACAACCGGAGAAGGAATTATCGCCGGCGTTGCGGAAGGCTGAGGGGCAGGAGTCGGAGGAGCCACGGCATGAGAAGCTATGGTAAGCTTCGTCTATCGCAGGGGCTTCAAAGAAATCCCCTTGCCCTTGCCCTTGAAGAGCGGTTTTGCTCTGAGAATGTATTAAAGTCGGAAACGTTACATCTCGGAAAGAAATTTGAGTAAAGTACAAAGGCGGAAGTTGTGACTGAAAGTTACCTCTTCACGATAGGCACCTCCTTTGTGCCAACAGCCACTGTCGGAGCTTTGCACTTCTTGAGCGCAAGGTCCGGCAATGGGACTACCTCTGTCTCCTAAGAAAACTCAGGAGGATATCCTTCGAGCGGAGCAAATTCCGACTCGGGGAGGTCAGCAAGCTGAAAAATAAGAAAACATATCAGTATTGCAGTATAACTCGAAGATTGAAACACATAAAAAGGTGTACTGTTAGAAACTTACCGGCACCATGTGGTTTTCTGCCGTATGCATATCCAGAGAAACCTCCGGGATTCTCCTCTCGATCCGGTCCCGGATCGGCCACTTGATCTAGCTTATGTAGCCTTGAGTGGTGTAGGATTTGGGGCTGATGCAGAGGGAGTCTTTCTTGGATGACGTGATGGAGTGCATCAGTCGATCCCTATGGTACTAAAGGGGCTGGATCCGGCATGAGACCGAGCATTGGACCAAGTCGGATCCCCTCAGTCCCTTGTGTTTGATCAAGTATTCGATCCGCCTCTTAGCGAGGATTAGATCGTCGGAGAGAGCCAGAGCAGCCTCGTCCCAAGAAGGTTGGGCCGTGGCAACTCCGTCAACAAAAGCCGGCAAAGCAGTGGCTTTGCCGGGAGCCGGAATATCCCTATGATAGAAAAACGTGGCTGGCCATTGTTTGACCGAGTCACTAGCTAGAATTTTGGGATACGCGCGCTCGCGTCTAAGCGAAAAACTAATAGTGCCAATGATGTAAGGAACACCGACAGTAATGGAGTTTCTCCGGATATGAAAATAGTACCGGAAAAGAGTCAAACTCGGCCTAATGCCGAGAAAGCCCTCACACAACAAAGTGTACGCGCTCATCTTTAAAAGAGAGTTGGGAGGAAGATGATGGAGTTGAACTCCGTAATGATCAATCACCTCGGAGAAGAACTCAGAGGGAGGAAACGACAAACCTCTGTCGAGGTGGGTGCCGAAGTGGACCCGCTCGCCGTCGCGCAGGTTGGGGACGGTTTCCTCGAAGCCGCTCTGCCAGTCGCCGGCGGCAAGAAGCCCCTCCTTCTCCACGTTCTTGAGACCTTCGTTGTTGAGCGTGTAGGGGATCCAAATCCAGCGAAAGCTCTCTTTCTCTGCCACCGCTTCCGCCGTTGCCGTCGCCGCTGCCGCCAAGCCGGAGGAAGAAGATGAAGCCATTTCGCCGGCGAGCAGTTGACCTAAAAGGGGCGGCGCTGGGAGTTCTGTGGGGGAGGAACGAGGGAGCTCAATGCGCGCAGGGAGATTGGGAGGAGAGGAAAAGGCAAAGGACTGGTGGAAGGAGAAAATCCTAACACCTTATATCCACCTAACCGCGCCAAGATTCGTGCAAATGCTACAGTGTAACCGCCACGCGTTGTAGAAGGAACTGGGAAGGACCCACGCGATGATTGCGTCGCCTCGATCTCCATGCACGCATTGAAATGGCGCCTCGGTTCCGTGAACCACGGACCCACCAATGGTCGTGCTGACGGAATGCCTGTCAGATGACATGACTTGACCATGACTTGTGTCAGGTGGCGTTAGAAACCAAGTTCCGGCTTAGTTTGAAATCAAGCTAGAAAATCCGAGTAACCTGTTGATATGTCCGACTTATTTTTTAAGACCCAGATCGTATTTTTTGTTGTGAAGTTTCAGGAACCCTTCAAGATTCTGCAAGCCGAAGATCAAGCTAGACGATGGTAAATCCGACTTTGGATCTTGGAGGCCTCCAGGGGCTGCTGTTGGGGATATACTTTCCGGGTATCCTCACAGTTCCTCACTGACCAGGGTGGCCCACTTTGGGTTAGAGCTTTGCTTCACGGGCGGCCCAGTCAGCGAGAAAGACGGAGTCCAATCCGGCTACGGGAAGGCCCAGAAGACTTACCGACTTAGGCCCATAATGTTACTTGTAGTTCAAGATGTACTCTGTAACCGACTCTTAGTCGTAGGCGGATAGATCTCTCCTGTAAACCCTTGGCCGGATATCTATATAAGCCGTCCTAGGGAGAGCCTTTAGGGCACCCAATACTTTAGACCCTCAACTCGCATAGGCGAAACCCTTGTAACCCATATTCCGGCTCTGCCGTATTACTGGAGTGCTAGTAGGAGTAGGATCCGTCCAAAGCCGGCGGATTCGAACCTGGGTAAACTTGTGTGCTCACCGTCCCGGAACACTGTACGTCTCACACCCCTCTCTTCCGCACGCCTCGAGAAACCCCTCATGGCATACTTGTCCTCCATCCGACGACATTCATCCTACCGCCCTAAGTGATCGATCGGGACTCAATCTTTGTGCATTGAGCCCCCAAGCTCATGGACAGTGGGATGCGTCTTGCATCCATGTATCCCGGCAGGTTGACGTGCTTCATGCCTTCTCCGTTTTTTAACTCGCACTCCACGACAGGCGACCAAGATCCCCTCAGGTTCGTGTGGCCATCCGCATGGTGCGATTCGCCTGATCCGTGCTCCTCCCACCGTGCGTCGGGTGGGAAGTATCTTGTTGCTCTTCTTCCGGAGCTGAAAGTGGCCTCCGGCCGAGATCTGTGAGCCCTCGAGTTTTCCTGACCATGGTCGAGGCGGTTTGGGTTGTTGAAGGTCATGTAGACCCAGCGATCCGGACTCCCGGGTGTTGTCGTGGTAGATCCGATATGCATGATGTGGGCTACCCCTGCCTAGCGCGCCAACTGACGAAGGATAGTTTACATGATCCCTCTATGATCTCACTTCCGAGGACCGGAAGAGAGTTTATTTGTCCGGCGGACGGCTCGAGCCAGCAGGTTTGGATCTAAAAGACAGAGGTATGTAGAGAGTACGAGGAATCCCTCAGACTTTATTCATAAGGTGATCAAGATATCATACAATGTGTCTACAATATGATCTCGGTGGACTTATAATGACTCCCGGCGAGAGAAATGAACCTAGAGCTATGACTAAGGATAATGGTGAAGATGTTGGGTCCGTAGCATAGAAAACAAAAATTTTCCTACGATGTAGGAACTCGTGGTTGATGTAGTCGTACACTTGCCGATCTCAAGATCGTGAGGAAGTCCAGCAGGTCCGGCTCCAGCACGACCATCAGATCCAGCTCCAGCAGCACCAAGTCCAGCACCGCAAAGCAGCGGTGCATCCGGGATCGCACACACGTCCGATACCCCGACAACCTCCGTCCCTCGCTCCAGCAAAGCAGTGGAAGCAGCAACTCCTTTCTAGATAAAGCCAACGGGAACATGTATCTCGCTAATCCGAGACCATGGGTGAATAATACTAGAGGGGGAGAGAGATCCTTCACAAGGAGGTGTGAGTGAGAAGTGAGGAGAGGGTGGCCTTTTATAGGAGGAGGGGGTTCCCCTCCTTCATGGATGGCGCATGGAGGAGGTGCCTCTTCACCTCCTCCATTCATGTGGTGGTAACCCCTCCACATTAAAATGCCTCTTCACATTCCCTTTTAAAGTCTCCACTTTAAATGCATTAAATTTCTCCAAATTTAATGCTCTCTCATTTAATAAAACTCTTTTATTATTTTTATTCAGAATTTTGTTAATTACTTTAATTAACAAACATTCACATAAAACCCCCTGCAACATTTCAATATTACATGCAGAACCAATTTCAGCAATTTCACCCGAAATAGTTTCGGTGTCTATTGAAATAATTCCAACGCTTTCTTAAATATTTATCTGAAACATATTTGCTCCAAATGGTGTCGGTATCCCTTAAGTGTGTCACCCTACGGTTCCCGAGTAATGCAGACATGATCGAGACCCCTCTCCGATCGATAATCAGCAGCGGGACCTGGAGATCCATACTGACTCCTACACATTCAACGATGACTTCTGTGATCGTGAGAACCTTTAACGCTAGTAACTAAATCCCTTTGTCTCGTAATATATTACATGTCCGATATTCGATCATCGGTATCTCCATACCTAGTTTGATCTCGTTTCCGACATGCACTCTTTTCTCGTTCCTGTGATATAACATTCTAGTGATCACATCACTTGCTTGCAAGCTATCTTAATGTGATATCACCGAGAGGGCCCAGAGTATATCTATCCGTCATCGGGATTGACAAATTCCACTCTTGATCCATGAGCCTCAACATAACACCTTCGTAGCACTGAACCCATCTTTATAGTCACCCTGTTACGGTGTGACGTTTGATGTTATCAAGATACTCTTCCGGTGTTAGCAATTAACATGATCTCATGGTCTAAGGATAAAGATTACTTCGTATGATGTTATAGCAATATAAACATAATGACTTTGATCGTAATGCTATACTTTGGATGAATGTTCACCACATCATTCCACCAATGTTGTGACCTCGTTATTAACAACATCCAATGTCCATGATCAGGAAACCTTGATCATCTTGTTAATCAACGAGCTAGTCTATAAGAGAGGCATAACTAGGAACCCTTTTTGTTTATTAAACACACATGTATTGCCGTTTCCGATCAATACAATTATAGCATGCAAAATAAACATTTATCATAAACATGGAATAAGATAATAACCACTTTATTATTGCCTCTCGGGCATATTCCCTTCAGTCTCCCACCTGCACTAGAGTCAATAATCTAGTTTGAAAAACTTTGCGTATTGAACAACTATGGCTTTCTTGTGTTGCATATACGCCATTGCTAGTGGTTAACATAATCTCCGGATCTGACAGTTTCAGATCCGTGTGTATTTGCATGTCTTTGCGTCTCTACGCATCACTCATTCTCAAATGAGATAGCATTGTATAAATTTGGTCCTTTGGTGAGACCTTTAGTTTGTTTGGCTCAAAATATGTTGATATTATTGTCACACAATATATCTCATAGTATTAGCCCACTTTGAACCACACCTAGTTTGATAACAAACTACTTAACACAAATGCCCTCCTTTGCTGCTACTATAGCAGTTATATACTTAGCCTTTTGTTGTATTATCCGTCACAATGTCTCAACTTTGGAACTCATCCAAATCCATCATGGAACATCCTTTCCATTACATTGTGCCACCCATAGTCTAAATTGAGATAAATTTAATTTGTATCTTGTGACAAAACTAGTATCAATGTAACACTTTAGAATGAACTACCTTTAACTATTTGTCACTTATACATTATATATTCTTAGTTCTTCCAAAGCTCGTAAGAATATCTTTACTATTGTCCAATGATCATCTTATGAATCATTCTGGTATATGCTCATAACATTTAGAGCATAGGACATTCTGGATATATACATATCATGGTATAATCGATCAAAATCTTCATGTGATTTTACTCACCAAGTGTTGAAACACTTGAATTTTGATACAATCCTTTCCATGCAGCAAGAACCTTTCTTGTTGTTTCCATATTGAACCCTTTCAATATCTCATATATGTATGTCTGGCACAACCATATTTGTGTGTTAATCTATCCATATAGATATTGATGCCAAATATTCCGGGTTTGCCCAAGTCTTTCATCGAATCTTATTTTAATGAAATTCTTAACTTGTGTCAATACAAGATACATCATTTCCAATCAACAATATGTCCTCTACATAATGTATTAGAAATATGTCTCAGCGCTCCCACTTAATTTCTTGCAAATGCAAGCATCTTCATCATCTCCGATGAATTTAAACTCTTTTAACAATTTCATCATGGTGAAGATTCCAACTCCGCTATGCTTACTTCAACTATTGAAGTTTACATGCCCTTTTAGCACCCTTTGAATTAACAAAACCCTTCGGACCATGTCATGTACATGTCCTAGGTTACCATTCTATTAGAAGAACCTTGTTTTGTTTATTCAACTACCATATACCAAATTATATGTAGTGGTTGCTACATTAATCCCTCAAGACTATATATCGCTATGAAAGATCAAATCTTGTCATAGTAAACTCCTTGAACATTGTCGTAAACTTCTTTCTGACATGTCGACTATTTCATAGATGTTAAACATCCATGTCTTATTTCTTTATAGATCCAAACATGACCGATAGGCTTCACGCCTTTCCGAAGGGTCTTCCAAGTTCAGAAACTTGATTTCTCGTGTATGGATAGTATCACGGATTCTAGCCTTCTAGTCATTTTATGGAGTTAGGGCCCATCATCGTTTCTTTGCATGTAGTCGGTTCATCATTGTCAAAACAATAACGACTTGCTTATCAAATCTTACTATTTGATTCTTACCGACCCACACGGTTCTATAGGAACTCTAATCTCCGAGATCACACCTTTTGTAATCACGAGAGCCATGAGCATTGTGGCCGCCACCAGGACACTTTCCGGCACTGCGCTACTTAGCAGATATAGCTAAGGTTCAACAACCTTATCAAAGTTCTATTGTCCTCCCACTTAACTTTTCGCGAAAAATTCCTTCTCAAGAAACTTGATGTTCCAAGTAACAAACTCTTTTGTCCTCGGTGTGATGGAGAAATTCCCAACAAATTCTTTGGGATAACCTACAAAGACGTGTTTATCCTACTTTGGTTGCAAACATTTTACTTATGCATAGCATACCAAAATTTAAGAAAAGACAATTCGGGTTTCATCCCAAACCATAACTTATATGGTGTCATTTCAACGGATCACGATGGTGCTCTTTTCAGTGTAAAAGCGGTAGTCTCTAAAGCTTCAATCTTTAAAACATGATGGCAGTTTTATAAATGACACCTTTGATCTTACCATGTCAAACATGGTTTGATTTCATCTCTCGAATATGCCATACTCCTATGGTTTACCGGGAAATCCAAATTCATGGAACAATTCGTCAAATCTTAGGTGTTTTGCTAAACATGTAACTCAAATATCTTCCTTTACGATCAAATCATAAACTCTTTTATTTTCTTGTTACAATGATTTTTCACTTCATCTTGAAAGTCTTTGAACAACTTTCAAATGTTTCATACTTCTTCCTTATTAAGTAAATATACAGATATATTCACTCAAAATTTTGAAGAAAGCATATGAAGCAAAAAGATCCATCGCATATGGCTACACATAATGGACTATGCACATCAGCATGCACAATTTCCAATAAGCTAGTCATTCGTTCCTCTCTAGCCTATGGACGGAGTTTCAATTATCTCGAGGAAAGTCTCACATGCGTCAATTGATCAAAATCAAAGACTCCAAACATCCATCAACATGGAGTTTCTTCATGTTATCTTTCAAATATAATTTAAACATCGATGTCACTTCATAAGTGATCTTTCAATCATTTGTCTTGCGACATTTTAGCAATAGTGTTTATGGATGTGATTTCTCCTACTAGACTTGTAAAAGTTCATCCATCCTTTATGGAATACGGTAATTATTTGAACAGCCATTGTTCTCATAATACCAGAACAAAATAACAATTATTTAAACAAATCTTGAAGGCTTGGTTTGATGACAATGAAAAACACAATAAGACTTTATTTGTTTTCGATGAACATCATCACTCATTCTCTTGCTAGTTACTTAGGCTATTGTAGTCCATGAATTGCATTGTCCTGTATGACACTTCATACCAACCAATTCGGTATCCAATACCGGTATCCAATACCTAAGAACCACATTGTTTAACAAGCAAGGAATACAGCCATGACATGTATATCTTCTATATACCTAAGTTGGACATCTCCAACCTTTTATTTTCTGCCAACTATTTTATAGATTCTCTTTCAGCAATTCCTTTTCTTTTAAAAGAATCTATCAACATCAATAGTGGTGTCATCAACATGACACATGGTACAAAGCGTATATAGTCAAATACTAATACCTTTGGAATTGCACTTTGAAGTGGATCACCATCATCAAATGTTTGGTGTTCTTTCAAAAATTCATTCTTTAGTAATCTATTAGTGTAGTAAACATTTTACTTACATCTTCTATTCATTCTTATCATGACAACTTTCATGATCAAGCTACTATAGCTTATAAGGAAGAATCACGAGTATAATATCAGTTCCCAAAACCTTTTTGGTAGATTCGGATGCCTAGCATCTCCATCCTTCACAAATTCTCATACAATATGAGAACATGTATTTTGCTAAATTATACTCTATCATAATGCAACCAAAAAACATTGTTTCAGATATCACAATATCTTTCACACATGATGGTTTCTGAAACAATTTTTAGCTCCAATATAATCTTGATATTAAACAACTTTTTGAATATCAATAATCATGGAGGCAAACATGATACTTTAGATACTAACATTGGAATTCTTACTCTTGATTTAATACTACTTATTAAACTTCATGGAGTAAATAGAGTTTGCTGAAAGTTTGCAATAGGACTTATAAACTTTAAATTGACATTCAAAACAATACGATACCAGTTCGTAAAGTAAATATCCAAAATTCTATAGTTCTATTATCTCAAATAAAAACTAAGCCTAAGGTAGAAAACGAATGCCAATGACTGCAACAAACTATGCAAATTCACTTTGATTTAATTTATGACAAATTGAGTTCGACTAATACAAATTACTAATGAACTCCCACTCAAAAACGACATCCCTCGTGTCTTTTTGTGATTACATGAACCAAATCCACTACACCAAGTCCGATCATCACGTGAGTTGATGTAGCTTCAAAGGCGAGCATCTATATGGGCATCATATCAACTATATGAGTCATGCTTAACCTTTCGGTCCGTGTTCCGAGGCCATGTCTGTACATGCTAGGCTCGCCAAGTAAGAACCTTAGTATTCGCGTGTGTAAAACTATCTTACACCCGTTCCTATGAAAACGTAGATTCGAGTACACCCGATCATCACGTGATGTCTCGAAACACGATCCATAAAACGGTGCATACTTAAGGAAGAACACATTTTATCTTGATATTTAAATGAGGGATCATCTTATAATGCTACCAAAAGCGCCAAACTAGCAGTATAAGATGCTAACATCTAATGTGTAAAGTGAGATGATATGGTCCATGCATTTGATCTCTATCACTTGCATCGTGGTATGATCTCTATCATTCCTTTGTGTGTAAGGCCAAGGTCTATGGAACTTACATGTTGAGTGTGTTGTAAGAGTATCTATCATACATCTACTTACAACAATACCATATCAAGACACTAGCCCAGCAACGATCTAAACTAGACGCCTCTAATTTATCAATTGCAAGTTTTACGTGGCTTAGGGCTTTCGGAGATAGAACCGTTCTCACCTACGAACATGAACCACAACGAGGATAACCAAATTATTAGCAACTCGTTGTAAATCAGATATTGACTATAGTAGGAGAGACAGACACCCGCCAGCCACTTATGTAAAACAAGTTGCATGTCAGTCATGGAACCGGTCTCATGTACGATGACATGTAAGGTTGGTCCGGGCCGCTTCATCCCACTATGCCACCAATATCCAAAATACATGGAAGATGCAATAACATGATCATCATCGCCCACATATAAACATATGTGTACTACCCGTGCAAAGCACCTACGCATAGATCAGGCTCTGATACCACTGTTGGGTCCGCAGCATAGAAAACAAAATTTTTCCTACGATGTGAACTACACACCAAGATCTATCTACTAGGTACAAAGCAACAGGTGGACATACATCCAACGAGAACTTACCCTCGAAGACAACGAGTTTTGTTAACGAGTAGGAACTCGTGGTTGGTGTAGTCGTACACTTGCCGATCTCAAGATCGTGAGGAAGTCCTGCAGGTCCGGCTCCAGCACGTCCATCAGATCCAGCTCCAGCAGCACCAAGTCCAGCACCGCAAAGCAGCGGTGCATCCGTGATCGCACACACGTCCGGTACCCCCGACATCCTCCGTCTCTCGCTCCAGCAAAGCAGCGGAAGCAGCAACTCCTTTCCAGATAAAGCCACCGGGAACATGTATCTCGCTAATCCGAGACCATGTGGGAATAATACTAGAGGGGGAGAGAGATCCTTCACAAGGAGGTGTGTGTGAGAAGTGAGGAGAGGGTGGCCTTTTATAGGAGGAGGGGGTGCCCCTCCTTCATGGCCGGCGCATGGAGGAGGTGCCTCTTCACCTCCTCCATTCATGTGGTGGTAACCCCTCCACATTAAAATGCCTCTTCACATTCCCTTTTAAAGTCTCCACTTTAAATGCAATAAATTTCTCCAAATTTAATGCTCTCTCATTTAATAAAACTCTTTTATTATTTTTATTCAGAATTTTGTTAATTACTTTAATTAACAAACATTCACATAAAACCCCTGCAACATTTCAATATTACATGCATAACCAATTTCAGCAATTTCACCCGAAACAGTTTCGGTGTCTATTGAAATAATTCCAGCGCTTTCTTAAATCCTTATCTGAAACATATTTGCTCCAAATGGTGTCGGTATCCCTTAAGTGTGTCACCCTACGGTTCCCGAGTAATGCAGACATGATCGAGACCCCTCTCCAATCAATAATCAGCAGCGGGACCTAGAGATCCATACTAACTCCTACACATTCAACAATGACTTCTGTGATCGTGAGAACCTTTAACGCTAGTTACTAAATCCCTTTGTCTCACGATATATTACATGTCCGATATTCGATCATCGGTATCTCCATACCTAGTTTGATCTCGTTTCCGACATGACTCTTTTCTCGTTCCTGTGATATAACATTCTAGTGATCACATCACTTGCTTGCAAGCTATCTTAATGTGATATCACCGAGAGGGCCCAGAGTATATCTATCCGTCATCGGGATTGACAAATTCCACTCTTGATCCATGAGCCTCAACATAACACCTTCGTAGCACTGAACCCATCTTTATTGTCACCCTGTTACGGTGTGACTTTTGATGTTATCAAGATACTCTTCCGGTGTTAGCAATTAACATGATCTCATGGTCTAAGGATAAAGATTACTTCGTATGATGTTATAGCAATATAAACATAATGACTTTGATCGTAATGCTATACTTCGGATGAATGTTCACCACATCATTCCACCAATGTTGTGACCTCGTTATTAACAACATCCAATGTCCATGATCAGGAAACCTTGATCATCTTGTTAATCAACGAGCTAGTCTATAAGAGAGGCATAACTAGGAACCCTTTTTGTTTATTAAACACACATGTATTGACGTTTCTGTCATGGTGGTGTCACGACAGATGCCATGGATAGGCTAAAGGTGGGGACTAATACACGCTAGGGGAATCCAGGGAGGGATAGTGGAGTGATTCTCCACACAGAAGTTTGTATTGATTTCCTTCCAAGATTACAAGTGCTCCTAGAGCTGTATTGGCGAGAGGAGGAAGAAGGAGCTCTCTTACTCTCGCCCACAGTTCACACCTGAAACCCTAGCCCAAACAGAATAGTAGAAAGACCAACCCCTTCTACAGAAGCCCCAGCCCCCCTTTTATAGGGGAGGCTCGGTTTCTGCCTAGGGCATACATGGAGGCATATTCCTAAGAATATGCCTCCTCCCAAAGTGGTAAGCCGACCGGGGTGCTTTTTCCCCCGCGTCACACTTGCTTTAGCTACGTGAGCCTCTGCGGTGCCCGCGTCAGCCGACATGGGCGTCGTCACCCCTGTCGGCCATGCCCCGGTGGTCCTGCTCTTGTCTGCTTTGCTCATGCAGTGCGTACCAGGCCCTCTTTTTGACCAGCAAGATTCCTTCCTTCTCCTAGAAGCCAAACATGACCCGGATCACAGCTGATCCGGGCACCCCTGTTCCTGCATACAAGTAAACATATACTTCCGACTTACTGCTTAAGTCGGTTGAGACTTAGCTAGGCGAACACCCCCTGGTCCGGGTCACTCCTTGATTCGGCTGGCCTTGAGGTGACCTGGCTAGCCTCTGCTTTGGCCTTTATATCCCGGCGTGACCCTACCCGGAGGTATTCCCCCAACATTAGTCCCCGAAGCTAGTGCGGTCTTAGCTGCCTTGGCTGCTAAGGCCACATCAGGTTCAATTTCAAGCTCCAGTCGTTATTTCCGAGTTACCTCTTTACCTCGGATTATATGGATTTACGTTCCCTTTGCACATTCCAAGTTCTCACTTGCCGGCCGGGTTACCACTTTAACTCGTACCTCATGGTTTTACTTTCCCTTCGCACATGCCAAGTTTTCACTTGCTGGCCGGGTTACCATAGTTCCATCCGGGTCTTGTTTCCTTCTCTCGTACGCCAACCCATGTGAAGGGTAATCATTTTGTCGTCTTATTTTAAGGACCTACACAGTAACCGCCGCAGTAATTGTCAGTTATCACTGTGCGCGGGTCACGTCATGCCTGCCTCCTTGTTTCTCGCATCACAGTGTCACGTCATAGGATCATCTCCGCTTTGTGGCCTTCTGTGTGGCTCCCCTCTGATTGGTCCGGACAGGCGATACATGGCCACTGCGTGTGGCCGGCTCGCAGAATGCGATCCCACTCACCGCTGGTGGGGGTGGTTAAATAGCGGAGGGGTGCTTCCCTTAGGATCTTTCTCCTTCCGCGCCCCTCTGCCCGTTCCTCTTTTTCTTCATCTTCCTCGCGCCCGCGCCGCTGGCAGTGATACCAAATAGGAGCGTCGCCACCACGCTTCTCCGTCGCACCTCTGTGTCGCCGCCACCGCGACGCAAATCTCTCGCCACGGGTCCTCGTCAATCCCGGCCACTGTCCCCCGCCGCCTCTAGCGCCAGCGAGGGCCTCGAGGACCAGATGACGGAAGAAGAAGGCTCCGGACACTACCAAGCCACCATCCGTCGAAGCCGGGCAGCATACCCTCGTGTCAATACTTCCCAAGAAAGCACCAGCAACGAAGGACGCGCCTGCCGAGCCAACTGACGCACAGCAAATGGTTTTGCACACCAGCCCAGCCCTTGCCATGATCAAAAGGAAAGAAGCGCATGCAAAGGGCTTGGTGGCGCCCCATATGCCCAATGGTGAACGGCACCCTCCGAGCCTGATAGAATTCGTCATGAACTGGAATAAGGCAGAGGTCGTTCAAGATGCTGATCTTCCGGAGAAGTTTGGCCCTGCCGAGTTTTCCGCTCAGATGAACACAGCCGCAAAGGCAATTAACCTCGCTGGGCGAATGATGGAGGTACGTCGCTTCCCCTTTACAAGTTGTAGATAGTAACCATTAGTCCCCGAGCCTCCGGGGGAGTAACTTGTTACTCGGTCGGATGCTCTTTAGAAAACTAACGTAGCTCCATGAGAACTTCAAATATGCACACACCTAGAGCCGGGTTAAGTTCCAGTTGGCCCAGATTTTAGTACACTTCGAATTTTCACACACCTAGAGCCGGGTTAAGTTCCACTTGGCCCGGATTTTAGTACACTTCGAATATGCACACACCTAGAGCCGCGTTAAGTTCCACTTGGCCTGGATTTTAGTAGACTTCGAATATGCACACACCTAGAGCCGGGTTAAGTTCCACTTGGCCTGGATTTTAGTACACTTCGGATATGCACACACCTAGAGCCGGGTTAAGTTCCACTTGGCCCGGATTTTAGTACTCTTCGAATATGCACACACCTAGAGCCGGGTTAAGTTCTACTTGGCTTGGATTTTAGTACACTTCGAATATGCACACACCTAGAGCCGGGTTAAGTTCCACTTGGCCCGGATTTTAGTTCTCTTTGAATATGCACACACCTAGAGCCGGGTTAAGTTCCACTTGGCACGGATTTTAGTACACTTCGAATGTGCATCGAGCTAACTTGTGTTTGTCCTTTTCAGGTAACCACCAAACGCCAGAGTGCCGAATTCCAACGCTTGCTGGATACCCACAAGCTGCTACGCGCAAAGCATGCTGCACTCATCGCGAGTACGAGAAACGGGGTAAATTTCTTCCTTATCACTCCCTTATTTTCCTTCAACCTCCTTTGCCGAACTAATCTGATTGTTCGGTTTCCGCAGCTGGGGTGGAGGCTGAGAACAAGATAATGCGGAAGAACTTGGAGCAGATCAAGGGTATGTCCTTTTTGTCTGTCTTCACTATGCTTTCTATCTCCTTTCCTCCTTGGCTCGACAAAAATTCATACCTCGGCACCGCCGGGCCAACACACTATTTCAGCATCGCTTGAAGATAGTGTGCCCGTGCCTGATATGATGCTGCATTTTCTCGAACAAGCAGGGCAACATCAAGCCGAGCTGAAGAAAAAGGATGATGAGCTCGCCCTCCTCTGGACCAAAGACGATGAGATTGCCAGGCTCAAGGCTGAGATGGCGAAGATGAAGGCGCAGCACCAAGCCGAGCTAAAAAAGGCTGGCCAGGATTACATCGAAGAGCGTGAGCGCCTCAACCTCCAAATTGCTAAGGACCGTGAGCTTCTTTAGGAGGCCGAGGTCAAACTTGAGTCGGCGAATGCTGAGCTTGAGCAGCTTCGGATTAGGCGTGATGATTGTACCAAGGAACTGACCCGGATTCACAGCCACATCTCACGTAATTTCTTTTCCCTTATCCGCCTTATTTATCCGGGTTACTTCATACATCTTGTTTTCTCAGCTTCGTCCTTTGCCTTGTTTCTCAGGCCACTTTCTAGAGGGTACTGCTATTGCCAGTGCTATTGTTGCCAATTTCCGCCGAGAGAGGGGTACTCCCGTCACTCCTGACGGTGAGAGCATTCCCTTCGACATGGAGGACCTATTGGTCAGCCTGTCCTCTCGCATGGAAATCATTAAGAACTATGGCAAAGATCTTCTTGACGTTTCAGTCCGAGTCTTCAACACGTTCTGGCCCGCTGATGACGCTCCGGAGAGAGTTACACATCTCGCTGAAAAGCTTTTGGAAATCGAGACCCAGCTCGACCTCTGGAGAGAGTCCGCTGGACGTGCCGCGGCTGATACCATCCTTCACCACATTCTGACGTGGTATGAGAAGATAGATCTCAACCTCCTCACCCGCCTGCGCACATGATCCAAATGGACAGATGACCCGGAGTGGGTAGCTCGGTGCCAGGCTTGCGCCCACAGCCTCATCGAATATGCCCCCATTCATGAATGGACTAAGGGTCCGAGCTTCCTGGAAGTCGCTAGCGACGAAGAGGTCGAGAATGTTGAGGATGATTCAGACGAGGAAGGGGAAGACGATGCCTCGGATATCGAAGAGGGTGAACATGATGCCGAACTTCCTCCTGCTGCTCC
This sequence comes from Avena eriantha, assembly GCA_910589775.1. Lineage (NCBI taxonomy): Eukaryota > Viridiplantae > Streptophyta > Magnoliopsida > Poales > Poaceae > Avena > Avena eriantha. The sequence continues at coordinate 522,246,662 of OU342742.1, read as the reverse complement.
TTGAGCGAAAAAACTCAAAAACTTATCAAATCCCCGGTATGCCGGGTGGAGTTGTATTCTAAACACATGTGATATTTTTCTACTAAGTGCTTATGCCAGATTAAATTGGGTGTAGTCCCCGAGTTTCTTTTTCTTGTTCGTTCAATCTTTTGGCTCGGATCGTGTCTACCTTGATTCGGTTTTACAACTTACAAATCCGAGCTTCAAAAATTGTTTTAACAATATTGGGAAACTTTTAGACTTAGCTCAAAAATAAAACTGCATAATAACTTGAAAATAAATACAGTGTTAGTCCGAAAAACAAACGTTGGCTCGAATAAATTCTTTCCCTTAGCCGTTTTTCGTGTGCTACGCAATTCCAAACTTGTTCTCTTGCTTGCCATGAAGCCAATTCTTGTTGGACAGCAGCAAGTCGAAGAGTTGGGTTTTTGGTGCTCACACACTACTAATCCGAGCTACGTAGAACAAGTTATTCTAGCTAACGCGCAAAAAACAACAAACATTATTAAGGCAGTCCCCGAGTTACTGCTCGAGGTGCCAACATTTCATTGATAAGCTCATTGCCGACATACATACCGACATATGAGATACCTCGGATACATAGACTTCTTAGCTAAGTGTAGAAAGGACGAAGTAGAGCTATCTTCCATGGTTGCTTGGATTCCTCTCCGGACCTGTCCGCCTTGTTCTTTTCCTGTGGCTTTGGATCTATAAGATAGTAAGAATCATTGTGCAATGCTTTGCTCACGATGAATGGCCCTTCCCATGGGGGGGATAACTTATGCATGCCAGTAGTACGTTTTACCAACCGGAGCACCAGATCGCCTTCGCGAAAGACCCGGGGGCACACTTTCTAGCTATGATAGCGTCGGAGATTTTGATGATATATGGCGGATCTGAACAGTGCCAGTTCTCTCGCTTCTTCCAGCAGATCAACATCATTTTGCCGGGCTTCTTGCACTTCGGCTTCTGTGTATTGGGTGAACCTAGGCGAATCATGCTCTATGTCGGCTGGTAATACAGCTTCTGCCCCATATACCAGAAAGAACGACGTATAGCCTGTTGATCGATTCAGAGTTGTTCTTAAACTCCAAAGTACCGCTGGTAGTTCTTCTATCCAGCACCCCGCTGATCTTTGCAGCGGCTCAATGAGCCGGGGTTTTATCCCGGATAATACTAATCCGTTGGATCTTTCCACTTGCCCGTTCGCTGCGGGGTGGGCTACCGAGGCTACGTCTAGCCGGATCCTTTTATCCCGGCAGAAACGAGCAAATGCTCCTTCCGCAAAATTTGTGCCATTATCTGTTATGATACTGTGAGGATAACCATACCTCAAGATGATATCTTTGAGAAACGTTACGGCCGCAGCTCCATCACACTTTCTTATAGGCTTCACCTCAATCCACTTCGTAAACTTGTCCACCATTACCAGAATGTGAGTCATATTTCCCCTTGCTGGTTTGAACGGGCCAACCATATCCAAGCACCATACGGCAAATGGCCAAGTGATTGGTATGGTCTTGAGTTCCGACATTGGCATATGTGTCTTGGTAGCGTACCTCTGACAACGATTACATTTTCTCACCAGATCTTCTGCTTGCTCTAAGGCATTTGGCCAGTAGAATCCGTGCCGGAAAGCCTTCGCTACCAAGGCTCGGGATGAGGCATGATGCCCACATTCCCCCTGATGTATATCTCGGATGATTTCAAGCCCTTCTTCCGGGTCAACACATCGCTGGAGAACATTGGTCACACTTCTTTTGTATAGTTCAGAATTGATGATCGTGTAGGCCTTTGCCCTCCTCTGTGTTTGCCTGGACAACACTTCCTCCATGGGTAACGTTCCATCTTTCAGGAATTGAAATATAGGTAGTGCCCAAGCTGGTATTGTTCGCACAAGGAATACATCCTTGTCAATCTCCATCTGATCCACCGGCATAACTTCTACCGGACCACGCCGTGCAGTCTCCGGGTCTTGCAAAACAGTCCCTGGGTTTACTGAAGTAGTCCCCGGGTTTGCCGAGGCAGTCCCCAAGGTTCGCGCACCACTTCCCATGTCAATGTCCATGGGCACAACTCCGGATTCCGTGTCTTCTGGAACATAGATTGACTCGGATTTAGGGGATGGCCTGATGGATGGTTTCCTGAGGTGCTCTAATGCTACACCCGGTGGAACTGCTTGGCGGGTTGACCTGAGCTTCGACAGCATGTCGGCAGCCTCATTTTCCACCCGGGGTACATGGTGAAATTCGCATCCCTCAAAGTAACCAGATATCTTCTGCACATGAAATCTGTACAGTGCCATGTTTGGATCGAGGGCGTCCCACACTCCCGACACTTGCTGCACCACCAAATCCGAGTAGCCAAAGCATATGATCCGACGTATCCCAACTTCTTTTGCTACCTTAAGCCCATGCACAAGTGCCTCATACTCAGCGACATTGTTTGATGCGGTGAAATGGATCTGCAGCACATATTTCAGCTGGTCCTTCTTTGGCGATGTGAGTACAACTCCGACACCTAGCCCGGTTTTGGTTTTTGATCCGTCAAAGTGCATTCGCCAATAGTTCGGATCTGGAAGTGGCGGTTCGTATTGTACTTCGGCCCAATCCACGAAAAAGTCCGCCACAGCTTGATATTTGATGGCCTCTCTTCTGTCATATTGTGGCGCATAAGGAGGTAGCTCAATCGCCCATTTTGCAATTCTGCCACTCGCATCCTTGTTACTCATTATCTCGGATATGGGGGCTCACATATGACTCAGATAGGATGCTCCTCAAAGTAGTGCTTCAGTTTCTTGGCGGCCATGTACACGCCATATGCCACCTTTTGGTAATGTGGATAGTTCTGCTTTGAGGCTGACAACACCTCGCTCAAGTAATATACTGGCCTTGCACCGACTTACCTTCCTCGTCGCGCTCCACCACTATTACTGCACTTACAACTCGGTTGGTTGCGGCTATATAGAGCAACATTGGCTCCTTTGATAGTGGTGAGGCTAGCACTGGTACCGTGGTTAACATTTTCTTCAGGTGGGTAAAGGCTTCATCGGCCTGTGGCATCCAAACGAACTTATCCGACTTTTTCATGAGTTGGTAAAGAGGCAACGCCTTTTCTCCCAACCGACATACAAACCGACTTAACGAGGCCAGGCAACCTGTGAACTTCTAGACATCGTTAAGACACTTCGGCAGTTCCATTCGTTCGATGGCCTAGATTTTGGTTGGGTTAACCTCGATACCTCGGCTGGAAACAAGAAAACTGAGCAATTTCCCAGCCGGGACACCGAAGGTACATTTTTCCGGTTCAGTTTCATCCGGAACCTCCTTAGGTTCACAAACGTTTGCCTGATATCGTCAAGGAGCGTTTTGCTTTCCTTGGTATTGATAACCACGTCATCCACGTACACCTATACATTTTGACCTATTTGGCCGTGCTAACATTTTTGCATACATCTTTGGTACGTTGCCCCTGCATTACGTAAACCAAACGGCATGGTGCGATAGCAATAAGCCCCATACGGGGTAATAAATGCAGTCTTTATTTGATCATCCGGATTCAGAGGTATCTGGTGGAAACCAGAATATGCATCAATGAATGACAGCAGTTCACACCCAGCAGTTGAGTCTATGACCTGATCTATTCTTGGTAGCGAAAATGGATCTTTTGGACACGCCTTGTTTAGGTTCGTGTTATCGATACACATGCGCCAAACCACTGCCATGTTCGGGTCATCCTTCTTCTTTTCCACCAGCACCAGATTAGATAGCCAATCCGGGTAAAGAACCTCCATGATAAATCCTGCAGCTACCAACCGAGCTATCTCATCCCCAATGACTTTCCTCCTATCTTCGGTGAAGCGGTGGAGAGGTAGCTTCACCGGCTTAGCTCCGGGTCTCACATTCAAAGAGTGCTCGGCCAACTCCCTCGGAACACCTTGCAAGTCCTGTGTGGACCAAGCAAAAATGTCCCGATTCTCACGGAGGAAGATGAAGAGCTCGCTTTCCTATTTATCATTTAACCCGGCACCAATTGTTACGGTGCGCTCTGGGAACATCTCATTAACAGGAACCTTCTTGGTATCTTTCGTGGCCTAGAAAGAGACACTTCCATGCAGGTTACTCAGCGCCGGCATATACTGCTGCGCGGACTGAGCCAATGCCGCTACCTCTTGAATTTTCCTTTTTTCCTACGCAATCACAAGTGACTCGGCTAAGTTCGACCCGGCCGACGCACACTCCATCGAACGTCGGAAATCCCCTGCAATGGTTATCACTCCGTTTGGTCCGGGCAGCTTCATCTTCAAGTAGCTAATATGACAAATTGCCATGAACTTGTTCAGCGCTGGCCTTCTGAGCAACGCATGATACGCGCTTTCTAAGTTCACCACTTCGAACTCCATATTTTCAGTTCGGCAGTTATCCCTCGTGCCGAACAAGACGTCAACCCGGACCTTGCCTATGGGTTCACAAGAAATGCCGGGTACAATGCCATGGAAAGTTGTCCTCGTGGGCTGGAGCATGTTCTCCGAGATACCCAACTTGCGCATTGTGTCCGCTTACATGATATTAATGCTACTGCCATTGTCGATCAACACCTTTGAGAATCTTACGTTAATGCTAGGTCCAATGAATGTCGGATCCAGCACCAACGCATACGAACCAGGGCTTGGCATGAGCTTGGGATGATCCCTGATGCTCCAGGTGATTTCCTGATCGGACCAAGGCATGTACCTCGTCACTGCAGGCATTACTGCATTCACCTCCATATGCCTACACTGCAAGCTTTTTCTATCGGTTTCCTCAGTGGTAAACACACAATAGCTCTGATGATGTTCCCTATACTCATTTATCCCCTCATTTTCGGGGTACCTCTGATCTGGCTGATGCTGATTTTCTACCTGATGCACTGCATCCCTTCTCTCATTGTTATCATACCTCGGCGGAGGGGAAGGCAACATTAGCTGTTGCGTGTTCGCTCCGGAGAGCAGTTGCTGCCGGGGTAGCTCCTACCGAGGCTGATCATTCCGAGGTGCCTGAGCATTCCCCGAACCATCTTGTTCGATCTTGCACATCCACTCACATTGCCTCGTCATATGACCCGCTGGGTTGTTCGGATTTGGTCTATGAAACTTACACGGCTGGTCCAACATCGACTCATAAGTATACCTCGGACGGTCTTTCCTTTCTTGCCACTGCTTCTTTTGCTCTGGTGTCCAAGTCTTCTTGCCATCGTTTCTCGGAGTCCACTGCCCTCCATTTTTTTGGCGTTGACTGCCCCCTGCTCTGGGCTGATCTTGACTCACAGCTGCGACTTGGTGCGAACCGTATCTATGATCCGGTCTATCATCTCTCCTTTTTCCTCTGTAGTCATTCCTTCGGGATGATCCGGCTCCATCTCTCTGATAGTACTCATCGTTTGACTCGTTTGATACGAGCCTAGGTTGAGTCTGATCACCCAGAGCATACGAATCTGCAATCTGGATCATCTCTAACAACGTAGTTGGCATTTTCCTTTGCAACTTCATCCACAGCTTGCTTCCATACCTGCACCCTTGTGCAAACCATGCTATGGCCTGTGATTCAATCACGCCCTCACACGAATTTCTCACAGTGCACCACCATGTTAAAAACTCCCGATCCGTCTCATTTGGCCTTTCCTTGCACATAGCTAGGGTCTGTGGTCTATTTGGTCTCTGATACGTACTCGAAAAATTGCTGATGAACATCTCCTCGAAATCTATCCAGCAGTTGATGCTTCCTGGTGGCAAATTGTTCAGCCATACCCTTGCCGGGCCTTCCAACATCTGGGGTACATATCGTATAGCCCATCTCAGGTTGCCAGTGGTAATTTTCACAGCCGTAGCATAATTTATCAGCCAATCCTCCGGCTTTGTACTACCGTCATACGTCTTCGTGCCCCTGGGTAGCTGAAAGTTCGGTACCAGTGGCTCCTTCATGATCTGGGGTCCAAAACATGCTAGGCCTGGTGGACCTTGACATTCAATTTGTTCCGACCTATATAGTCGATCCAGTTTCAACCTGGCGTCATCCAGCATCAAATCCCTGCTCCCCAATCTTGACCCTATCACATGATAGTCTGTCCTTGGGTATCCCACGTTTGCCATTTCCGAGTCTCCATCATTATACCTGTCTTGCTCTCTTGGAGCGCCTTTCTGTTGCATACCTCGGCCGGCACTTTGCTCTTGCCTTGGTATATTCTGCTGCTGCGGTTGTCCTGCTCCAGCCGAGTTTCGCTTTCTGGCATTGCCGTTGATAACGTTCCCTTGACCGGCATTGCCTTGGTCGCGGTTACCTCGGCCAGCTTCACCTCGGCTCACACTCTGTCGATCATCATTTTTCTGCGCTTCTTTTCCTTTCCCTGCCCGTGTCGGGTCATACGGGACGATCTGTTTGTTCCGTCTGGCCGAGGTTACCACCTCTTCTCTCCTTGGACCACCATGAGGAGACGATGCGGCTCCAGCGGATTTCTCTGGGTTACCCACTGCCGAATGGACGATCTTGGAGGCTCCAACTCTCTCCGGTTCAGCCCTGAGCAGTTCCTCGTTTTGCCTGTTCGCAATTCGAACCAGCTCGTTAACCCTATCTTGTTGTCTTTGCCGGGCTTCACCTGTTAGACCCTCCAACTCGGATGCAGCTGCATCCGCTGCTCTGAGGTTCTTTGCCGGGGTACTGTACCTCGGCGGCCCCATGGATAAACAGTTTTCTGATACCTCAATTCCAGTATCACCCTCTCTATTCATCTCGCTCATGAGATTTCTCCCCTTCACTTTCACAGCGTCAACCTTGTTCGCCTTCGTGTACTTGCGCAGCGTCATATTCAACGACTACTGTGCCGCGGCTATCTTTTTTGCGCCCTCTAGGATTTTCTGCCTAGTTTCATCTAGCTCGGCCTACGCTCGAGCCGGATCTACCGCTGCTACTACAGGGTTTGCCAAGCTATCCATTGCTTCCCTCAACACGTTCTCTGGCCTCTCTAGTGGAGGACCTCTACCTTTCCTCGGTGCCTTAGGCGTTACCTCCGGATCTGGCGCCAGATCCTTGCTCGCGCCCGCACCTGGCGCAGTCATCATCACCTCCGCATGGTCCGGGGAGCGAGCGATACGCGTCCCGGGGACCACGGTGAGGGGAGGCTCCCCCGCGTCGACAACATGACGCGGATGAAAACCTGACACGTCCACAGCAACGTAGACCTTGTGCGCGCCGAGACTGACGAAAAGGCCATTGCGCGGAAGAGGGCATGTGCCGAAGCAGCCAACGTTGTCACTGACGAAGTCCAACGCTCCAAAGCGCTGAACGAGCCCGGAGACGATGCGTTCGCCGGTGCCGATGATGTTTTCCGTCCGGATCCTGACCCCTGCTAGCGCTGCTAGCCCCACGGTGGGCGCCAACTGTCGTGGTGGTGTCACGGCAGATGCCATGGATAGGCTAAAGGTGGGGACTAATACACGCTAGGGGAATCCAGGGAGGGATAGTGGAGTGATTCTCCACACATAAGTTTGTATTGATTTCCTTCCAAGATTACAAGTGCTCCTAGAGCTGTATTGGCGAGAGGAGGAAGAAGGAGCTCTCTTACTCTCACCCACAGTTCACACCTGAAACCCTAGCCCAAACAGAATAGTAGAAAGACCAACCCCTTCTACAGAAGCCCCAGCCCCCCTTTTATAGGGGAGGCTCGGTTTCTGCCTAGGGCATACGTGGAGGCATATTCCTAAGAATATGCCTCCTCCCAAAGTGGTAAGCCGACCGGGGTGCTTTTTCCCCCGCGTCGCACTTGCTTTAGCTACGTGAGCCTCTACGGCGCCCGCGTCAGCCGACATGGGCGTCGTCACCCTGTCGGCCATGACCCGGTGGTCCTGCTCTTGTCTGCTTTGCTCATGCAGTGCGTACCAGGCCCTCTTTTTGACCAGCAAGATTCCTTCCTTCTCCTAGAAGCCAAACATGACCCGGATCACAGCTGATCCGGGCACCCCTGTTCCTGCATACAAGTAAACATATACTTCCGACTTACTGCTTAAGTCGGTTGAGAGTTAGCTAGGCGAACACCCCCTGGTCTGGGTCACTCCTTGATTCGGCCGGTCTTGAGGTGACCCGGCTAGCCTTTGCTTTGGCCTTGCCGAACCTCGGCTAACTCGGCCTTTATACCTCGGCGTGACCCTACCCGGAGGTATCCCCCCAACAGTTTCTGATCAATACAATTATAGCATGCAAAATAAACATTTATCATAAACATGGAATAAGATAATAACCACTTTATTATTGCCTCTCGGGCATATTCCCTTCAGAAGACTTGGGCGATTATGGCATGTCCTTCTCAGGTGAATGTATTACTTATAGGCGTCGATGGTAGCCGATTCCTTATTAGTCACGTCAGGTCTTCACCTTTTCTTGCACGTAATCGTGATCTCTGATCTTCCTTGTACGTCTGGCTGGTCTTCGGGATCTCTAGAGAGCCATCTTGTAGCCCCACAAGTTAGGTTGCTTGAGGTTAGGTCAGTTCAAGAGCTTCTACATGTAGACCTTCATGTCCTTGATCATTAGAGGTCATCGTGGGCAGGAATCGTGGGTTCGTGCCCATGTCGATTCGAGGCCTAAGCCACCCATCACTGATAGTTGGACTCGTGGTGACAAGAATATGCGTTTGGTGGATGGGCCACAAGTTTTGTGTATCCCACTCTCACTCCCTATATATAGTGGGGCGGGGGATGCCTAAGGGGCACGGTTAGCCACTCCCATGTCCTGGAAACCCTAGCCCCATTCAGTATAGTGGTCATACCGGACCTAGCAGTCCATCGTCGGTGCTCCTCATACTTGTAGATAGCGATAGAGGTGTTGTACATAATTCCCAAGAGTAGGGAATCATTGTAGCATAATTTGATAAGTATTTGAGTTTTAAACCCACGAGGATCTAAAGATAAACTATATATTCTCTAAAGCCCTATAACCCATTTATATGTCCTTTTGTGCAATGCAATGAACTAGAGGTGTAAGGTACTTTTTTACTTCCAACTAGAAAATGGTAAATTACAGAAAAGTAATAACATGAAGTAAACTGTTGCAAGTAAAGTAGAACTAGTAAAACAAAAATAAAGTAAAGTAGAAGCAAGTAACTCAAGAGAGCAAGTATTTAGGCAAGTTGTTATTTCATTCATTTGGTTATCACAATTAGTGAAGCACATGGATAGTATTTATTGTTTCTTCTAGAGAGGACCATAGATAGGTGCAACCATGTTACTAAGCAATTACACCCCTAGTAATTGATCCCAAGGCCGTTTTTGAGCAAGAAAGGGAGTTATTAAGACATAAAGTCCAACCACTAGTTTAAGTTTCAAGGCCCCAATAACTTATCCCCCCGTTAGTTAAGCATGAATTAACATAGGATGCATATTTAAGACTTGGGACACGCCTTCTGTCAATCTTTGGCCATCCCTCCTCCTCTAAACATGCAATGGTGAGAAACTTATACATTCCCCAACATATGTGTGCACTCATATATCAGTACATAAGACCATCATAGAAGATAACATATACTTGTATGCAACCAACAACGAACTATTTCACAATTACCATAAACAGATCACTACTCAAACATAGACATGTAGATACAATAGATCATGGGAAAACAATAGATTTCATCACACATCAAGTTTGGCAGGAGATTACGATAGGTGGATGGAGGGGATCTCGCTGTAGATGTTGATGGTGACCATGTCGGAGGGGGTGGAGGCAATTAGAGGCGATTCCGACAGCGATTCCCCCATCCGATCTCCACCGACAACGGCCTGTAGACTCTCTCTTTATGTGTTTTTGATCTCCTCCTCCGTATGTTCTAATATGTCGATGGGTAGCCTTTTTATAGAAGGTTTTAGGTCAAGATCTAGAGGATGGCGGTGGAATCATCGTCATCCAAGCAATAGGGTGGAAACAAAGGGTGGTGGCACGGTCTTCCCTATACCCCATTTCAATGGGACTCTTTACTAGCCCATTAATCTTCTGGTGACCTCCTTTGGCTAGTTAGATGCTCCTCAAAAATTCCAAAGCGTGCTCTCTGACCTTGCCCTTTTTAGAGTTCTGTAGCTCCTGTAATGTCAAAAATACTAACAGAAGGTAGTTTCTTCCAGACAGAGTCAGAACCAGAGAAGAGAGGATTGTTTAAAAAATCCCCAAATTCAATGTAAAACATGGATATAACATTCTCTAAGATATAAATACATGGGAATATGTGTAAATAAACTACGAAGTTCATGTATGCATTTTACATGCATCAACATCCCCAAGCTTAACCTATGCTCTTCCTCGAGCATAAAGGTGGTCAAACTAAACATGGACTCTAGAGTTTGTTGCAATGTTGAATATCGTAAGTCATGATAAGTGCTACACGAAGCTAAATGGTTCATTCTTAAAGGAATATCAACAATCAAATGAGCTATGAAGTGATATCTCTTATGTACTTACATCTATGCTTAACAATATATTAGCTTGCATAAAACAAATGAATGTACTATGGACCATTAAGCATATAAAATGCAAAATAAAAGTAAATCCTATATTGGTCTTTTAGGCTCATCCTTTCACCTCTTTCTTTCTTCATTCCTGGGTACTTGAGTAACAGAAAGTAAGTAGGGAATAAATGTGCTAGATCTTTGAGAAAATTAAAAATTATAAAAGAAAGTAAAGTAAAGTAAAGTTTTAGGATATGTAGCTCATGTCGATGGTAATCATAAGAGTTGGGCTATAGGCATCCTTTATGGTTATGGTTAAAGAAAAATAAAGTATGGTTTATATCCTTGACCTCTTTACAAGTTGAATGTCTCATGCCCATTGACCACAAGTACCCAGACCATGTGCTACTCAACTTAGAACTTTTCATCATAATATGCTTACAGTTCCAAATGAGGTGGCATTGAGTTACCTCTTGTCCCATTGTATGAGGAGTCTTTGAGGAGCTATCCATACTCAGATGATAAGACAAATAGACAAATGAGCATCCTCAACAATTTTTTTATTTACTATTTTCATATAGCTTTTTACTTAAAATGCTTCTTTGAGTACCATGCTGTAAATTTCCACCATGATGCACAACATGGCTTAGTTTATCGGCTTAATGCTCCCTCTAACACATATGCACTCTCAAAAAAATAACTTGCTCCAACTTATTTCACATAGTAGGTATCGACAACCAAAATAAAACATGATATCAATAAGTAGTGAAATGATGAAAGCGCACCCCATATCAACACGGTTCTGTTAACACTCAACTCATAAGTTGTCAAGTACATAACTGCGATAATTCCAATCATAATTGGCCAGGTTTAATTGTTCTACCTTATTTCAAGCAGTTGTGCACTAGTGGTTTCACCCTACATCTTACTTTCCCGTGAGCTTTCAACTACACAAAAGAGATGATTTTGAAATATTCAAAGACACAACACATATAATATACTTGGAATAGGAAGTGCTATATAGGTAGGTATGGTGGATACTGCTAGAATAATTTGTTTGGAAGGGATTTGGATGCACAAGTATTTGCATTTTGGGATATTTGGACTGGTAAGTGGAGAAAGTCGACCAGCTACAAGCACGCAAAAGTGTCCATAGTGTAAGGGTAAATGCCCTTAACCATTATTTTGGTTAATGTTGAAACCGGAGCTTGACTGTGGACTAATGTTACCTACTAGTGTTTTAGATAGGTTATAGTTCACAAGATATGATGAGAGGTGGTGTGATACCCCCATTCGCTAATCATGATAAGAGCCGGTGTTTTTGCTACATTTCTCTCTTTTTATCTATTGAGTCATTTAGGAAACACCGCACTATTAAGAGGGGTGGTTCGATGGGCTCTTTGGGGATGCCAAACATCATATACACATCCTAATATATAATAGCCATCACACCCACCTGAGTTGATCTAGGAGTAGATATGGAAAAATAGCTCGAGAAGGGTTTCTACGAAACCAATAAGAAAACCGGTGACACGAGAAATCCCGCGAAAAAAATCTGGCAACCGCAGGAAATTACCAGTGCTCGCTGAAACACTGTTCTAGCTAGTGGTTCAGCTGACCACCAGAAATTCCCGGCAGCCACTAAAACTTACCGGCAAGGTTTTCGGCTCACCAAGTCTAGTGCCAGAATATCTGGTGTGGAATCCGGTGATGCCGAACTTATCGTCGGTTCCATCGCAGTCACCCCAAAACGGCTAGTTTTCCACCTAGTATACTATAAGTTCCCCTTCTTCTCCACTGAGAAGTTAGGTCAATCATTCACATTCATTCTTTGAGATCTCCCTCTCTCCATTGTTGAAACACCAAAAGCTTGAGAATCTCCCATTCTACCCAACCAAAGCCAAATCCCTTTTGTAGAAAGCAAGAGGAGGTCCAGATCTACGTCTCCACCAAGCCAAAGTTCATTCCCTCTCGATTTCATCGAGTTTTCTTGTTACCTTTGGGTTTGTGGGAAACCCTATGCGGCTAGGGTCACCCGGAGGAATCTAGCTTGTGATTTTCCTTGTGGACAGTTTGTGAGGGTTTGGAGACTACCTCAAAGTCAACCACTATCATAGTGGTGTCATGGAAGATGCCATGGGTAGGCTTATGTTGGGGCCGATGGATGCCGGAGGATCCGGGGAGGGAGTATGTGATAAATACTACACACGGAAGAACACAACGATGTACCCAGGTTCAAGGCCCTCGTGGTGAGGTAAGACCCCTACTCCTGCCTATTTGTGTCTATATCATGAGTTGAACTAGTTGCTACAATGGAGCTCCTCGAGCTATATGGCGAGAGGTAGGAGAAGCTCTCTACGCTTTCCTCTCTCTATGTCTCTCTATGCGTAAAGGGGGGAATGAATTAAGCAGTGGCCGATCCCTTGCCCTAGGAGCTCTAGGTCACCTTATATACGATGCCTAGGTTACAACGGTTAGACATAGGAGTCAGGGGAAAAGCCCCCATCTACGGTGACAAAGTCCACTCTTGGGCCTGCCAGGAGCTCTGTCTTGTCGCTTGGTCGCCTCCGGATTGTCCTCGATGGGACAAGGCCTCACCATACCTAACCACTATCACTACGGCTAGCCACTTTAGCCAGGTACATGTGTAGTTAGCGGTATGATGGAGGCTATTCATTGTTTACTTTAGGGGCATGCATGTATGACAATGATGATCTTCTCCGTAATTGCAGGGATGGGACTGAAGCATTGCCTTTGGGGATGGGCATATGCCCGTTGGTCACGCGCCAGTTCCCTATGTCGACTCCGTATCACCAGCCGAGATACGTCGGTCTAGCCTTTTCCTACATAAAAAAAGTAACGAGATTATGCCGACATATCTTTTATATGTCAGCCTAGGTATGTCAGCCTATATTGGCCACCCTATGCTAGTAAACCTTAGTTTTGGTTACTTGATATCACTTTATACCATGCCCTGACCCTACCGGGGGTCATCCCCCCGACAACCACAAGTGAGTGAGTCATTCCTTCACGGGAATAGGCTTGGAGATAAGGTGCCCTTCGTGTCTTGGGGAAATCCTTTGTGGGATCTCACATCTCTCCAAACATGACGTAGCTACCCCCAAGGGAGTGAACATGGGAATACATCTTCGTATCCTTGTGCTTCAGTTATCCTTATACTGAATCTTTTACTCTTGTTGTTTACCTTATGAAAGCCTTCGTGCTTGAAGTATCTTGCATCATCATCTAGGTTGCCTCACCTAGTTTGCATTTAGGAACACTTATACCGACTGAAGGGCCATGGAATGTTCCTTTAATGATAAGAAACTTATGTCACCTGTCGAATATTATATGTTGGCTAAAATTTGATACCAGCAACTGATTCCCAATCAATCTCGGCACCTAAATTGCCAAGTTTTTGCCATTGCTGACATGATTCAGTCAGCGACACAATATACCTCTGTCTGAAGCCATCTCCCCTTTTTTATGTTGGCATTGCAGTGGTTTGCAATGTCATCTTGGGTTTTTATAATTTATTGGTTAATCATGTGTTAGACACTTGTTGCGGGTTGCCTTGATTTCTGCATGACGATGGGACACACGCCACTGCTGGCATGCCTCGCGGGTCCCACGGGAGGTCAATTATCCTAGGCACTCAAGTACCCGTCAAGTTCAACTATGCGTCCCCTCGATTACTTCGGGATTAGTTAAACCCCAACGAGTTGTTACCCTCAACGTGCTACGATTTGGGAAATGGCTCCCGCAATAATCGCGCTAGTTACGGAGATCGTGGGCACAATCAATCCAAGACCCATGATCTCCCTTGGCCATTAAATAGGGAAGTGGGGGGGGGGCTGAAACCCTCGTTCACTTTCCCCATTCCTTCGTCTACTCCACAACGCTGTCGCCACCGCCACTCGCCTCCGTTACTCTCTACTGCAGTGATGCGCTTCTCCCTCGTGCCTCTGCCTAGATTTTCTCTTCCCCACCTTCAATCTAGCCGCATACACATCATCGTCGCAGCCACGGGAAGGTCGCATTCGAAGCCAAGCCCCACCGCCGATCTGGCATCCCATGAGGTCATTCCCGCCAAGCACGGCGAGGAGGAGATGGATGCGGTACTAGAGAGGTCCGCTTGGGAGGGCTCGAACATCCCCGCGAATGAGATTGATTGCCTCCACCGAACACGGAGAATATCGTGCAAAGTGGAGTGCCATTTCCTCGGTGCCAAACACGCGCCATACATCCATCCCGGTGAGTATGTCATCTTCATCACACATTTTGAGCACGGCTTCGGTCTTCTAGTGAGTGATTTCACGAGGAAGTTCTTCGAGAAGTTTGCATCCAGCTTCACCATCTTCCGGCCAACACCATCACCACCTTATGTGCTTTCGTATCTTGCTTGGAGGGGTATCTCGGCCTCTGGCCAACCCTCAATATCTGGCCCAGGTACTTTATGTTTCGGCCCCGTTTGGTATGGAGTCGAATATGGGCAGAAAGGGAATCAACCTATTGGCGGATGGTCACGTTGTAGTAGAAACATTGACGCACGACTACACTGATTCAGATGAAGAAGAATCTGATTGATGGGTTTTTCAAAGGTTCAAATAAAGGGTGTAATGAAACATGTAGAGATGTCTTCTCCAGCTGGTTCATCTCGGTTGTCATATTGAATTGCAAATTCTCGTATAGTAATAGTTCCTTCGGCGCGTAAAGACTTTTTTTTACGCGACAGGAAAAAGTGACTACGAATACGAATTCCCCTTTTTGTTTGCGAATCCCTGTTTGTATCCTTTGAGCGCACGCCCATAAGTAGCGATCAAATCAAGGAAATCGATCAAACGATCCCAATACCGTGAAAGAGAAACTTCCCAGATCCAGGGAAGCTTATCATAAAGGGCTTCGACAAGGGGTTTTATTCGTTCTTTGAGCAAAAATCTAAGGTCGGAATACCGGAGTTCTTTCTTTGCTTCTAAGAACATAGATTCCTTCTTCAACCCAGGTCATGACCGAGGGCGGGTATCTCACTCGCATATCTAGAGCCCAGCATCTCTCCTGAACGACACCTTCTGCAGACTCTACTGGTGGTATTTCCCGAGGCGAGGGTAAATATGTGCATTCATATCGGTCAGGAAACGACAATGACTCTTCTTCTTTCCGGGAAGCTATGGGCACCTCACAATTCTTAGACTAAATTAGTGGAAGCGAACATTCGTAGCATTCATTGTCACCGATCATTGACAAAAGAAGAAAAAGAAGCCGTACGACAACTTAAGGAATCTTTAGATTTGGCGGCTATAGACTCAAAGGGCACAGACAGGCTGCTGGTACTTTTTTTTTAGCTAACTAAAGTCCAACTTCCTTTGCCGAAAGAGGATGAAACGGATCTTAAATTCAACTTAGCATTACCCGACTCGTAACTTCAAGCACAACCATCCATCTCAATCCAAAATCTCCGATCGTCTGTGATCCAAACCCTCCTCCGGTTTTGGATATATAGACAGTGCCTGCTCTCAAACCAACCAAGGCAGCAGCAAGTTCCTATCGAGAACAAGACGACAGATCAATATGACCAATTTCTAGAATATCTCGGGTGAATACGTGAAAAAGTGTTGCTTAGCTCAGTGAAATGGAATAAGGAAGAGAAAATGTAGTGTGATAAGGGAAGTCAATTTTGAGGTTTTCAAGCAAGGGCTGAGATAGATATACAAACAAGAAGAATTCACATCAGAACCCTTTCCTGCTTCCCCTTTTTACCCATCGGACTTCCTACGCTTGCTTTCACAGTCCCCCTACGAGCAGCCCGGAATCAATGAAGGAGTTCATTCAGCACCGAGCCGAGCGAGTCAAGAGATGGAGATCTTGGTTTAGCAGCGGCTGCCTGTCCTTTTCTTTCGTGAAAGGTATGATCTAGAGTGTGATTCTGATCCCGTGATTGGGTGCTTGGCGTAGAATGAGTGGAGCATACTAGGAATGCCGAATGCTCGCTCAGTGAGGGAGCTCTGTTGGAGAAGAGTCCCGAAGCCAGACAATCCCGGTAGCACAAAGCCAATGACTTTGTGCGGAGCCGTCATAGTTATTCCTCGGCGAGGATCCATTTTTCCTCGGATTCAGAGCCTTGAGTCCTGCAAGAAGTGGCTCCAATCCTTCTTCTATGTGAAGAATACGATGCACACATATATGACGGGCTGCCAAGGTTTTTTGTCGGCCCCCCTGATGCGAAGCTCAACTGGAAATTTGATCCGAAGGAGCCCATTCTAGAGATCAATCAGATCCACCAGGTCATCATCCAGCTCAAGGAAAATGAAGGAATGTTGGCTGAATATCTTGTGGCGACATTCATCAGTCGTCGGATATCTCCGCTCTAGCATCGAACGCACAAGATATGCTATATGAGTGGTCGGCATGCCCCCAACTGAATGATGACTTTTGAGCTGGCCAGGCCTGAGATCTGGAGGTGAGTCAAGCCCATTGCCAAGACAGCGATGTCAGATGAATGGGAGTGGGGAAAAGAACCCCATGATAGAGAGCATCCAGTGCCTATGGTAAGCACCGGAAATGTTTAACCGACGTAACCTTTTATGCCGACATAATCTTTTATGCCAACATGATCTTTCATTCTCATATAATCTTTCACGCCGGCCTATTACTTTATCTTCAGAGTTTAACTTTGTACTTCTCTTGCTTGCTGTGCAGAGATTCATCCGGCAGGAGAACAAGGATGGACCGGACCCCTTGATGACTGCAAGTGCACAGATCATTTGTATCTAGTTTTGAAATAAAGATATCGATCCCACAGGGAGTAGGAGTCTGAAGTCTAATAATTCTTGAAATAGTTATTGCGATAGAAATGCTAGATAAAGTTCTACGTAACAAGATAAAATGCGAGTATGTGTAAAAAGGTGTTTTTGGGTTTTGGGTATAAGAGCAATAATAAAGTAAAGAAAATTAACTTAATACAGAGAGTAAGTATCGAGTATGGAAGAGAGATTTTAACTGCAGTAGGGAAAAAGCGTTCTCAGGGAGTAGCGGATACACCACTAGTAGTATTGTAAAGATCTAAGATAAAGATTATCATCATGAACATTCTCAACTATGTAGCGCTGGGGCGGCTGACGCCTCGGGCTCGGCCTAGTTCCCGCGGACACCCCCGCTAGAAGGGCCATCGGCCTCGACACGTGGGAGGTTCTCAGTGTCCTCCTCCGAAGACGACACACTATTGATCATCCTCCCGTGTTGCATGTGTTGGGGAGACTCGAAGGCATGGCTTGGCCCCTCGTCCTCGTCATCTAGCTCGACCAAGGGACACACCCCTTGACGGCAAAGGTGGGAAGGCCCGCGCGAGCTGCGCTCGCATCGCGCACCGAGTACTGGGGTGTGCGCCCAGGGGGATCTCCGTCGCCGTGTCCTCTCTAAGGAGCAGCAGCAGGAGCACGGACACGATATCCTCCACGTAGGGCCCCTTGGAGAGCCGGACCGCGTCACGGCCAGATGGCATAGTCCACATGGGGCTCTTGTGATCCCGAAGAGGGGCGATCTGTTGTCGCAAGAACTTCCTCATCTCCATCGCGCCAGACAAGCCCTGGATCCCGAGGTATGCCACATGCCTCGCGAGGGGCCCGTGACCAATACAGGAAGCTGCCTTGCGAGGCCAACCTGGATTCTCCACCGCCGCCCCCGTGGGAGCACGAAGTGGAGGCCAGGACCGGCCAACATCCACCAGAACCCAGTTGCGGAAGAATTCCGACGTTGTGCTGAGGATGGAGATAGGCAATAAGTCTCCTTCCTCCTCGGTGAAGAACCTGGTACCGCCGAGAATGTCCCCCGGCGCAAGGACATGGAGGCTATAGAAGTGCCAGAACAACACCAAGGATGGCGCCACCCTGACGAAGGCCTCGCACCAAAATGCGAAGGTGTCCAGGAGGGTCACGCTCCATGGGTGGAGGTGGAGGAGTTGGATGTAGTAATGGTCCAAGTTGACTATGAGAAAGAGGGAAAATGGCGGGACAAGGCCGACAACAACGGAGTGGGTGAAAACGGGGGCCACGGTGGCGATCCACCCGCTCGCCCCAAACGCCAGCGCAGCACACGCACGAGGCGCCCCACTTGTTTGAGTCAGAGGCTATCAACTTGCAGACCTTCTCCAACCCCTCCCTGTTGAGGATTGTCACTGGCGCCAGGGCTCCCACAATCGACAGGGGAAAGCTCGGGGTGGCTGAGGTGGCACGTGCTCTCTTGAGTGCCATCACGGACATTGCGGAAGGGGAAGGAGCGAAGCTCCGGTAGATTGGTGGCAAAGGTGGATGGAAGTGGGCGAGTCCCTTGGGATTTGGGGTTTTGCGGGCAACTCGGCCACCAAGGCTAAGTAGTGAAGCGACAGTTCCCGCACCCCGCATGCGCCACATCCTGCACGGGCACGTGGAAGCCGCGTGTGGCTACTTCAGGGATCGTGCAGCGATGCGACCGCTCACTGGGTGATAGCTGTGAGATTCAACATATTTTTGATGGTTTTTATTGATGGTTTTCTCCCGGATTTGATTCTTTTCTAGCTTTACCTAACGCTAATACTTCGGTAGCAAAGAAAACTTGGTTTTTAATGTGTGTTTCGGGTTCTAAATATCAACAGAGGGTTTTAACTAGAGAAACACAATATTTAGGCGAAAACAAGCAAGTCTCTCTTTGGAAGCAATCGAGGAAAGCCTATAGAAGCTTTAACGAGCAACTATATGACGGGAGCAATTTTTCCGGCCGTATAGATCCCGCCGTATAGCTACCGCTGCCTCTATCTTGTCAAAAGGAACAACTTCCGTGAAGAGACGAGAGATGAAAACACAACACAACAGCCGCCACACCATCCAGAAGGGAGAAAGAAGAGATCCGGAGATGCAGGAGGAGACATTCTTCATCTCGCTCAACGATCTTCAACCTCCTAACCACTACACCCCCTTAGCCATTACTTGTACTTGAGAGAGAGATATCTTCACTTTGCAAGACTAGGGTTTGAGACTGTTTCTTCCCATCTTGAATTGTGTTGGATTAATTTTCTATTCTTATTGTGGATCTACACGGTAATATCGAGAAGAACTCCCTTTACTTAATTATATTGATGATGCTTTCTTCTCTCATGTGTGAGTAGGTTCATTGGGCATGGGAGATGTAAGGGACTGGTGAGATGTGATGTGCCTTCATATTTTTTCCATTAGTTTGTGATTGATTTTAATTAGTATATTATCTGTGCTTGACTATCTGTGGGATGTCTAATGCTTGTTGTCCAATTAAGGGCCTAGACAACATGATACTTTATTCTACATGGATAGGATATTGTTCGCTAGCAGACCAGCGACCCCCCGAGTGACACGGGGATATCAATGGAAAACTAGTAGACTCGAGGATAACGAGGAACCACCATGCTTATTGCATTAGTCCGATCCAAGGAGCTTAATCGCTAAGCGATCTGAAGGGTCTTAATTGTCTAGTGTCTGACCATGGTTTTGGTAACAGATTAGTAGGATTGTTGAAGCTCGGATGAAATCTACCAAGAGGAGTTCCGACTAATTATGGATTGCTCGCCTACACATATACTTATAAGATTACAATTGTCACATTTATCAATCGTCCATCTAGCACATTTACTATCACCATGAACTGTATCTCCCCGCGGCTTTTTCGTCATCTGCAGGAAACAACAAACAACCGAATTGTTCTTTACTTTTATGCTTTTATTTCTAAAGTTTACATTTTAGTTTTATTTAAATGCATCCCGTTTAATCTAAATTTCATTCTCATTTTTACACTTGTAGTCAATTCACTCGAAGACTTGTGACAACTTTGGGTGTGACAGAGACTTCACTATAAACATTTACCTTTGGGATCCTTGTGGGATCGATATCTATACTTTGAAACTAGCTACAAACGATCTGTGCACTTGCAGACATCAAGCTATTTTCTGGCACCGTTGCCAGGGAGCTGAGCGCTAAGTGTTTGTCTCTTGACATTTCAGGTGTTGCTACTACAAAAATGTTCTCCCTAGGAGACAAAGGGTCTACACTCTCTGGTAGGACCTATTTACCAGATTATATTGATCGGGTGCCTGCTCAGAGACGCAAGGAAATTATTGAATTTTTTTATGATCGAATAAAGTTGAAGTTGAAAACTTGAGTGATATAATGGAAATCATGTCTATTTACAGGACAACTCCCAAGAAACATGAGAAAACTCTCAGAGAATATAGTGCTCCAAGTTCTGAATTTCTTAAGCAACCAATAGAATTTCCTAAGCCTGGAGTTAGAGTATATCGATTTGATGGTGATTATTAAAATTTTGCAGGAAAAAGCTTTCAGTGGTAGGGAAGATGAAGAACCAGGAAGGCATCTTAGAGAGTTCGACGATGTGGTAACATCACATGGACCAAAAGATTTGCCAAAGGATTTTTCTTGTCTAAAATTATTTCGTTGGTCTCTTAAAGGTAAGGCTCTAGACTGGTTATATTCTCTCCCTCGACATTACATTAAATGTTGGGAAAACTGCATTGTCAAATTCATAAACAGGTTTAATCCTTTTAAAAGGTAACTGAACTAAGAAAGAATATAGGCAACTTTAGTCAGAACGTGGGAGAAAACTACCCACAAGCCTGGGATAGATTCTTTGGAATGATCAATAGTGTTCCTAATCATGGCTACTCTGAATCAACTGTTTGCCATTTATTTTACCACGGTCTTAATACCCAATGTAGAGAGTTGCTTGACTTCTCAGCGGGAGGATCGATAAATACTTTAACTATTAAAGAATGTTTAGAATTGATGTCTACTAGGGCTAAGAATGATTCTTTATATAATCCTGATTTCGGCACTAAGCTAGAAAAAGGGATACTTCGGATAACTCCTGATCTTATGCCTGAAGTATGCAAAACAATGAAAGAAAAAGGTATACCTTCTGAACTTGTTAAGGAAAACAAAGTAGACTTATTACAAGTTTTTACTGAAGAATATGAAACTAGAAAAGTGTTTCAAGAATTAAAACATCGACAAGCAAAATATCATAATAACTTGCATAAACACTTTCAAAAACATAAAAATATTTTGGCGGAACTCACAGAAAATTATCATGATATTAGCCAAGAAATAAAATTATTTCACAAGTATCTTAGTATAATTGAAACCGAGTGTGAACAAACAACATCTGGTTATCAAATTTTTCTTCGAGATGATATAGATATTCCTGTTTCTACTAATGTTGTTACAAGAAGAGGTGCAGTTGTTACAGGACCATTAGGACCACCATAATATGAAGCTGAAAAAGAGCGAAAGGAAAAGGCCTTGCTCGAAGCAAGCCAAGAAGATGATACACTGGTAGATCCTCAAGATGAAACTGCTCAAGAAACACAAGATCAAACCAAGTAGGGCCAAGATGATGCACATGATGGCCGTTATGACTCTGATGCAGAGATGGTTGATCCAAGAGAAGAAAAAGAAGTGAGTAACTAAGATGAAGTTGTTGTAGTAGAAAAGAAGAAAAGCGATAAGCAACAACAAAGGAAAGCAACAAAAGAGCCTAACCCCCCACAAAAGGTAAAAGCCAAGAATAATAAAGGTGCGAAAAGGCTCCCCTTTCCATATCGAAAAAAGAAAGCACCAGATCAGGTAACCTATGATTCTTTTACAAAAGTACTTGGTGACCTTCGTCTAGAAATTCCATTTGCGGATGCAATCAAAGTTCCTACGTATTCTAAATTCCTCCATGATATTCTTAGTAGAAAGAAAGAAATAACTGAAACCGTTGCCATGGTCACTAGTTATCCTACTAATGGGAAATTATTGTCTAAATCAGGAGATCCCAGAATACCAACTATTTCATGCTCAATAGGCAAGACTAATATTCACAATGCCCTATGTGATTTAGGTGATGGAGTTAGTGTAATGCCATACTCCCTCTATAAAAGGTTAGGATTAGGGGAGTATTCTCCTACTACTATCACTTAAAGATGGCTGACAAGTCTACTAAACAACCCATTGGTATGATTGAGGATGTTCTACTTAGAATAGATGAACATGTTATTCCCACTGATTTTATTATTCTTGAAATGCCAGAGGATGAAAAATTATCTATACTACTTGGAAGACCTTTCCTTAGCACTATAGGAGCATCAGTTGATTGTGCTGAAGGGAAACTAATCTTCAATTTTTACGATGCTGAAATCATCCGGTATTTTCCAAAGAAGCTAGAAGCTGGAGAAAGATATATTCCACTGGCAAAACGAGTTCATGTGGTAAGTGCCTTTGATAAGGTGCAACCCAAGGTAAGAATTCGAGAACAGAGAAGGGGTTGAGTTATTCAACCATTCTTAATAAAATGCTTAATGGGAGACAGCCCATCACATCAATAAAATAAACTAAAGAATAAAAAGTTCATCACATTACTACAACTTTTTCACACACATTCTTGCAGAAGCGCGCCCGTGAAGATGCAACTGTCAAAAAGTAGTAGAAACATTGATTGAATGAATGTAGAATAAGTATGAAAATAAAAGTTTGAGTTATTATCTACAAAGGTTAGAATTATGCTCATTACATGCTGATGTTGGTCAATAGTTTCTACTATCATTTTCTGTCGAAAAATAAGGTATTTTGGCGAGTTTTGGGATACGAAGGTATTCTCGAAGAAACAATTTTTTTTGATGACTACTGATGGTTTAACGACCAACTATACAGCGGGAATAAAAATTCCGGTTGTATAGTTCTGGTCGTATAGATATCTTTGACATCCACAATTTTCTTGCGTGGGTACAGAGAATTTAACGACCAACTATACGGTAGGAATAAAAATTCCGGCCGTATAGCTCCGATCGTATAGATATCGATGCCTCCGTACAATTTCTTACCAAAAGGTACTGACTGTTTAATGACCAACTATATAGCAGGAATAAAAGTTCCGGCCATATAGTTCCAATCGTATAGATATCGATGCCTGTTTTTGAGAATTTATCTCGAGGATATAGCCGGTTTAATGACCAACTATATGGTGGGGTCATTACGATCCAGCCGTATAGCTGTGTGCGTATAGCTCTGTTCTACAAAAGAAACCCTAGTTGGCGGCACTGCCGCAACTATATGGGCGGAACAACATATCCTGCCCGTATAGGTCCGGCCATACAGTTTGGTGCGACCACAAAATCGCACCGGGGCAGCTAGGTCTCTTCTTCCTCCTCATTATTTCTCTCATACTCTCTCTCCAAACCTCTCAAAACCCACCTAGAACTTTTGATTCTTCACGGATTTTGTTCGTTTGAGTGGGGGAATCAACAGATTGGTATGTTTTTCTCCCTATCCATGCTTTATTTTCAGATTTCCATGGTTGAAACTCTGACATTGATCTAGTGGATGACCTCAAGCTTATTTTGTATTTCCTATTGATTCCTCACGTTAGGATTGAAATTTTCCATGTAGGATCATTCATATATCATGTAGAAACTATATGCCTAAGGTTTTATGGTGAAATTTTCCAGTGCTTCACGATGAACAAAATCGGTAACATCTTTCGCACGAGCAAGCGCCAACATGGTGAGGGCTCGAGCTCGGGGTCCCGAGTCGAGCGCAACCCCAAGTTGTCCGTGGTATCATCGAGGAGGGTGTTGCCCACACGTTGGGCCGACCACAACTTTCTCACCGCGGCGGGATTGAAGGCAGACTTAGACCTCATGTGTAACAGGGCGGGGCTGACAGTGCTTGGCTTCGCAATCCATGACACCCACACCGAGCTTACCCATGAGTTCCTCGCCTCCTTCTACGATGACCACAAGGAGAAAGGTAATGCATGCACAGTAAGCTTCACCATGAACCGACAACCCTATGAAATAACTTTTGAACAATTTTGTCATGGTTTCAGCTTCCCACATGTTGGGGAGCCAACTGTTACTAACCTCTATAACGTCACAAGCGGAGAAACTTGGGAGGCTATTTCTGTTAATGGTGGCACCAACTTCTACCAGAAGAATATGTCCACCATTCATAACCCAACAATCCGCTACTACGCCTTGTTCCTCGCCAACACACTATTGGGAAGAGGTGACACCGGTTCCATGGCCAATACGGACATGACAATGATCACCAAGGCTCTCTTTCCCACTATGCCACCAAGCCCCAATCCTGCAGCTCTACCCATCTAGCACTTTCGCCACCAAAGCAACAAGACAAAAGGTGATATTCGCATTGGTGGATTGGTAACCCACCTTGCCCATGCATTAAATATTATATTACCTGTTATGCAATCTGTTGACGGTTCCAAGCTTATGGATGTCAAGTATTTAACCACTTGTGGCTTCTTTGGTGTTTACCAAGCTAACCGAAGGCTCCGAGCATATCAGTTTGGTTATCTTGGTGATGCACAGGGTGAGAAGGTTCCGTTTCCTTGTCCCCATGCCTTCTCGATTGTGGTGAAGGACACTTGGATCCTCACCAAGGACCAAGTGATGCAGATCATGGCTGAACTCCAGCCTGATCAAGAGGAAGATGAAGAAGGAGAGCAGGAGGATGAGGATAATCAGGAGCATGAGGATGAGCAAGGGCACAACCCTGCTTGGGAGGGACAACAACAGTAGCAAGGGGGAGCCTGGGACCCGTGGCCCAACTAGCCGCAGCAGGGGTACAACTACGCCCCCTATCAAGAGTTCCAGCAGCTCAACCAGCGTGTTGGGGAGATCGACAACAATCTTCACAGAGTGAATGAAGATGTCAGTGCCTTGACTCACAACTTCAGTCACTTCATGACCCACTTCCCTGACTACTACTATTAGTATCCACACCAGCCATCGAATGACGGCAACAACTGAGCTTGGCAATAGCCTAAGCTTGGGGGAGGTTTGAAAACCTCCAAACCATGCATTCATATTTTTATTTCTTCTATTGATTTATTTTACTTCTTCAAAATTGCATGTTTACTTTCAGTTTGCATTCCTAAAACAAAAATACAAAAAATACTTGTAACTTTTATTGCAAGTTCATTTCTTTGTTTCTCTCGGAGATTGCTCAATCTCAGGTGACTCGGCAATATGGAAATACAGAGAGGGTTTGACTAAATACGAGAACAAAGTAAGCAAGAGGAGGTATCACATTCCTTTCATCACCTTTTCTGCAACCTTAAATTGATCCTACAATTATTTATTTGCTTGCACTGGAGTCACTCCCCACTTAGCTTGTTATCCTATAAATTATAATCCCTTGCTAGTGTCTCCTTTTTAGCTTTTTAACAATTAGCAATGAACTTGGTTAAAATATTTCCTACATTTTTACAACAAGAAAAAGCATCCAAAAGATGACTTGAGTCCATGTTTAGCCCAAATAATTTGATTTTAGAACTACTCCATCCTGTTTGAGCTTAATATAAATAGACTCGATAGTACCCTTGAATGAAATTGTTTGCTAAAATGGATGCTTCAAAGTAGTAGAGATTATGCCACTGCTTTTTCTAATAATTATCATAAGATATTGCTTTATGCGTGTCATTCAACAATGTTGTGCTCCATGGGGAACTATTAACTCCGCTGGCCAACGAACGATCTAAATGTGGGAAACCACTTGATTTCGGCTATTGAGTTATGAAAACGTTTGTAGCAACAATGCTATGACGGGTAATTTTTTTAGTCTCCTCATGGTTTCACATTCCAAGTGAAGTTATAGTACTCCTCTGACCCATTATTGCTCAACATATTCATTGGCATGGTCACGGATGCACAACAGAGTCCCAATTAACATGTTAAGAATAGTGGCATGATTTCTCTATGAAAGGGCTGAAGTTTTTGAAAGGCAAAGGAAGGGAAAATGTGCTTTGAGAGTCTTGAAATTTTGACATGGGAATAGATGAGTTGTTCTTAAATTGAATATTTCGGTGCCAACTTGAGAACTCTTAATTGATTAAAGAAACAAGAGAAAAAAGTTTTCATCTCTCAACAAAGAGAGATACCAAAAGAATTTCTCTCACTTTCCTAGCTAAACTTTTGACACTTGCTCGAGCATATGATTTATTTGCTAGCAAGATATACGTGGTTAGGAAGTGGACCCAATGTAATCTTGTAAATCCTTGTATGATCATGTTTAAGATTGTAAGGATTGTGAAGAAAAGAATTTGACACCAATTCAAGCTTGTAAGTTCTTTTATTTTAGTCTCGAATCTCAGCTATACTTTTTTATTTCCTTGTCACTCGAGGGCGAGAAACATCTAAGCTTGGGGGAGTTGATAGCTGTGAGATTTGACACATTTTGATGGTTTTTATTGATGGTTTCCTCCCGGATTTGATCGTTTTCTAGCTTTACCTAACTCTAATACTTTGGTAGCAAAGAAAACTTGGTTTTTAATGTGTGTTTCAGGTTCTGAACATCAACAGAGGGTTTTAACTAGAGAAACACAATATTTAGGAGAAAACAAGCGACAACTTCTATGAAGGGACCAAAGAAAAAACACAACACAGAGCCGCCACACCATCCAGAAGGGAGAAAGAAGAGATCCGGAGAAGAAGGAGGAGGCATTCTTCATCTTGCTCCACGATCTTCAACCTCCTAGCCACTACACCCCCTTAGCCATTACTTGTACTTGAGAGAGAGAGAGAGAGATCTTCACTTTGCAAGACTAGGGTTTGAGGTTCTTTCTTCCCATCTTGAATTGTGTTGGATTACTTTTCTATTTTTATTGTGGATCTACACGGTAATATCAAGAAGAACTCCCTTTATTTAATTATATTGATGATGCTTTCTCCAAACTACCTTGTATCTGTGTGAATCACTGATCGATCGGTCATAGGCCTGAGTCAGACATCAAGTGTGAGTAAGTTCCTTGGGCGTGGGAGATGTAAGGGATTAGTGAGATGTGATGTGCCTTCGTATATTTTCCATTAGTTTGTGATTGATTTTAATTAGTTTATTATCTGTGCTTGTCTATCTATGGGATGCCTAATGCTTGTTGTCCAATTAAGGGCCCAGACAACATGATACTTTGTTCTACATGGATAGGATCTTGTTTGCTAGTAGACTAGCGACCCTCGAGTGACACGGGGATATCAATGGAAAACTAGTAGACTCGAGGATAACGAGGAAACACCATGCTTATTGCATTAGTCCGATCCAAGGAGCTTAATCGCTAAGCAACCTAAAGGGTCTTAATCGTCTAGTGTTTGACCATGGTTTTGGTAACAGACTAGTAGGATTATTGAAGTTGGGATGAAATCTACCAAGAGGAGTTCCGAATAATCATGGGTTGCTCGCCTACACATATAATTATAAGATTACAATTGTTACATTTATCAATCGTCCATCTAGCACATTCACTATAACCATGAACTGTATCCCCCCACGCCTTTTTCGTCATCCACAGGAAACAACAAACAACCGAATCGTTCTTTACTTTTATGCTTTTTTATTTCCAAAGTTTACAATTTAGTTTTATTTAAATACATCTTGTTTAACCTAAATATCATTCTCATTTTTACACTTGTAGTCAATTCAGTCAAAGACCTGTGACAACTTTGGGTGTGACAGAGACTTAACTATAAATACTTACCTTTGGGCTCCTTGTGGGATCGATATCAATACTTCAAAACTAGCTACAAACGATCTGTGCACTTGCAGACATCACTCGACCCTGATCTAGTTGGTCCCTTGACTTCCTTGCCCCTTCGTCATTGGCGTGCAAGCCAAGCGACCGGGGGCTACAGTCGGACTATTGGTACCGGGGGTACCCCGTCTCATCGAATCACTAGGCCCAATAGGAGCACCCTCTCGAGGGCTCTCAAAGGGAGCAAGCCTCTAGAGGGGGGATGAAGCCTGGATCCTCTACAAACGCTTGGGTCAGTCATGGCTAGGAGGAAAAGCCTCCCAGTAGGACCTCAGGAGGGGAGCCTCACCAGGTTCGGGCGTACCTAGCAAGGCGACGTGCCAACGGTCGGTCCAAGCTGTGGCCGGTCCACCCGAAGCAAGTAAGGCGTGTAGAGGTTGTGGGATGACGCAAGGAGAAGAGAGCATCTGACACTGCCATTTTGGTGCAAGGAGACCAAAGTGACGATGTAAAGTGGAAAGGGTGGCTGACCCTCACCCTAACACAGCAGCTAGCTGGCGGTCGTAGAAGACAAGGCAGGTCCAAATCCGTTGGCGGGAATGTGGTGACCCTTCCTGCCCATGAACTGGGGGAAGAGGCCTGACGCTGCCCTATATAAGGATCCCTTCTCCTACCTTGCAAGGGAGGGATCCCAAAGATCTAAAACCCGATACTTTCTTCCTCCATTGTAACCTCGTGAGGCAAGTGAGCAATACAACAAAGCAGAAGTAGGGGCTTTACCTCCCCACGAGGGTCCCGAACCTAGGTAAAAAACAGGGTGTCAACTCTCTATCGTGCGTCTGCTCCGCCACCGTTGTCATCACTGAGTTCCTTCAGAATCACATGTTTAGCCCCCTCATGAACCAAGGGATCGTTGGACCCTAGTTCCTTCACAAGACAAATCTCTGACATTAACCTTGATAGAGCACTCACATATTTTCTCCAGGAATACTCTGGGTGGTACTAGGCGCAGGTGGAGCCTATACTGGCCAATTGGTCGGCCTCCTCATTGCTTTCACGACCGATGTGCTAGAGTTCACATCCGTTGAAGTCACCCTCGAGTGAGTTGTAGAGGTCGCGGTAGGCATCCATGTTGCCGCTGATGGCGTCATACTTGTTCATTGTTTGTTGTACAACAAGGTAGGAGTCGCCTTATATCATTAGTCGACTAGCATCGTAGGCTTTTGCCATCCGCATCCCATGGATTAGGGCCTCGTACTCTGCTTCATTGTTTGATGCCCGGAACTTCATCTACATTACGTACTGCATCTTATCACCTTGTTAGGGATATTAGGATGACACCGACGCCTACTCCTTCTTCGCTGTTAGATCCGTCGAAGTCCATTGTCCAGACACTCAACATCTCTAGGGTGTCAGGTAGCTGGATCTCCATCCAATGGACTAAGAAACCTGGGAGCACCTGCGACTTTATCACTGTGCAACACTCGTAGGTGATGTCCCATGGGGATAGTGTTGGGTTCGCAACATAGAATTTTTTTTCCTATGAAGTTAACAACTAAGCACCAAGATCTAACTACCTAGATACTATCAACGGGTGGATGCACATCCATAGAGAACCGTCAACACCCAGATTTTTAATCCCAGATGCATGTTATGCCATACATCGCAATCCCATGATTACCATTTTTGCGAGACATAACATATTGGATATCACAGTACATCATCCATTACAAACCATAATAAGGTCTTACACAAATAAAGGATCTCATGATCTATTCTTAGTACAAACAAGTAGCAGAATAAATAGCGTAGTGGTGGGCTCCATGTTCAGTGTCATAGGAAATACTGACGATGGGAGATGATCCTAGTTGTCGTAGCCGTCCTGCTGTCCTCCTTTAGGGTAGTCCCCCTGATAGTCTGGCCACAGGAATAGCTAGGGACAAAGACATGAGTACTCTTTAAGTATTCACAAACTATCACTAAAAAGTAAGATAGTTCTAGTAGGAATGCTAAGTTCTAAGTTTATTTGTAAAGTTAAGTTTGAAACCTAAGCTGAGTTCAGAAACAAAGAAAGATAAAATAAAGTTCTAAATCACCTAAGTGGGAACTTAGTTGTCATACTCACAGCCATGTTGTGGTCAAGTCATGTCACAATTCATTTCATAAGTCATTTTGAAAACATCTAACAACGGAACAGTATGGCCACTCCAACTGTCCATAACTGCGAACGCGGCTATTCGAATAGTTTGACACTCTGCAGATGTGGTACACTTTCATCACAAAATTCGATACATCTGTCAGGGATAACCCTGAATAATCATACTTAGTATGCAGATAATCAAACATAACCTTTCCTTTACACACTCTAGTATAAGCACCTCTCCTATGAGCTTGGCCTCCCAGTCATGGCCATTTGCCATCCTGGGCACTGCATAGGTGGACAACATTGAGAGGTAGCCCCAGCTAAAACCTCTCCCGCGAGGGAACTAATACTAATGCATATAAACTTCTTGCTAAGCCTTACCCAATTCAGGTATTGTGGTTGTACAGTAAAATTGGAATGGTATCGCATCCGAACCCAACCATCAGTTTTAATAAAAGGGGCTAAGGCTCATGCCTCAACATTTTCATCATCATCATAAACCATTTGTGTTTCTCAACACATGTCAAAATATCTCAATAGAATGACTCATCATTCCAAGGTTTTCACCAAGTATTCCCATCTAAAGTGATCAAGTTTTTGGTTTAGCTCTAAGCTACTAGGTTAAGAGTGTTCACTAATGTGGGATGCTAATATCAATCTCATGCCATAGAATGACATCTAAGTCTAACTAGATTGGTCAAGTTTTATACTCTTTATGCTATCTATAAACAAGTAAAGGACATTGGTAAAATAAAGAAAGTAAAGCTTGTAAATAAAACTTGGAGTAGGTATAAGTCAAAGGGTATAACCAAAGCATGCCTAATGCATTTGCTTAGGTTATATAGCTAGTAAGGGTTAGCTTGCATTGTTAATGATGGCTTGCAAGTAATCACTTGCATGGTTAACTTTTATAATGCTTGCTTGCCTTGGTTGGTGAAGTGGTTGAAATTCTCCTCTTCTTCTTCGGGGTAGAACTCCTCCTCCTCGTAGACTTGGTCGGTACTATCATCTATAACTACATACGGGAATACACAATCACCAAACAATACTTAACTAGTCTATTTAGCACACCAAGGCACACATTTGATGATCTAGTATCATCACAAACATCACAAGTTTTAATGAACTAAGTTCATTTATTTTATTTGAGAAAAGTAATTTCTACTCATTGAAATTAACTAAGATTTAATATTATCCAATTAAAATATGGGATCACATGCCATCACCACATATTCTAATGCATGGGAATGTGATTTAAATGTTGGATCACATTTTAATAAGTTTAAGTTTAATATTTAAGGATTTAAAGTGACTAGAAATGCCTATATAGCATTATTTTGGTACTAGTCCAAAGTCACTGCATGCAAACCTTAATATTATTACATATTCAGATAGGTATGGTTAAATGTGATTTTTGAGAGTTGGAGTCAACTCAAAAGCTATTTTGGTTGATTTTAGAAAAATGTTTGAAGCTGAAAAAGCTTCTGTCTTGTTATTTTTACTAGGAGAGATCTATACTCTAATTGATTTAAATGCAACAGGCTTGGATAGATATTTTCACTATATTTCCAACAAAATTGGAATCATTCAATTTGGATTTGTACAACTCCCTGAAATCATTTTTGAACTAAGGGACATAATTGTGTTTAAGCTAAAATAGATAAATCTAAATTTGAATCTACTGGGTTACGCGGGAACACTAATGGGCCGGCCCGGTTTCACTCCGCGGCGCTGAGGACAGCTTATAGGGGTGTCCCGCCTGTCAGTGGCTCTTTAAACGCGAAGCGGTACGGGGCAACGTGGACCGTAGGATTAGAGCTAAGATCGACGACTGGGGCTTATGGTCGATGACGGACCTATCGCCAGCAAGGTGGAACCCTAGCGGCTCGGTGGGGGTGTAGTGGGGGCGTACTGGGGCTCCAGCGAGTGTGGCGAGGCAGGCAAATGGACGAGGAGACGACAGCGGGCTCAGCCAAAGTCGCGGCAGCTTCGGGTGTGGACGAAATCGACGTGGGCGTCTCCTCCTCTGCTACTGCTATCTCCAGCAAAATTCTGGTAGCTGCTGCTTGAGCGGCTCCGGCGAGAGGTGGGTAAGGACCAGTGGAGAGAGGAGAGTGTGGGAGTGACAAGGGTTTAACTCATCAATGCCCATTGTTATGGACTTGGGTTTTGGAGAAGGAGGGAGCGCTGGAGACATCTATCGGCTAGCAAACAAGCACAAAGGGGACTCGAAGATTTATCCAGGTTCAGGCCTCATAGAGGTCCCTACTCTTACTTGTCTGCTCGTGGAATTATTGAAGGAATCGAGGATTACAATGGTGCGCAGATGCAATCTGGTGAGGGTTGTGAAAACTAGGGTTGCGTGTGTCCTCCTCGTTGCCCCCTCCTAGCCTATATATAGATAGGCTAGGTCTCGGGTAGCAAGTCGAGTCGGATACAAGTTAGGGTTTTCCCCTTTGCACTTTCTATCTTTAGCTTCGTCTTGTTCTTCAAGCAATCAAGAGTCCGTAGGTTACTCGAGTTCCTCATTTGGGCCTTCACGATACTGTGGGCCTCTACGTATTCAGGCCGTATATACCAAGCTCGAGTACCTGTAGGGTATACCCATGTTAGTAGCGCCCGAGTGTCCAGTGGAATCGCAGATTCGACTGGAGACTTTATGAAGCCTTTCGAGTGCATGACTGAGTATGTTTTTCGACTATCCTATTTGTGTCATAGGGATTGTTGATGTGCGTGCCTGATTTAACCGATGTATCGGTATCAGTTAACTACCTTAGGGTAAAACAACGCCATCTACTCGAACTCGAGTCCCCGGACTTGAATCCGGAAAAGTGCTGGTGTAATTCGACTCAAGCCGCGGAGGTCTTACAGGAGTCGAATTCCAGTATATGGGCGTGAGCACTCGACGCGTCCATCAAGGCATGTTCATCGTACCTGTAGGCACGGATATATTTCTGGTAGTGCACAGCAAATGCGTTGCCAGGCCTTATTCAGGTCTTATCTTCACGCTGTAAGAACGACATCCGAATTTTTATCATCGCGAAGATGATTCGGGTGACCCAGGAGACACAATCTCTTTGTAGGGAAAAATCATGAGGTGGTATCGCCATAAGCTTCGAATGTGGATGTTATTAACACACAATATTTTATAGAAATAATCATAGGGTGTGCGACCAGCGCTCCCTATGGGAGTAGCCCCCGAGTGCCTGGTTGAGTCGAAGACTCAGGCAGGGACTAAAGAACTTTTGCGACTGCTGTCTTTGTTTGCTTGTTTCAGTCGAATTTACTTTCGGCGCTCCCTATGGGAGTAACACATGTCCATAGTCGAATTGTGCTTCAAATGATTGGGTTTGCTTTGATTGTCTATGTTCCTGAAAAAAAATCGTAGGGTGCGCGACCAGCGCTCCCTATGGGAGTAGCCCCCGAGTGCTTGGTGGAGTTGAAGACTCGAGCAAGGACTAAAGTAGTCGAAATCTTCTGCTGCGTAATTTTAGATGACGCCAGTGCGGACGATTCCATGACCTCGGTTGCCCGCGTGAGCGAGTTTGACGGGACGTGACGAGCAGTGGGTCCCATTTCCTAACTCTGATTTGACCGGGCGTGCGTAATCTTTATTTTAACTACGCCTCCGCGAAGAATGTGATCATGCCCAGCGAGTCCGCGGATACAGATGTGCTTTACGAGCACGTCTGCGACCTCGAGAGTCGCATGGGCAAAGAGGAGGGAGGCTGCACCCTCATTCGCACATGGCTGCGCCGTCGCGTCCAGCCCCTGCAGGCCAGAGTCCACCCCATGTTTCAGTGGGCTGGCGCGGACAATGTCACTCGCGTGTCTGCCGATGTCATGTCCGTGAGTGAAGTAGATAAAAGGGTTCGACTGGTCACCAAGTACACCATCAAGGATGTGCTCCCCAGTGAACCAGTCGTTCCTCCGTTCGACACTTCTAACCCTCCTCCTGAGGTACGGTTGTGCTACGTAGTAGCTTTGTTTGTCAAATGCTTCTTTGCTATTTCTTGACTTTGTGTTAAATTTGTTTTCTGTATGCAGGATTGGGCAGTGTCGCCCTGTATGCCCTCTCTTCCCGAGGGGGTTATTCCTCATGAAGCCTTGGAAGAGGACGAGTCGGAGTTGACCGTCCCATCTGATGTGGAGGAAGAAGCCCCCGAGTCGAGTAGTCCGGATACTCGCAAGCGTTCGCGCAACAAAGATTCGGATGCGTCGTCCCCTTCGAATCTAGAAGGTGCAGGTGTTGGTGCAGAGTCGCCAATCCCGGCCGTTCCTGTGAGTGCCATGGCGCCATCCTCTCGCAAGAAGATGCGGCTGCCGAAGGAATCATCGTCAGATTCGGGGGATCAAACCTTCGACTTTGATAAGTTTGATTGGCCAGTATTCGAGTCTTCCTTTTTTCGGTTCTTCTTTGGAGTTGCCTTTTCTTGATGTTGGTTTGTTCTTGCAGTCAGCAGGCGTCGTTATCTTCTGGCGACGTCCAATTTTTGAAAGAATCTGGAGTCGCGACCTCCAGGGCCAAGAAAGAGGTTGAGCGTGCTCCTTCCCCTCCATTGGTGGCCCACTCTGGGCATAACTCATCTAGCTCTCCGCACGATGGGGAGCATCGGATGGTTGCTCGGATGACTGCTCATCAATCGACTTCAGAGTCATTGGAGGATCATGTAAGTGTAGTATCTCTTCTTCTGATGTTGACGTTGATTTTATCTATGTCATCTCCTGATCCTCTGTTGTTTTCCTTTTTACGACATCTCCTTGTGAAGGAAGCCACTCACCTGGTGGAGCAGGTGCTTGCGATGGGTCGCCAGCATGCCATGCTGGATACGTGCTACCGCGTGGTGGAAAGTAAGTGCCTTTTACTTCTTCTTCTGCATCGTTTGTTATGTAGTCGACTGATAATCTATTCCTTTTGTTTTGTTTTGCAGCTGAACATAATGCCCTTCTTCGCAATGCCACCACCATGGAAAAGACGCTTGCCGCGGCTGTGAAGAGCCACGATGATGAAATCGCAGCGTGTGATGAGGCACAAAAGCGCGAAGAGGATCTGCATGCTGCCATCGCAGCTAGGGAGAAGTTGTTCGAAGAACAACTTTTTTCGATTGCGAAGGCTCTCTCAGGTATGTGCTGGTCTGCAATTTTACCAACTGCCTCTTTGTCGATTGCCTTCGATGTTGCTATTTTCTACTAACATTGTGCCAATGCTTGATTCTTGTGTAGATGCCAGCGGTCTGAGCTTTGACGCACAGGCGCTCCGCCGTGATGACGCATTGGCGGGTGCTTTCTCGGCAGTCGAAGACCGCATCGCTGCTATGCAGGGTACGCTCGCCAAGGCTAAAGCCGTGCTCAGCCGTCTTCGGGAGGAGATGACACCCAAGGCTGAGTTGATTGAAAATCTTGATGAGCTGGTGGAGTCACTTGCCGGAGGCGTTCCTGCGAGCTTCAAGAACTCGCTCTGTGCGGCTGGTGCATCAATGTCACTCGCGATGGTGCAAGCCCACGGAGTCGAAGTTGATCCTGCAGCAGTCTCAAGGGCGATGCCCGTTAGCGCGAACGGCCAGCAGGTAGTCTTTGCTCCTTTTGCGACTACTTGTGGCAAATATGGGCCACAACTGATCAACACCATTGCAAAGTACTCTGAGGAGCTGCAGCGAGCCAAGAAAGCGGCAAAGGCCGTGGCGTCAGGGGCCGGCGGAAAGTCAGTGGCATCTGATACCGCCGGGGACTCGATGAGGCCCCCAAAGCCAAAGTCCAAGTCGAAGAAACCAGTTGCTCCTCAGTAGCCTTATAATAGTTAGATAACTTATGTCTATTGTCGAAAACATGCCTTTTGGCGAGTGTATCTGCTGATACTTTTGCTACTCTTGAATGCACTCGAATCTTTTGTCTGTGCATCGCTTTAGTCTTCTTATTGCTTCTTGCTTGGCTTGTGATAAGGCACATCGAGTGAACCACTAAGGGAACCTCAGGATTTGCCACCCCTTGATGACACTTTGGCACCGTCGCGCTCAAGGGTGGATGAGCTGTCTCTGCTCTCGCGACTCCGTGATCGCGTGAAGCAGTTCGAGCGTGAATTGCCCGTACTCCGCGGTAACGCAGATGTATGGAAATCGAAGGTAGAGAAGGCCACCGCCCAAGAACAATATCTGTTGGGGGAGGTGACGCAGTTGGGTGACCAATTTAAATGTTAGCTTTCTTACTCTTATCTTTTCCTTGTAGTCACTCGCGATGGTGTGTTGTCTTCATACTTCCACTTTTGCCTTGTATAGTTGTCAGCGCGCGCCACCCGCAGGATGAGAAGGATCGAATTGCCATTCGCATGAATGACCTGACCTAAGAGAAACTTCAGGCGAGTGGGTACTTCTGGGTAGATCATGATCGCGCAATCGCGTTGGCGACCTTGCAGGATCATGCGTCGCGAGTGCTTCATTTTTTTAAGAAGTCACAGTCATGCTTGAAGAATATTTATCGGACGATGTTCCCGTTGGATGCCGTTCCATCGAGCCTGCTGGCCCTTCTCGCTAAATTCCACGACCTGAGTGCGGTCCGCGAGTGTGTACGGCAAAAGTTGGTGGCTGGTGCCAAGGCTGCTCTTTCGCTGGTGCGACTGCATAGGACTGATGTAGATGTTGCAGCAATTGTAGTTGGACCACCTGCACCGCCAGCGGGTTCTGCTTGGAATATGGTGCCGCACTATCAGGCGGTGGATCGCCCAGCAGAGGAGATCATCGACTTCTTCGAGGAGCAAACCAATGTTCTCTTGCTGCAATAGTAGTTTAGTTTGTATCCTGCACATAACTGTACCAATGTTGTGAAGTTCATATATATACTGTGTATAACTAATTTTCAATGATGTATAAAAGAGCTTGTTAGCGTGTATGTTTTGTGAGTGCGTTGCACTATGCGACTCTATTTTGTTAGCCTGGCTATGCGCTTATCTCAGTCCCTTGTCAACCTATCAGGTGCGTTGCAACTGAGTTGATGTTTGTCAAGGGATTCGATTGGTGTGCCAGCTACTCAGGATATCGCGTTTTTAGTTCGTAGAACAGATGTGTACAAGGTGGCGCAGCCCCCGAGTGGATAATTTGCGAAAAATAAAGGAAAATACAGAGTTTTGGGGCACTTATCTTTATTTATTCGCGGGACAGTACGAAGTACAATGTGTGGCTAAGTAGCCTTGGCTGAGTAGCCTTATTTGCAATGTAAAAGTAAAAAGCGACTAAGGGTAGAAGCGTCACAGCTGCGCGAGGTTCCAGGGGTTGGAGTATGCGACTCCTGTCTCTAAATCTTGAAGGCGATAGGCGCCACCTGGGATTACTTCTGTAATCACGTATGGTCCCTCCCAGGGGGACTCGAGCTTGAGGTGTCCTTGCTGCTTCAGTCGCAGGACCAGGTCGCCTTCGACGAAGGATCTAGGGCGTAGCCTCCTACTGTGGTAGTTGCGCAGGTTTTGCTGGTAGATCATTGATCTTTCCGTAGCGATTTCCCTTGCCTCGTCAAGTAGATCGATGGAGTCTTCGAGTGCCAGAGTTGACTCCTGCTCGCGGTAAGCGACCACGCGCAATGCTTTATATTGTACCTCGGCGGGTAGCACTGCTTCAGCCCCGTGCACCATGAAAAGCGGGGTGTACCCCATAGCACTGTTTGGAGTGGTGCATAGGCTCCAGAGTACTGATTGTAGTTCGTCTGGCTAGCAACCCGCAGTTTGTTCGAGTGGTCGGAGGAGTCACTTCTTGATGCCGCCGCAGACGAGCCCGTTAGCTTTTTTGACCTGACCGTTGGTCTGTGGATGTGCCACCAAGGCATAGCTGACGTTGATTCCCAGATTTTCACAGAATTCTTGGAACTCCTTGGATGTGAAGTTCGTCCCATTGTTTGTGATGATGCTGTGTGGCATTCCGAAGCGGTAGACGATGGACTCGAAGAACTTGACTGCGCTGTGCCCTGATTGATTGGTCACTGGCATGGCCTCTATCCACTTGGTGAATTTGTCGACTGCGACTAGGAGGTAGACGTAGCCTCCTCGTGAGGACCTTGGGAGTTTGCCGACCATGTTGAGTCCCCATTGCGCAAAGGGCCAGGCCAATGGAATTGGCCGGAGCTCTGCGCCAAGTGCGTGCAGCTTGTCCGCGAATCGCTGGCAAGCATTGCATTTATGGACGATGTCCTTGGCGTCACGCATGGCCGTAGGCTAGTAAAATCCAGCTCGTAGAGCTTTGGCAATGAGGGCGCGACTGCGGGCGTGGTGCCCATAGGTCCCCTCATGGATGTCGAGGAGAACAACTCTTCCATCGACCGTGGAGACTCATCGCTGGAGTACTCCTGTGATGCTGCGCTTGTATAGTTCGCCGTTGATAATAGCGAATGCCTTGGATCGCCGCGCGATGTGCCGTGCATCATTCGGATCGTCCGGTAGCCTCTTGCTGAGAAGGTACGTGATGTACGATTGTGTCCAGGATTGCTCGATCATCATGACGCTCATTGGTCCTTCGAGACCTGTGTCCAGTTCCAAGTCGTCGAGTGCCATTGGCTTATTGGGCGGCGTAGCCCCTGAGTCCGTTGCTGCGCTTGTTTTCTTCTCTGCGGCCTTTGGCTTGATGGAGCGTTCGCAGATGCGCTCGAGAAAGACCCCAGGTGGTATGGGGGCGCAGGTAGAGCCTATGTTGGTGTAACAACCTCGGACCCTACGCTCTGAGCTCAAGTCTGGATGAACCGGAAGTGGTTAAAATAGTACAGCGAGGGCCCAGGGGCCACCCACGTGTAGACCCGTCGGCCGTCCTAACCACTTCCAAGACATCGGGACAAGAGCGAGCGACATAGGCAACATGCGAAGAGATCAAATACATACACAAGTGAGTATGTATGCAAGCTACCTTACAACAGTTCTCAGAGCCATTCCATCTAAAAGAAATAGAAATATTGCAACGCCATACGGCAAGATCCAAATATCCTAGATAGAGCTAATAGTGTAGGATAGCTCCTCATACATCAAACATCAGAGTATCAAGCGGAAGCGGGAAACAAGATCCGAGTACGGACAAGAAGCAAATCGGCATAAGATGCCACATAAGTAAGCACATCCCGCCCACAGATCTCGCGGATCCCCATCCCTAGAGTCTCTACACCGCATGATCGTTGCCAACATCATCTGTCTCCTCCACCCAGTATCCATCTTGCGAATACACCTGTTCATCTGAATCAAACAATTTATCGTGTGAGACCCTAGGGGTACTCAGCAAGTCTTTATGCCTCTAAAGGGGACATAACCTGGGGTGGGACGCAATTGCAGCAAAAGATAACACTAACAAGTCTATAGATACTCGCTAACCATCCTCCTAACCAATGATAGACGGATGTTCGTTAATTAGAAACAACACTTATAACAACATATAGTAACAGATCCATCCTCCTTCTCGCTTACCAATGAGAAAGCGGACGAACAACCCATCCGTTGGCAGTTTTATTAACCATTCCATGAGCATTGCACTATTTACTAGTCAGGTATTTAGTCAAATTAAAAGGGATACTTCAGTTATGCTTGTCTATGATCGAGAAACTGTGCTCCAAGTCGTCCATAACCGCGGATACGGCTTTTAGAAAGATTTACCCTACAGGGGTGCACAAATAGCAACACACACTCGGTCAACCTCGGAAAAACCAACTCAAAACCCAACGAGGCATTCACGACAAAGCGATCACAGGATTCATAAAATATTTCAGGGGGCTACCCCACTAAGCTACCCGCAACGAAGTTGGCCGGCTCCGGAACGGACCCAGGGTTTGTGACGACGGCTGTAAACGACTGGGAACCCGAAAATATGACTGCGCTTGTCGATACCGCGAAAACGTGGCGCGATCCAAAACAGTACAGGTGCTCCACGCACAATCTTAAATAAAGCGGTAAACATGGCATAAGTACAAGATAGTAAAATAAATCCCCAAACTATTTTGTTGCCCCAAGAAATAGAAATGAATCAAGCTCTGTCTCAGGGGGGTCCATAAGGCCTCCCGGATGTGGATAGTGCGAATAGTCAATGAACAGGAATCAAGTACTCGGGGTCCTACGGGACACAAGTGAGCATGAAAAACCAAATAGCAGATATTGCTCACCGGTGCCGCTTTCATTAGTTATCCTATTACTACTCAGGTTAAGTTGTTTAGGTACCTCGTTATTGAACAGACACTCACATACCCTACACATGCAGTTCTATGACTCACATGGCTCAAACAACTCCTGTAGTAATGGCTCATAGGATGGAGGAACAAGCTTCAGTAGGGTTTAAAAATAAAGGCTACGTAGTACTTGGGATTCAATTTACTGCAATCGCGACTCAATGATGCAATAATAAGATAGAGGCAATAGGTACTATATGTATGCAAGCATGTGGTAGTGCTTACATGGCAGCTCAGTTGAAGCGAGAGACGGATCTGGGTAGTACTCCTGGGATTCCTGATATTTCCCCTGCTCGGCGTCTATTCGAAAGAAGAACCAAACAAACAAGGGCCAACATAAATAAAGTGCACAAGCATATAAATAAAATGCGACAAGCAAACAAGCATGCCATGATGAATGATGCACAATTTACATGGCAATAAAGTAGCATGGCATGGGTGAGGTGTGGGGTACAAGAATAAAGCATTTTTATTAAGTTTTAGTCAAGTTTTATTGCAGTAAACAGTTCTAATTTTTAATAATGACATGTTGCATGCTTCAATTCAGAAAAGGACGGCATAAACAGAATGGTCTCGTCGCGCTGATCAATTTAGACATATTATTTGTCAAATTTGGAGTTATAGAATTCAAGTTATTAATTAATTAAGAAAAGGCATTTTTATTGCAATTAAACAATTTCGAAAATTTTCAATTAGTCAAACATTAATTTGGATGGCAGATTTGAAATCCTCACATTTTTCTGATTCAAAAACATATATCATTTGTATTATTTGGATAAGTCAATTAAAATATATTAATTTCTGGATTTTAAAACATTTTAACAATTTCTGGAAAATATTTTTGTTAAACAGAGAAAGAGCCGAGACTTTTTACACTCAGAGGAAGCTAGCCGCTGACGCTGACAGGTGGGCTAGCCGCTGACTCAGCACAGGTGGGGCGCAGCGGGCTGCGCGGGGCTTTTCTCACCGCGGGATCAGCCAGCTGCGGGGGATGACAAGTGGGACCTGCGGGCATGCGGACCCACACGCAGGCGCGCCAGCGGGGGGCCTGCCATGTGGGGAATCCGAGGGAGCGCTGGTTGAGGCTCCTCCAACCACGGGGGTCTTTTTGCAAAAAAAACGGGGGAGGCTGACTGGTGGGTCTACAGGGCCGCAGAGGGACTTGCGTGTGATCGACAGAACTTGCGGGGGGCTTTCTGCAAAACCGCTGCAGCTGCTATTAACTGAACCCGGTCGTTCCGATGGCGGCGATGTTTTCCGGCCGGATTGGCGGCTAAACGGCGGCAAATTTCGCCATGCCGTAAAAAGGGAAACTGAAGAGGGATGCTCGGGCTACGATTTTCATTCAGCAAGTGCGCGCGGGGGTGGACCACATCGGCCGGAAAACGCAAAGGAACAGAGGGGCTTTCAAGCGCTGCTGCTGCTGTCGTTTGCTGCTATCGCGTTGCTGACTGAACTTGAATACGGTGCTATACTGAATCATGGGGAAAACTAGATGAGCGTGCGAAGTGGTGCCCGGCAACGACGACGATGATTGAGTGGAGGAGTAGATGCTGGAAGGAGGGTAAGGGGAGGTAGTGCTCACCTCGACCGATTCTCACGGGAGTTGGGGCCAGGAAGGCTGTAGTGCGGCCGAGACGGGTAGGACGCAGCGGCGCTCGGTTCTGTCGGGAAGTAGACGCGGTCGACTCCCCTTGCGCTGTTCTAGCCTCCCTGCTGTAGTGGGCTTGAATCAGCACACGACAACGAAGCTCCTCCTCTCCTCTGGTGCTGTCTAAGACTCAAGAGCAGATGCGTGCCTCGCAGCGGCCATGGCAGGTAGGCAGTGGAGAACGAGGGGAAAAACGGGCGACGCAAGCTAGGGTTTCCAGGGGCTCGGGAGAGGATAAGAAGGAGGAAGTGCTGACGCAAAAAAAAATAACGGGGGTGACGGCCACCTGCTCGCTGCCGTCAACCCACAGAGAGAAAGAGGAAGCTACGGAGAAGAAGAACAGGAACGGCGTCGTGTTCGTTTGTCCCGAAACGATGCGGTCGGCGAAGGAAGGTTTGGGCCGGGGGGTTGGGCTCCTTCTGTTGCTGCGGTCTGCTGCTTTGCTTGGGCTGCGAGGCCCAGCTGCTGGCTATCTGCTGCTGCAAGCTGAGGCTCATAAAAAAACGCTGCAGCTTTTGTTTTCAGCAAAAGGACAGATGCTTCCCAGGTTAGAATCAAAGGCCATCACTCGAATTGGAGAAAGGATCGCAAGTTTTAGGGCATATGATTTCTACACGCCAAGATTCAAAAGATTTCAAAAGAGAGAAAGGAAGAGAGTTTTATGGACTTGCATGAATTAATCTTGGCCTTGTTTGTGAAAACAAACTAGCCTCAAAACAAAGAATTCCCACATCCCTCAATTAATTTATGCTTCGTAGAAACCAAGCCTCAAACAGAGTTTCATTTAATCATGAGAGTATTGAATAGTAAGGTCTATATAGTGGGTATGTTCCACTATGTGTTACATGACCCCATCAAGTCAGGTAACCTCACAGTTAAATAGAGACATGATTTGAAAAAATAAATATGGCTTCTACTACCACATACCCTGTAAAGGTGACCCGGAAGATTTCCATAGGAATGTTGTGAGAACAACATGTATCAAGGTATGGGAGAATGTAGACAAAAGATAAGAACCATACCCATTGTCAGGATCTAGAGTTAAATTCCCAAGGAGATTCAAATACTCATGTTTGATTAGTAAGGTGGAGGTGAAGAAGGAAAATAAGTGTTGGTGGTAAAAGTGGATGGTGGAGTCTGAGAAAAGAGATGCCCCCATATCCACTTGGGCATTTAACAATTCATCAAGATCCAAAAACAATATCTCAAGAGGCAAAAATACAGTTAATGGTGCATATGAGATAAAACCAAAAGAAAAGGTTTTATATGATGCTCAAATGCAAGGTGGCATGATGACATGAGCATGATATAATTATGATGCAACAGTTATATGTAGGAAGTAGCATTTTATTATTAGACCATGTAGCATTACAGATGTTAGACAGATGGGATGCTACAACTCTCCCCCACTAAACAGGAATCTCGCCCCGAGATTCTAGGAAGAAGAAGAAGAAGACATGAAGAGGGTAGGATACTTAGCACGGAGCTCATCCTCACGTTCCCAAGTGGCTTCATCAACGGAATGGTGCGACCATTGCACCTTGCAGAACTTGATGGACTTGTTGCGAGTCCTTCTTTCTGCGACTTCTAGGATTTTTGTGGGGTGTTCTTGATAAGACAGATTTTCTTGGAGATTGATGAGTTCATGGTCCACGGTCCTGCCGGGATCCTTGAAGCACTTCTTGAGTTGAGAGATATGGGAAACATCATGGACCTTGAGTTTTTCAGGGAGCTCAAGAGCATAAGCGACTTCTCCTCTTCTTCCACGAACTTTGAAAGGACCAATGTATCTTGGAGCCAGCTTTCCTTTGATACCAAACCGGTGCGTGCCTCTCATGGGAGTGACACGAAGGTAAACGAGATCACTAGGGACATACTCCATGTCTGTGTGCTTTCTGTCATAGTTGCTCTTCTGGCGACTTTGAGCAACCTTCAGGTTTTCAAGAATGATGTGAACCTTCTCCTCCGCTTGAGTTACAATGTCGGGGCCAAACAATGTTCTTTCACCTGCGCCCGACCAACCAATCAGAGTTCTGCATTTGCGGCCATAGAGAACCTCAAATGGTGCCATCTTTAGACTCTTCTGGAAGCTATTGTTGTAAGAGAACTCAGCATAAGGAAGGCATTCTTCCCATTTCATGCCGAAAGAGATGACGCAAGCACAAAGCATATCTTCCAGAATCTGATTGATCCTTTCAACTTGTCCTTGCGACTGAGGGTGGTAAGCTGTGCTGAAGTTCAACTTTGTTCCCAAAGCATTTTGGAAACTTCCCCAGAACTTGGAAGTGAAGATGCTTCCACGGTCCGAGCTGATCTCAAGAGGAACCCTATATAGAGAGACAACTATGTTGATATAGAGCTCAGGCAACTGAATTGCAGAAATTGTTTCCTTGACAGGAAAGAAGTGAGCCACTTTAGAAAGCCTGTCGATGACAACAAAGATTGCATTGTTGCCCTTCCGCGACCTTGGAAAACAAGTTATGAAGTCCATCTCTACTTTCTCCCATTTCCATTCCGGAGGCTTCAATGGCTATAGAAGACCGGAAGGTTTCTGATGGACAGCTTTAACTCTGCGGCAGACATCACACTCCGAGACATACTTGGCACAATCTTGTTTCAACCTAGGCCACCAATACTGTGT
The DNA here is from genome assembly GCA_910589775.1 of Avena eriantha. NCBI lineage: Eukaryota > Viridiplantae > Streptophyta > Magnoliopsida > Poales > Poaceae > Avena > Avena eriantha. Next base: position 522,202,051 of record OU342742.1, on the reverse strand, counting down.
TTTCAAGTCCATGTACATCTTTGTGCTGCCAGGATGGATAGAAAGAACAGAATCATGCGCCTCCTTAAGAACTTGCTCTCTCAAACCCGGGTAGTTCGGGACAAACATCCGGTGTTTAAAGAAAAGAGCGCCTTGGTCGTCGACGTGGAAGGACTCATACTTCGGAAGCTGAATGTTGGAGATGATCTTTTTAGTGTAAGGATCATCGAGTTGAATGGAGCGAACCTTTTCTTCCAAGAGAGGGGACGCCAGAAGGTTCAGAAGATACCCTTGATCCACAATTTCAAGGTTGAGCTGGCGGAATTCCTCGCACAAGAGAGGCTGTTGTTCTTCCACCATGAGGTTGTTGACATAAGCTTTTCGGCTGAGAGCATCGGCCATGACATTAGCTTTGCTCGGTGATTGTCAGATCGAAATCGTTAATTGCTTCAATCCACCTCCTCTAACGAAGGTTGAGATCAGGTTGTGTGAAGATATACTTCAGACTCTTGTGATCAGAGAAGATCTCACTACGGTTGCCAAGCAAGTAGTGCCTCCATACTTTCAAAGAAAAGACAACTGTTGCGAGTTCGAGGTCATGTGTTGTATAGTTGAGCTCATGAATTTTCAACTGACGAGAGGCATATGCAACGACTTGCTTTTCTTGCATGAGGACCGCACCCAATCCTTGCAAAGAGGCGTCATAGAATATCTGGAAAGGCTTTGATGTATCTAGAGGAATCAAGACTGGTGTGGAAGTGAGCTTCTCTTTGAGTGTTTCAAAGCTTCTTGGCATGCAGGAGACCAAAGGTATTTCTTGCCTTTCTTGAGGAGATCGGTAAGAGGCTTCACAATCTTCGAGAAGTTCTGAACGAAGTGACGACAGTAACTAGCCAAACCAAGGAAACTCCGGACTTCTTTGACATTTTTGGGTGGAAGCCAGTCAATAATTGTTCGAACAGTTTCTGGGTTGACGGCAATGCCCTTAGCAGAGATGACGTGACCAAAATAGGTGACTTCAGGCAGCCAGAACTCACACTTGGAGAACTTTGCATACAGGCGGTTCTCACGAAGCTTGTTTAGGACACACCGAAGGTGTTCTTCATGTTCTTCCTTTGACTTAGAATAGACTAGAATGTCATCCAGATAGACCACGACGAACTTATCAAGATACTCCATGAAAACCGAGTTCATAAGCCTCGAGAAGGTGGCAGGTGCATTGGTGAGACCGAAGGACATGGCCATGTACTCATACAGGCCATAGCGGGTGGTGAAAGCTGTTTTGGGAACATCTTCCTTGCGGATCTTGATTTGATGATATCCACTTCTCAAGTCAAGCTTAGAGAATACCATAGCTCCAGCTAGATGATCGAAGAGATCATTAATCCGCAGAAGGGGATATTTATTCTTGATGGTTTTAGCATTGAGAGCCCGATAGTCAACACAAAGTCTATCAGTCTTGTCTCGCTTCTTCACAAAGATGGTTGGGCTACCCCAAGAATAAGTGCTGTGCTGAATGAAACCCAACTTCTCTTATTCATCAAGCTGACGTTTGAGTTCAGCCAACTCAGCAGGACCCATTATATAAGGCTGCTTGGAGATAGGAGCGGTTCTAGGTTCAAGCTCAATCACAAACTCGACCTCTCGATCAGGAGGCATACCTAGCAACTCTTCAGGAAAAACATCTAGGAACTCACGAACTACCGGAACACTCTGAATAGCCTCCAAAGCATCATCATTTAGAGCTGCCAAAGAGTAAAGTTGAATTGCAGGAGTCAGACTTGGAGAATAGACTATATGGCCTTCAAGAATTTTCAGAGAAACCGAGCGTTTAGCACAATCAATCATAGCTGCATTTGCTGTTAACCAATCCATGCCCAAGATAACATCAATGTCAGAATTGCCCAGAATAATTAAGGAAGCCGAGAACGAAGAACCACCAATCTCAATTTGATTGCCGTGGCTGATTTTAGAAGCCCTCATGTTTGATCCAGGAGATTGCACCATGAGGAGAGTTGGTAAAGCATCAGAAGGTAACCCATTACTCTCCACAAACTTGTATGACATGAATGAATGTGATGCACCAGAATCAAATAAAACTCGTGCAAGAACTGAGTTAACAGGAAGCATACCCATCACAACTCCAGGTGCATGCTCATCTTGAGCGACGTTGACACAGTTGGCACGAGCAACAGTGGACCTGGGCTTGGTGTTGATGTTGAGAGCCCGAGGTGGAGGTGCACGAACCATAGAAGAACTTGCTGCAGGCCTTGGAGGTGGTGGAGGAAGAGCTTTGTTGTTCATGGGACAACTCCAGTGTTGATGCCCAGTGTTCCCACAAGTGTAGCAAGCACCAGGTGGACGTGGAGCAGCGTAGCCAGGGACTCCGCCAGGCGCTCCAGGGTAGTTGTGGTTGTAGCCCCTAGGAGCCGTGGTGAAGGAGTTTGGTGGCCTTGCCGCGTAGCTTGAAGGTCTTGGTGGAGCCGGGAGTGGCGATGCGGTATTAGGAACCCACATGCGGCACTTAGAAGGAGCTGTCATAGCTGAAGAGCTTACTGCGTCACGGCTGTGTTTCTTGGACTCCTCAAACACTTGCCTACTTGCTTCCTCCTATAGAGTTGTATGTTGGAGTTCTAGAAAAGACCCCGGCCTTGCATGAGTGATTGCATATTTGATAGATGCATTGAGCCCTTTCCTGAACCTCTTTTGATTCTTCTTGTCATCAGAGATCTCATCGCCACCATACCGAGAAAGATTCATGAAGTTTCTGATATAGGTATTGACATTGTCATTGCCCTGCTTGAGGTTGAGAAACACTTCCTTCATCCTTTCCATGACAATTTCTGACAGATATTGCTCTTTGAAAGCGCCAGTGAACTGCTCCCAAGTAGGCTGAAAACCAGAGTGGTTTTCCTTCAAGTAATTCTCCCACCATAGAGCTGCGTCTCCCTTCAGAAGGCGAGTGGCACATTTTACCCATTCTTGCTCAGGAACATCAGCAGTCATCAGCAACCTTGACATCTCACGCAGCCAATCATTAGTGTCCAGTGGCTGATCAGACACCTCAAAGTGGCGCGGGTTGAACTTTAGAAAACTCTTGATGTCTCCTCGCTTGGGAGGTGGAGGTAGCGGAACAAACTCATTCCTCCTGACACTTTCTTCAAAGCGTTGCTGGTTCTGTTCCATTGTTCTCAAGGCATTAGCAATACTTGCCAACGCAGCCCCCAGTTTAGGTGGTATGTCCTCCTCAGAACGGCTTGGTGGTGCCATCCTGTGATTGATATAAAACTCAAGTCAGTACCATAATGGAGAATAATAATAATCCAAAATAGTACCAAAATGGAATTAACCAGGATTAGAGGATACAAATTACTAAGATGATACTAAAATATCAACAAAGTTCAAAGCACCTAGAAGATATTAATCATAACGCACATGACTGAACAAGGAGTGTGGTACATAAAGCTACCAAAGAAAAAATTTCCGCAAATTTCTGCATTAAAATACCACTATATGCGCAAAACCACTTAACGAATCAAGATTAGTAACTCTACCGATTCAATATACAAGAGCGAATGATAAAGTAGTGGTATGGTCGCGACTCCATCCCGCACTCAAATCATTACTCCGCACATGAATAAGTAAAACACATATCCCAAATTTCTTCCTTCTTAAGATGAACCTAAAGATTAGCAACTACGGAAACAAACACCCCTAACAAGATAGCGTCGGATAACAAAGAGTAAGATAGATCGCGCCGGTATACAACGAATCAGATAGATCACGTCGGTTTACAAAGGCCTGTCGGTATGGAATGTACCAACAATTGATAACCAAAAGGCAGATAGCGATAACAAGTTGGATGCAATAGATAGACAAGGAATTCACACACACACACACAACCTATGGTACTACAGAACCCAGAACACGTGAATCCTAGTTTGAATTTTGGAAGAGGATTGAAAACGTTACACTTCCTTACCAAAAAAGGGTGGGTGGGTGGGTAAGAAGAAAAATGAAAGCAATCCTACTCTCACGTTTTGTTTTTCCCTAGTATACATAGCTACCAAAATATTTGCTAGACTGACAACGACCATTCGGCTGAGACCCTGAAAAGGCGGAATGGCTCTGATACCAATTTGTAACAACCTCGGACCCTACGCTCTAAGCTCAAGCCTGGATGAACCGGAAGTGGTTAAAATATTATAGCAGGGGCCCAGGGGCCACCCACGTGTAGACGCGTCGGCCGTCCTAACCACTTCCAAGACATCGGCACAAGAGCGAGCGGCGTAGGCAACATGCGAAGAGATCAAATACATACACAAGTGAGTATGTATGCAAGCTACCTTACAACAGTTCTCAGAGCCATTCCATCTAAAAGAAATAGAAATATTGCAACGCCATACGACAAGATCCAAATATCCTAGATAGATATAATAGTGTAGGATAACTCCTCATACATCAAACATCAGAGTATCAAGCGGAAGCGGGAAACAAGATCCGAGTACGGACAAGAAGCAAATCGTCATAAGATGCCACATAAGTAAGCACATCCTGCCCACAGATCTCGCGGATCCCCATCCCCGGAATCTCCACACCGCGTGATCGTTGCCGACATCATCTGTCTCCTCCACCTAGTATCCATCTTGCGAATACACCTGTTCATCTGAATCAAACAATTTATCGTGTGAGACCCTAGGGGTACTCAGCAAGTCTTTATGCCTCTAAAGGGGACATAACCTGGGGTGACGCAATTGCAGCAAAAGATAACACTAACAAGTCTATAGATACTCGCTAACCATCCGCCTAACCAATGATAGACGGATGTCCGTTAATTAGAAACAACAGTTATAACAACATATAGTAACAAATCCATCCTCCTTCTCGCTTACCAACGAGAAAGCGGACGAACAACCCATCCGTTGGCAGTTTTATTAACCATTCCATGAGCATTGCACTATTTACTAGTCAGGTATTTAGTCAAATTAAAAGCGATACTTTAGTTATGCTTGTCTATGATCGAGAAACTGTGCTCCAAGTCCTCCATAACCGCGGACACGGCTTTCAAAAAGATTTACCCTGCAGGGGTGCACAAATAGCAACACACACTCGGTCAACCTCGGAAAAACCAACTCAAAACCCAACGAGGCATTCACGACAAAGCGATCACAGGATTCATAAAATATTTCAGGGGGCCACCCCACTAAGCTACCTGCAACGAAGTTGGCCGGCTCCGGAACGGACCCAGGGTTTGCGACGACGGCTGTAAACGACTGGGAACCCGAAAATATGACTGGGCTTGTCGATACCGCGAAAACGTGGCGCGATCCAAAACAGTACAGGTGCTCCACGCACAATCTTAAATAAAGCGGTAAACATGGCATAAGTACATGCTAGTAAAATAAATCCCCAAACTATTTTGTGGCCCCAAGAAATAGAAATGAATCAAGCTCTGGCTCAGGTGGGTCCATAAGGCCTCCCGGATGTGGATAGTGCGAATAGTCAATGAACAGGAATCAAGTACTTGGGGTCCTACGGGACACAAGTGAGCATGAAAAACCAAATAGCAGATATTGCTCACCGGTATCGCTTTCATTAGTTATCCCATTACTACTCAGGTTAAGTTGTTTAGGTACCTCGTTATCCAACAGACACTCACATACCCTACACATGCAGTTCTACGACTCACATGGCTTAAACAACTCCTGTAGTAATGGCTCATAGGATGGAGGAACAAGCTTCGTTGGGGTTTAAAAATAAAGGCTACGTAGTACTTGGGATTCAATTTAATGCAATCGTGACTCAATGATGCAAGAATAAGATAGAGGCAATAGGTACTATATGTATGCAAGCATGTGGTAGTGCTTGCCTGGCAGCTCAGTTGAAGCGAGAGACGGATCTGGGTAGTACTCCTGGGATTCCTGATATTTCCCCTGCTCGGCGTCTATTCGAAAGAAGAACCAAACAAACAAGGGCCAACATAAATAAAGTGCACAAACATATTAATAAAATGCGACAAGCAAACAAGCATGCCATGATGAATGATGCACAATTTACATGGCAATAAAGTAGCATGGCATGGGTGAGGTGTGGGGTACAAGAATAAAGCATTTTTATTAAGTTTTAGTCAAGTTTTATTGCAATAAACAGTTCTGATTTTTAATAATGACATGTTGCATGCTTCAATTCAGAAAAAGGAAGGCATAGATAGAACATGCTCGTCGCGCTGATCGATTTAGACATATGATTTGTCAAATTTGGAGTTATAGAATTCAAGTTATTAATTAATTAAGAAAAGGCATTTTTATTGCAATTAAACAATTTCGAAAATTTTCAATTAGTCAAACATTAATTTGGATGGCATATTTGAAATCCTCAGATTTTTCTGATTCAAAAACATATATCATTTGTATTATTTGGATAAGTTAATTAAAAGATATTAATTTCTGGATTTTAAAACATTTAAACAATTTCTGGAAAATATTTTTGTTAAACAGAGAAAGAGCCAAGACTTTTTACACTCAGAGGAAGCTAGCCGCTGACGCTGACAGGTGGGCCAGCCGCTGACTCAGCACAGGTGGGGCGCAGCGGGCTGCGCGGGGCTTTTCACACCGCGAGATCAGCTAGCCGCGGGGGATGACAAGTTGGACCCGCGGGCGTGCGGACCCACACGCGGGCGCGCCAGCGGGGGGCCTGCCACGTGGGGAATCCGAGGGAGCGCGGGTTGACGCTCCTCCAACCACGGGGGTCTTTTTGCAAAAAAAACAAGGGAGGCTGACTGGTGGGTCTACAGGGCCGCGGAGGGACTTGCGCGTGATCAACATAACTTGCGGGGGGCTTTCTGCAAAACCGCTGCAGCTGCTATTAACTGAACCCGGTCGTTCCGACGGCGGCGATGTTTTTCGGCCGGATTGGCGGCTAAACGGCGGCAAATTTCGCCATGCCGTAAAAAGGGAAACTGAAGAGGGATGCTCGGGCTACGATTTTCATTCAGCAAGTGCCTGCGGAGGCGGACCACATTGGCCAGAAAACGCAAAGGAACAGAGGGGCTTTCAAGCGCTGTTGTTGCTGCTGTCGTTTGCTGCTATCGGGTTGCTGACTGAACCTGAATGCGGTGCTATACTGAATCAAGGGGAAAACTAGATGAGCGTGCGCAGTGGTGCCCGGCAACGACGACGACGATTGAGCGGAGGAGTAGATGCTGGAAGGAGGGTAAGGGGAGGTAGTGCTCACCTCGACCGATTCCCGCGGGAGTTGGGGCAGGGAAGGCTGCAGCGTAGCCGAGACGGGTAGGACGCAGCGGCACTCGGTTCTGTCGGGAAGTAGACGCGGTCGACTCCCCTTGCGCTGTTCTGGCCTCCCTGCTGTAGTGGGCTCGAATCAGCACACGACAACGAAGCTCCTCTGCTCCTCCGGCGCAGTCTAAGACTCCAGAGCAAAGGCGTGCCTCGTGGCGGCCATGTCAGGTAGGCAGTGGAGAACGAGGGGAAAAACGAGCGACGCAAGCTAGGGTTTCCAGGGGCTCGAGAGAGGATAAGCAGGAGGAAGTGCTGACGCAAAAAAATAACGGGGGTGACGGCCACCTGCTCGCTGCCGTCAACCCACAGAGAGAAAGAGGAAGCTACGGAGAAGAAGAACAGGAACGGCGCCGTGTTCGTTTGTTCCGAAACGATACGGTCGGCGAAGGAAGGTCTGGGCCGGGGGGTTGGGCTCCTTATGTTGCTGTAGCCTGCTGCTTTGCTTGGGCTGCGAGGCCTAGCTGCTGGCTATCTGCTACTACAAGCGGAGGCTCAGAAAAAAACAAAACATTCCAGCTGTTGTTTTCAGCAAAAGGACAGATGCTTCCTAGGTTAGAATCAAAGGCCAGCACTCGAATCGGAAAAAGGATCGCAAGTTTTAGGGCATATGATTTCTACACGCCAAAATTCAAAAGAGTTCAAAAGAGAGAAAGGAAGAGAGTTTTATGGACTTGCATGAATTAATCTTGGCCTAGTTTGTGAAAACAAACTAGCCTCAAAACAGAGAATTCCCACATCCCTCAATTAATTTATGCTTCATAGAAACCAAGCCTCAAACATAGTTTCATTTAATCATGAGAGTATTGAATAGTAAGGTCTATATAGTGGGTATGTTCCACTATGTGTTACATGACCCCATCAAGTCAGATAACCTCACAATTAAACAGAGACATGATTTGAAAAAATAAATATGGCTTCTACTGCCACATACCCTTTAAAGGTGACCCGGAAGATTTCCATAGGAATGTTGTGAGAACAACATGTATCAAGGTATGGGAGCATGTAGACAAAAGAGAAGAACCAAACCCATTGTCAGGATCTAGAGTTAAATTCCCAAGGAGATTCAAATACTCATGTTTGATTAGTAAGGTGGAGGTGAAGAAGGAAAATAAGTGTTGGTGGTAAAAGTGGATGGTGGAGTCTGAGAAAAGAGATGCCCCCATATCCACATGGGCATTTAACAATTCATCAAGATCCAAAAACAATATCTCAAGAGGCAAAAATACAGTTAATGGTGCATATGAGATAAAACCAAAATAAAAGGTTTTATATGATGCTCAAATGCAAGGTGGCATGATGAAATGAGCATGATATAATTATGATGCAACAATTATATGTAGGAAGTAGCATTTTATTATTAGACCATGTGGCATTAAAGATGTTAGACAGATGGGATGCTACAGTTGGCGAGTGCGTCCGCCTCTTCATTGCTTTCGCGACCTATGTGCCGCAGCTCGCAACTGTCGAAATCCCCTTCGAGTGTGTCGTAGAGGTCGCGGTAGGTGATCATGTTATCGTTCAGTGCGTCGCACTCGTGCATTGTCTGGTTGACGACCAGCTTGGAGTCGCCTTATATTATGAGCCTCTTGGCGCCGTAGGCTTTTGCCATCCTCATCCCATGTAGCAGGGCCTCGTATTCAGCTTCGTTGTTGGAGGCGGTGAACTGCATTTGTAGGATGTATTTCAGCTTGACCCCCTAGGGCGATGTCAGTATGACACCTGCGCCAGCTCCGTCCTTCCGCTTGGATTCGTCGAAGTGCATTGTCCAGAGGTAGGACATATCTTGTTTTTCGGGGAGCTGGTTCTCCATCCAGTGCACGAGGAAGTCAGGGAGAACTTGCGACTTAATTGTGTCGCGTTTTTCATATGTGATGTCTCGTGGAGACAGTTCGATTCCCCAAAGTGTGACTCGCCCGGTGGCATCGGGATTGTTGAGGATGTGTCCAAGCGGGGCGTCGTTGACTACCACGATTGGGTGTTCTTGGAAGTAGTGGCACAGCCGGCGGTCCGTCATGAAGACGCCGTACGCCAGTTTCTGCTAGTGCAGGTACCGCTGTTTTGTTGGCGTACGTACCTCGCTGAGGTAGTAGACTGGGCGCTGTACCCCATGGACCTTGTTTTCATCGGCTCGTTCGACTACAAGCACTGTGCTTACCACCTGGTTGGTGGCGGAGATGTATAGCAACAATGGTTCCCTTTCTCGTGGGGTCACCAGTACTGGCGAAGTGGATAGCAGGCACTTGAGGTCTTCGAATGCTTCTTGTGCCTCATTGGTCCCCTTCGAGTGTGTCGTAGAGGTCGCGGTAGGTGATCATGTTATCGTTCAGTGCGTCGCACTCGTGCATTGTCTGGTTGACGACCAGCTTGGAGTCGCCGTATATTATGAGCCTCTTGGCGCCGCAGGCTTTTGCCATCCTCATCCCATGTAGCAGGGCCTCGTATTCAGCTTCGTTGTTGGAGGCGGTGAACTACATTCATAGGATGTATTTCAGCTTGACCCCCTAGGGCGACGTCAGTATGACACCTGCGCCAACTCCGTCCTTCTGCTTGGATCCGTCGAAGTGCATTGTCCAGAGGTAGGACATATCTTGTTTTTCGGGGAGCTGGTTCTCCATCCAGTGCACGAGGAAGTCAGGGAGAACTTGCGACTTAATTGTGTTGCGTTTTTCATATGTGATGTCTCGTGGAGACAGTTCAATTCCCCAAAGTGTGACTCGCCCGGTGGCATCAAGATTGTTGAGGATGTGTCCAAGCGGGGCGTCGTTGACTACCACGATTGGGTGTTCTTGGAAGTAGTGGCACAGCCGCCGGTCCGTCATGAAGACGCCGTACGCCAGTTTCTGGTAGTGCAGGTACCGCTGTTTTGTTGGCATAAGTACCTCGCTGAGGTAGTAGACTGGGCGCTGTACCCCATGGACCTTGTTTTCATCGGCTCGTTCGACTACAAGCACTGTGCTTACCACCTGGTTGGTGGCGGAGATGTATAGCAACAATGGTTCCCTTTCTCGTGGGGTCACCAGTACTGGCGAAGTGGATAGCAGGCACTTGAGGTCTTCGAATGCTTCTTGTGCCTCACCCATCCGACTAATAAATTGACTGAGGGCCGCGATTCGCCCAGCCAGTTGCTGGACACCCCTTATGTTTTTCGGCTTCTCCATGGCCAGTATGGCTTTTATTTTCTTCTTGTTTGCCTCGATTCCTCTCGCGGAGATGAGATACCCGAGTAGTTGCCCAGATGGTACGCCAAAGGCGCATTTGTCCGGATTGAGCTTGATCCGATAGCGGTCGAGGTTGGCGAAGGTTTCGCGCAAATCGTCGATTAGTGAGGCTTCCACTTTGGTCTTGATTACTATGTCGTCGACTTAGACTTGAATGTTGCGACCAAGCTGGTTCTTGAGGCAAGCCTGCATGCACCGCTGGTAGGTGGCTCCTGTGTTCTTTAGCCTGAAGGGCATTGTGTTGTAGAAGAACACACCAAAAGGCGTTGTAAACGCTGTTTTTTCTTGGTCTTCCTCCTTCATTCGAATCTGGTTATAGCTTGAGTAGGCGTCGAGGAAGCAGATGCGCTCGCATCCCACGGTGGAGTCGATGATCTGGTCAATTCGTGGTAACGGGAAGTGGTCCTTTGGGCAGTTCTTATTCAAAGAGGTGAAGTCCACGCACATCCGTAGGATATCCGTGTCCTTTTTTGGTACTAGCACCGTGTTGGCGAGCCAAGTGCTTTCCTTGATCTCGCATATGAATTTGGCATCGAGGAGTCTGTTGATCTCCATTCCGACTGCCTTTGCTCTTGGCTCAGATAATCGCCGATTGTTTGCTTGACTGGCCTTGCGTCTAGGTTGACGTTGAGTGCATGCTCGGAGAATTCCCTAGGAACTCCTGGCATGTCCGCTGGACACGAGGCGAAAATTTCCTAGTGCTCACGGAGGAATTCGACGAGCGCGAGTTCCTATGCGGGACTCAAGTTGTTGGCGATGAGGGCCATCTTGGTGGGATCCGATGGGTGGACCTGAACTTTCTTTGTGTGCACCGATGAGTCGAAAGATAGATCGGGCGAACTTGGCCGGCACAGGGGAGGCAGACTGTTGTCTGTCGACTCCTTTAGTCTCGCGAGTTCTTCCTGCATGCCGAAGGACTGGGAAATTCTGTTGAATTCCCTATCGCAACCGGCGGATCTCTCGAAGCTCCCGTTGACTGTGATGACGCCATTAGGACCTGGCGATTCGCAATTTCCATCAGGTGGTCGATGGTTTTGGGCTTTGAATGGCCCAACTCCTCCCTAATCTCTATGCGACGCACGCCACCGTTGAACGCGTCAATTGCGCGATCCTCCGAGATGTTCTCTGCAGAGTTCTTGATGATGGACCACCTTTGGATGTAGGAGCATAGCGATTCGCCCGATCTTTGCTGGCAGCATCTCAGCTCTTTGATTGATGCGGGCCGTTTGTATGTGCCCTTGAAGTTGCGTACGAAGCTGTAAACCAGCTCTTCCCAACTGCGAATGGATTCGCGTGGGAGGTTGTTGAGCCATGCTCGGGCGGCGCCTTGCAGCTGTAGCTGTAAGCATTGCATGGCCGTGCTTTGACTTCCGCCGTGGAGCCTGACGGAGGAGATGTGGTCCTCCAGCCAGATCTTCGGGTCCTGTAGGTCGTCAAACTTCGGGTTCTCCGACGGGAGTTTAAACCCCTTGGGCATTCGCTTTTGCCTGATGGCCCTACTCAAGCATCTGGCACCACAGAGCTCCACATCTTCGTCTTCTGAGTCAGTCGACCGAGCATGTCGTGCCCTTGATTTGTCGATCTTGCGCTGCGTGAGGTCATCGCGCACATCATAGTCGTGGTCGCGTCGCCGTGAGCGGCGACGTCGAGACAGGTCGTGACTGTCGTTGCTAGATGAGGGCGAGGAGTAGCGCTTTGCTAGCACTTTTCTTTTTTTTGGCTCCGGTGTTGGCTCCTTGTCGAGGGCAGCCTCGATTAGTCCGAAGCCCGCGATCATAGATCGGTGCATGGCGGCTCGGGGATCTCCAGCTGGCGGCTGGTTGTTGAGGAGGTACATGGTGGCTGCTGTCACCGCAGCATGCGGCGTCTTGGGGACCACATTGCCCCGTGTATCGACTATCATAGAGCTGATGTCTAGGACCTTTGCAGCTTCTATGCGTTCTTGCTCGGTGAGATGGGCCATCCGGGATCGCCTCTTGTTTGCGATGTACTCGTTGCCCTTTGAGGAGGATCCTCCGTGGGAGGAGAGCTCAGCACGACGAAGGCTCGACTCGTCTGCCGCCTTTTTGCGTGCCTCGAGTTGCACGATTGTTTGCACTTGGCGCTTGAATTCTTCCTTCAGGAGCCAATGGTAGCCCACTAGCAGTTCTTGCGGAGATTCGAAGGGTAGGGTTGCCTCGTAAGGCATCACGGCAACGAGCCCACTCTTGTTCGTTGAGCCTGATCACGACGCGTTTGCCGGTTTGCTTGTTTATTATAGTTGGAGGTTCGATTGCTCCTCCGTTGTTGACGGGGGTGCCGTTGCCGCCGTTAGGAGGGTCGGTTTCGTTGCCACGGTTGCCCATGTTGTCGCGGTTGGCAGAGGTGTCGCCTGCGTTGATGACGGCGCACATGAAGTGATTGGGCAAGCTTCTGCTCCCTCAACTCTCAGATCCGGAGCCGTAGGCCCCATCTTCAGTTGCCAGATCGCTCAGATCAGATTCGCGACTGCTGTAGTTGACAGTATTCTCGACTGTTGTCGGGGCGTTGAGCTCACTGAGGGTGTCGATCGATGGAGGGAACCACGATATTGGAGCAATCGATGGTACCGTCGGTTGATCAGGCATGTGAAGCGTGCCCATGTGACCAACTTGGAAGCGGAAGCTCCCGATTAACAGGCTGATTCCGTCGCCCACAGACTCGAAAGCTGGGCGAGTGGCCGACGTGTGGACAGTGAAGTCGAACGCGCCGTAGAGCTGGTAGATCTCCGCTGTTGCGGAGTTGTAGATCGCGGTTGATGGGGCCGAAGAAGCCACAACATCAGCACTCCCAATTCCCACAGACGACGCCAGTTGGCGAGGGTTTAACTCATCAATGCCCATTGTTATGGACTTGGGTTTTGGAGAAGGAGGGAGCGCTGGAGACATCTATCGGCTAGCAAACAAGCACACATGGGTCTCGAAGATTTACCCAGGTTTAGGCCTCGTTGAGGTCCCTACTCCTGCTTGTCTGGTCGTGGAATTATCATAGGAATCGAGGATTACAATGGTGCGCAGATGCAATCTAGCGAGGGTTGTGAAAACTAGGGTTGCGTGTGTCCTCCTTGTCGCCCCCTCCTAGCCTTTATATAGATAGGCTAGGTCTCGGGTAGCAAAGCGAGTCGGTTACAAGTTAGGGTTTTCCCCTTTGAACTTTCTACCTTTAGCTTCTTCTTGTTCTGCAAGCAATCAAGAGTCCGTAGGTTACTCAAGTTCCTCATTTGGGCCTTGGTGACACCGTGGGCCTCTACGTATTGAGGCCGTATATACCAAGCTCGAGTACCTGTAGGGCATACCCATGTTAGGGAGTGTGAAGAAATGGTGCTGGGGAGGCTCCGTTATATAGGCTCGGCGAGGCGGCAAAGAAGCATGGGCGGAGCTCGTCGGTAACGCCGACACAGGGTGCTATCGGCGTGGGCAAGGTAGACGGACGGTGGGTGGTTCCCTGGCGGTCAGCTAGGGCTTAATGGCGGTGCTAGGGGCGGTGGATTGCGGTCAGGAGTGTCTCACGCTCTGAGTGACAGAGGCGGTGCTCGACGTGGTTCTCGATGGCTGTGGGTAGCGCGGCGGGGGTAAGGGCGTGTCTGGCATGGTGAGGTGGTCAAGACGGAGCGGCGCGCGCGGGATGTGGTCTGAGTGGCTTGTGGCGTGCTGTCGGGAACGGCGCTATCGCGTGCGCTGTGCATGGCGCAGAGGCGGTGGGCACGGGCGATGTGAGGTGATCCAGGGGCTTGCTGGGATTGAGGAGCGGACATGGGGCGAGTGGTGCTACTACGCCTACCTCCTAGACATGGCGAGAGAGAGAGGGGAGTGCTCCTGTGGCTTGGGCACGGTCGGCCGGCGATCATGGCCTCGGGGTGGCGCTGCACTGCTGTCCTAGGCCATTTGGTAGGTCTTTGATGGCCTGGTTGGGACTAGGGAGACAAGGATGGTTAATGGTAGACAAATGGCTTGACAAAATTTGATCAAAAACAGTATTAGTTAGGCATGTTTGATTCTGCTCTTAAGGTGTTCGACACAATGGCCGCATGAACTCAACTTTTGAATTTTGAACTGAATTTTGGTGGAGTTGTTAGTCACATGCTTAAGTATTTCTGGTTGCTAGTATTTGGCAAATTGAATTCATTTGAGGGGTTTTTGAAAAAGTGGGATCTAGACATTTGAACTAGATTCCATTTTCAAATGTCATTTTAAATTAGAGTTTGAATGTTTTTGTAAGATCACAAGGTGGGACTTGGTACATCTTAACTTGTACTAGCAAGGGGTGCAAATATCCACAATTGTTTCTGTTTGAATTTGAGTGCTAGGAACACCCAAAGTGTCCTAGTTGATTAAAATGGCCAAAGTGACCATTTCCATTTATTAATTCTATTTGAATTATTTTTCTTTGGATTTTTCTTGGGAATGATCTAGATGATGTGGAATTCATCTTAGAATCATTTTATTACCCTTAGAACAAACAATCATGGCAATTCAAATCAATTCCTATTTAATGCAACACACATATGCATGCTTAATTGTTTAAATGAGAAAAAGTTTTTGTTAGCCCTAAATTGGGTGATTTGGATCTTGATAACTTGGAGTAAAGTTTTGGGATGTTACAAACATTCCCCCCTTAAACAAAAATCTCGTCCCGAGATTTAAGAAAGAAAACTAGGAACTAAAGAGATCTAGAAACTCAGTCCTAATGTAATCTTCTCGCTCCCAAGTGGCTTCTTCTTCGGTATGGTTGCTCCATTGAATCTTGAGAATTTTGATACTCCGGGTCCTGGTGGTTCTGTAAGCTTCCTCCAGGATATGGATGGGCACTTCACGATACGTCAGATCCTTGTTGATATCAACAACTCGGTGATCGATGTTCTTGAAAACTTCGGTCTTCTCCGGCACTTCTAGGAATTTGCGAATTAACGAGATATGGAACACATTGTCGATGGAAGACATCTCCTCAGGCAGTTCCAGTTGATACGATACTTCTCCTCGGTGATTCAGAATCTTGAAGGTCCGATATCTCTCGGGGCTAACTTTCCTTTCAGACTAAAATGTTGCGTTCCTTTCAATGGCGAAACCTTGAGATACACAAAATCTCCGATATTGAAAGTCAGGTCTCTCCTTCTCTTGTCAGCATAACTCTTCTGTCTGGATTGGGTGGTCTTGAGGTGCTCACGGCCTTTGTGAACCTTCTCTTCGGCTTCTCGTAGGATGCCGGGTCTGAAAATCTGACTCTCTCCTAATTGCGACCAATTCAAAGGGGTACGACACTTTCTTCCATATACGAATTCAAATGGGGCCATTTGCAAACTGGCTTGATAACTGTTGTTGTATGAGAAATTCTGCGAAAGGCAGGCAATCTTCCCATTTTGATCCGTATTCTAACACACAAGCTCTCAACATATCCTCTAGGATTTGGTTGACTCTTTCAGTCTGTCCATCAATTTGCGGGTGATAAGTTGTGCTGAAATTCAACTTGGTTCCTAATCCTTCTTGAACTTTATGCCAAAATCGCGAGGTAAATTGGGTTCCTCGATCTGATACTATGCTCTTGGGGGTTCCATGCAAACTGACGATTCTAGCAATGTACAACTCTGCTGGCTTCGAACTCGGGTAGGTTGTCTTGACAGGTATAAAGTGAGCTACCTTGGACAGTCTATCAGCGATGTCCCAGATTGAGTCATTTCCCCTACTAGAAGTAGGCAAACCGGTGATAAAGTCCATTCCGACGGAATCCCATTTCCATTCTAGAATTTGACGCTTTGACAGATATCACACTTGGCGATGTAGCTTCCGATTTCTCTCTTCATCTTGTGCCACCAAAATTGCTCCTTCAAATCCTGATACATCTTTGTTCCTCCGGGGTGGATAGAATAAAGAGTATCATGAGCTTCTTATATGATAACTTGCTTCAGCTCCGAATCTGCTGGCACACAAATACGTCCTTTGTACCACATAACTCCTTCTTCGTCCTCGGTGAATCCAGGTACCTTTCCTGTACCAATACGACATTTGATTCCATCGATACTTTCATTTCCCGTCTGGGATTCCTTGATTTGGCTAACCAGAGTGGGTTGAAGTTCAATGCTAGCTAAAAATCCTTTGCTACTAGCTCAGTTCTAAACTGCTCCAACTCCTCATACAAACTTGGTTGCCTCTCCTTGATCATAGTGTTTAGCCTACACGGCAATCTGCTAAGAGCATCCGCTACCACATTGGCTTTGCCGAGGTGATAGTGAATGTCAAGGTCATAATCCTTGATTAACTCTATCCATCTCCTTTGCCTCATATTCAGATCCTTCTAAGTGAAAATATACTTCAAGCTCTTCTGATCTGAATAAATCTCACAGCGATTACCCATAAGGTACTGACGCCATGTCTTCAGTGCCAAAACTATGGCTGCTAATTCAAGATCATGGGTAGGGTAGTTCTGCTCATGCTGCTTCAGTTGTCGAGACAGATATGCGATGACTTTGCCTTCTTGCATCAATACACATCCGAGACCAATCTTGGATCATCACAATACACATCAAACGGCTTCTTGATATCTGGCATGATCAGTATTGGCGCTGAAATCAATCTCTTCTTGAGCTCTTAAAAACTTGCTTCACATTTGTCGATCCATTCAAACTTCTTGTCCTTCTTAAACAATTGGTTCATGGGTCTTGCGATGCTCGAAAATCCTTCTACGAACTTGCGGTAATATCCCGCTAATCGGAGAAATGCACGGACTTGGGTTTGAGTGGTTGGGGCTTCCCATTCTTCGACATCTTTGATCTTGGCGGGATCAACAGTGACTCCTCCGGCAGACATAGTATGTCCTAGGAATCCTACTTCTTTCAGCCAAAACTCACATTTGCTGAACTTGGCATATAACTGATTCTCTCTAAGGGTTTCAAGGATGATTCTCAGATGTTGCTCATTGTCTTCTTCTGACTTGGAGTAGATAAGGATATCGTCAATAAACACAACGACAAACTTATCTAGAAAATTCATAAAGATCTTATTCATGAGATTCATGAAATCAGAAGGGGCATTGGTTAATCCAAAATACATGACCGTATACTCATATAATCCATATCGGGTAGTAAAGGCGGTCTTTGGAATATCCGTTGCACAAATCTTAAGTTGGTGATAACCAGTCCTAAGATCAATCTTAGATAACACACTAGCACCAGTCAACTGATCGAATAGATCCTCTATCTTTGGCAATGGGTACTTGTTCTTGATTGTGACATCATTCAGCTTCCTGTAATCTGTGCACAAACGGTTGCCTCCATCTTTCTTGTCGACGAACAACATGGGCGATCTCCATGGCGATGCGCTTTGTTGAATCAAGCCTGTTGCCAACATAGCATCCAACTGCTTCTTCAGTTCCACTAACTCCGAGGGGTTCATGCTATAGGGTCTCTGACCTCTGAGTCCGGTTCCGGGGATTAATTCAATAATGAACTCAATATCCCGATTCGGGGGCATACCGGGCAATTCATCTAGGAATATGTCGGGGTATTCACAGACTACTCTGACTTGGTCTATGGTAGGTAGGGCTAGACTCTTGTTGCACTTGAATTGACGAGGCAAGGTTTTAGATATATGCTCTACTGATACTCCAGAGCTACTGGTCATTGTGATGGCTTTCTTGGCACAGTCTATCAATCCTTTATGGTTTGACATCCAATCCATTCCTAGTACTACTTCCAAACCTTTGGTTCCAAGTACTATTAGATTGGCATAAAAATCTATCCCATGTATTCTGATAGGCACATATTTGCAATTTTTTCTAGCTTTTGTGGTTGAACCAAGTATTTGAACGATCATGACATGCTTCAAGTTGGTGTAGGGGTTCCGCGTATGAAAACAATAAAAATTTAGCCTACGGCCCTGAACTCCTGAAGCTGCCAGGACCTATCTATTAGTAATAGAGTAACGGGAGGGGCTTTTCGCGAACTTACCCTTGAAGACCGAAAAGTGTTGTCACCGCTCAGGAGAGCGTGGTTGATGTAGACGAGTCGAAGCCGACCTCAAGGTCGTGATGAAGTCCTTGCGCTCCTTGGCTCCAATGACTTGAGTGCCTCAAGTGCGACACCTCGTGGGGAGTTACACACGTCCGGTGCCTGACGATGACTCCCGCTTCCCTGATCCAGCAACAGTTGTGGAAGTAGAGCTCCCGGATCTGAATCCCGCAGCGCGACGGCGCTCTACGGTGAAGATGTCTCTCGCTCACGCAGTCCAGACTTGGGACCACGGTCATGAGAGAGAAAGGAGGGGGGAGAAAATATCAATTAGAGGTCCTCCCAAAAGTGGGGAGACCTTTATTGATTATTGGTGTATTTATCTAGGCCAAATACCCCACTATAAATAGGGGAGGAGGGGGTACACCCTCCCACAAAGTCTCGGGGTGGGACTAAAGGAGAGGAGGGGGGAGGAGGTGGCCACCGGACACCTAGTGGGCCCCGCCCGGGGGGGGGGGCTAGGCCCAGCCGGCCTCCCCCTTGGCTCCTCTCCCTCTCTCCTTTCCCCTAATGGGCCCTCTCCCTCCGGAATTGGCCCATTAAGCCTTTAACCATTAAAATTGATTTTCTCTTTATTAAATAATTATGAATAAATGATTAAATCAATATTTAACATTCATTCACACATTATTTAATCTCCATGGCTATGGAACACCTTCCACCTCCACTCCGGACATCCTCCGGACTTACCGAAAACATTTCGGTTTTCTCCCTTCTTTTCTTCGGTGATTCTACCAATCCTATAAACACTCTCTAAGCATCATCAAGCCCTTAAGCGTGATACCCCACGGTTCGGGAACACTCCAGACATGGTCGGGACACTTCCGCACTAATGATCGACAGAGGGACCTGGACAGTCATGTCTTATTCCCTTTCTCTCTCGATACTTGCACTGCCCGAGATCTGATCAATGACATCATCATGTCGTGTTCAATCTCGTTACCCAACAATGCTACTTGACTCGTTTCGACAAGTGATATCCCCGTGATCAAATCACACGCTGCACAACTATTGGATATAACTTCTCTGAGTGGGCCCTTTGAGTATCTTCCCGTCACATGGACGGACAAATCCCGCTCTTGACATATATTGCCTCTACGGTTTCCTCCGAATACCTGAACACACCTTTATAACCAACATTTTACTAGATGGCGTTTGATGCTATCTAAGCACTCTCGGGAGACAGTAATTGATATAGTCTCATGGTCTAAGGAATAATCTACGAGGATCCTTTTCTAATCATCGTAACTTGAACTTCGTGACATGATCGGATCACGATGTTTAGATTGGGTATTGGTTCAACATCTCATTCTCTGAATGAGATGACCTAATTTCCAACTGGCATAAATGCCACATGATCAGGAAACATAATCATCCGTTGACCAATGAACCAGTGACTAGAGTTTCACTGGGAACCCCTGGTTGTTTGTATATCACACGTGTATTGATGTTTCCACTCAATACAGTTATAGCATGATATAAAACTTAATCATAAACTATATGAAATATGATAATAGTCCTTACTATTATTTGTCGCTAGGGCATATTTCCAATAGTCTCCCACTTGCACTAGAGTACAAATACACTAGCTGCATTTGTTCTCAATCATTGGCACCATATATCCGGTACCCTGAACATGCTTGCTCATGGAAGAGGTTGAGTCTTGGGTCTGTACTTTATAGTCCCGAATCCTTTGCAACTTACTAATGTTACCTTGATTGACATTAATACTTTATCATCTCATGATAGCATCTGTGTGTATGCATCATCGCTATGGCAGTAGAACGAGGCCTGATTCCAGGAGCCTACAGTGACGTTAGATCAACCTCGAGGGCTTTCTCATGGGCACTGTGCCCTGGGACACATCATTCTACGTTAAAAGCGAACTAGCCCCGCCATAAAATTATACAACACTTTAGATGGTACCCTTATCTATTATTATAAATGTATTCATCGAAACACTAGTGCAGTGTGTGCAACTTTCGATGTCTTTGTTCACCTCACTTCCTACTTGACTTTAATTGGTATCTATAGGAGTTTCCAACATATTCCCTTATGTTATCCTTTATGGATTTGGAAAATATATCCACAGTTCTCTATTAGACACTGCGGACAAAACTTAGCTTAACGTTCTGTGATTCGAACTTAATCACTTTCAAACGTTCCTTATTTGGATCACATATTATGCTAAGTTATCATCATGGTTTACTAAGACAGAACCTATGTCTTAACATAATGGATGATGATCATCCTTTTCTTTCTTTCAACTATTCATGTTCAACTTAATGCTATTCCTAATTTGAGTTATTGAGGACTAGTTCCTTAATTAACTTCTATTCTGAAATACTTTTCAGAATCCCTTAAGGAATACTACATAATATCATTATACTCCTATTATCAACTTCTACATCTTATAAATCATTATTTATAAGTATTTGCGCCTTTCGTTCTTAACATACTTAAGAATTACTCCCATAAGCTCCCACTCAAAATATGTTCCTACATATTTGAATTTGAGACTTATATTGCTCCCACTCAAAAATATGTCAATCACATATTGTTTCAGAAAGACTTTCATAGCTCCCACTCAATTTTATGCAAATTGCATATCCACTCACTATTTTGAACAACTTTAAAAAACTTTGATCAAATATCAAACTTGGAGATTTATTATGAGATACTAGTACTTTACTAGTTTTAAATCCACTAGACATTTAGCACATTTGAATCAAATTCATTTGAATTTGTCCAAGACTTGACAAATTGTGCTTTTGCCATTCACCCCTTTTCCACTATGGCTTTGTAGTCATTTGGGAAAAATTCCAAGTAACCCCTTTTACTTGTGAGATTCGGCAACGAATTGCTTTCTAATCTCAAGGGAAGTTTGCTTCTAGGATTTCTCATAATTTAGTTTACCATTATTTCCTTAGTAGTTCATAGGTATGTCTTATTCCAAGAATCATGACAAGTGATTCACAAATGTCTCCATACAAGATATGGATTACATTTTGAATCCTACTTCATATAGTGAAAACACTAGTGGGGAAAACACAATGATCAATATCATTGATTCTTTCCTTATGTGAAGAGAATCATCTAGGAACGTTGTCTGTTGCGCTTCTCAACACTCGGATGCAGGGTTTTGAATCCTCATCATGTTTTATACTAATTTCCATTCGCTCCATAATCGAGAAACATCACTAAGAGTGAGCTTTCTCAAGAATGTACCAAAATCCAAGCAATACAAATCTTGATTTCCTTTTGGTTTCAGCTATGGGTTTCGTACTCAAAGTTCATACTCTACAAGGACTTATTCACTATTGTTTTGGTTATATCGAATAACCCCAAAACCTTCACGAATTCAAATGGTTCACTACATTCTAATTGAGTGCTAACTATGTAAGTAATGGTCTCTACATCTACGCTACAACGATTTATTTGGTGCCTTTCTATTCAACTCCTTTGATATCTAATATCACATTGTGACGCGTTGTATTTTGACGTTTCAAAACGCTTTGCATTCCACAATTTCTTTTATGCCATTCTTATAAAGTTGAATTTCATTACTATTGATCAAATCATAGTAATTGGATTCTCTTTTATATTTATACCCATTGTTGATGAAACACTTTGATCAAATCAAATAGTTTCACATTCATGTTTCCCTTGTAAACTACTTTACAGATTTAAACAATCATATAATGATAATTACCATTTTCGTTAAACACAATACATCGAATATGTATTTACTTTTAACAATTCTTTAAACACTTTGTATTCAAGAAATACATGGTGTTCAAGTTATTTTGCCGAACTTAGGCATGATTTATGTGTGATAAGAAATCGAATGACTTCCACATATCATCAAATAACTTTGAATTTAAACAATGGTTTCATTCATTAATGAACATATCATTTAAGTTGGGTATTTTAAACAAGGCATTTTAATGTCTTACAAATGTTCATGCATTATCAATTAGTTTCAAACAATAAGGACAATTCACAAGTAATCAAAAAAGATATGAACATGAATAGAAATCATTCATAAAAGCAGAACAACTATTTGTTACAAACTCATATGAATAACCGTCTCACGAAGTGTGAGACACACTAAAGAAGTTCACAATCTCTTGATTACAAAAAATCATCCTAAACAAGAACTAAATGATAAATGTCGAGGGAGAGTGTCGTCGGCCGTCATCATCATGCTCGCCATCAACACACAACGTCACCTCCTCTCCAGCAAGCACCTCTCATGCAGAAGGACCTGTTTTCAGCAAAACAGAACAAGTATCAGACATACTTAACACTGCAAATGTGTTTGCAAGATTATAACATTTATAAAACTGTATATCAAATATATACCTTTGTCGTTCATGACCTGAGCGACATTTGGTTCAACCAACACATTCCTGAGATTTGTCATGAACCGGTGGAACTCCATTGTTTCCATGTCGCCCCTCATTACGCAAGTCCTGACTTGTGTTTGGTAGCTTGGTGGCAGCGACCGCAGCACAACAGCGTTTGCAAAAGAGCCCATAATCCAGACGTCCAGGAAGTATGCAGGCCTCATGTACACATCATGCATGTGCTCCAAGTGGTCGTCCAGTGATGAGTTCTCCTCCATCTTAATGGAGAGGAAGTATCCCATCAGCTCATGCTCCCAAATGCGTGTATGCTCCACGAAATGTGTCCTAAGCTGTAGCATCACCAGACGAGGGTTGACATCACCCACGAAAGGCCACAGCTCGTCCACCATTCCGAAACGCATCACAACTGAAATATAGGAGGCCATCTCACGACGAAGATACGGTCTTTCCGCTCTTCTGGGTCTCAAGCGTCGAGTATGTAGTCGACCACGTCGTTCTCGTTAAGGAGAACATGGAGACTGGCAACCCAAATGGAGAAGTTCGATCCATCTAATCTAAGCTTCTCTCCTTCTAACCATTCAATTGTCAACACGAAAGGTCCCATCTACATTTATAATTGCAAAAGGAATTTAGACTAAGTTTATAATTAAATGAGTTAATAATAACTCCACTCAGAAACACCTATCCCCAAAAGGGTTCCTAGTGATAACACGACCCCTATCAGCCACATCTCCCCCGATCATCACGGCCATCAATGTGGGTTTAAGGGTGGACGCTAAACATCGGTCACATCATTCATGCGACTCGTGCTCGATCTTTCGACCATCCGTGTTCCGAGGCCACGCGTCTCTAGCGTGCTAGGCTCACCAACTCAACCTTAGTGTATTCGCTGTGCAACATGGCTTACACCCACTGTATGCGAAAGTAGATATGTCTGACACCCAGGCCTGTAACCCTGGATCGCCTCATACCGAAGAACTTTCTTGGTGGTGCACACTATGGGGGAACACAATCGTTGGTAATTTTAACAGGGATCATCTTATTAGGCTACCGTCGAGTATCTAATACTAGAACACAATAAGACATACAAACAATAACATTGAATGTAAATGCTATGTGATATGGTCCTTCACGTCGTGATCTTCATCCACCGTTACCGGGTTCCGGCGCCAGGGTTTCAGCACCGTAGACACCAGGGTACCGATGTCATTTCGGCGTGGTAGTTCGTCACCTCCGTGACTATCTACTACTATGTAACAAAAGGTAATTACTTTACCTTTGCCACAACCATATCACAAAGCAACCCCCCCTGCAAACACAAAGTCAGACACCTCTACTTTATCTTTGCATGTTTTACGTGGCTGAATGGGCTTTCGCACAAGAACCATTCTTACCTACAAACTTTCAGCACAACGCTGATCAAGTAGTTGTCTCTACTACACCCCTTTCGGGGCCCTCCGTTGAAAATGGTATACCAACTAATGCGAGAGAGACAGACACCCCCTAAGCCACTTTATACGGTACAAGCCGTATGTCAAGCGTGGACTAGTCTCGCGAATGAACGCGTAAAGTCGGTTGGGGGCCACTTCATCAAGCATTACTGCGGTATACACAAGTACACGTGGGAGGGTAACAACTAAAAGATCAACGCCCACACGCTACATCTCGTGTGTTCTACCCGTACTAGCATTACTACGCATAGATCTAGCTCTGATACCACTGTAGGGGTTTCGCATATGAAAACAATAAAAATTTACCCAACGCCCCTAAACCCCTGAAGCTGCCAGGACCTATCTATTAGTAATACAGTAACGGGAGGGGCTTTTCGCGAACTTACCCTTGAAGACCGAAAAGCGTTGTTAATGCTCAAGAGAGCGTGGTTGATGTAGATGAGCCGAAGCCGACCTCAAGGTCGTGATGAACTCCTTGCGCTCCTTGTCTCCAACGACTTGAGTGCCTCAAGTGCAACACCTCGCGGGGAGTTACACACGTCTGGTGCCTGACGATGACTCCTGCTTCCCTGATCCAGCAGCAGTTGCGGAAGTAGAGCTCCCGGATCCGAATCCCACAGCGCGACGATGCTCTGCGGTGAAGATGTCTCTCGCTCGCGCAGTCCAGACTTGGGACCACGGTCACGAGAGAGAAAGGGGGCGAGAAAATATCAATTAGAGGTCTTCCCAAAAGTGGGGAGACCTTTATTGATTATTGGTGTACTTATCTAGGCCAAATACCCCACTATATATAGGGAAGGAGGGGGTACACCCTCCCTCAAAGTCCCGAGGTGGGACTAAAGGAGGGGAGGGGGAGGAGGTGGCTGCCGGCCACCTAGTGGGCCCCCCGCGCGCGCGGGGGGGGGGGGGGGGGGGGGGGTGGGGTGCTAGGCCCAGCCAGCCTCCCCCTTGGCCCCTCTCTCTCTCCTTTCCCCTAATGGGCCCTCTCCCTCCGGAATTGGCCCATTAAGCCTTTGACCATTAAAATTGATTTTCTCTTTATTAAATAATTATGAATAAATGATTAAATCAATATTTAACATTCATTCACACATTATTCAATCTCCGTGGCTATGGAACACCTTCCACCTCCACTCCGGACATCCTTCGGACTTACCGAAAACCTTCCGGTTTTCTCCCTTCTTTTCTTCGGTGATTCTACCGATCCTATAAACACTCTCTAAGCATCATCAAGCCCTTAAGTGTGATACCCCACGGTTCAGGAACACTCCAGACATGGTCGGGATACTCCCGCACCAATGATCGACAGAGGGACCTGGATGGCCATGTGACCCCTGTGTGTTCCACGAAGATCTTTCGTCGTTTGAACCGGGACAGTCGTGTCTTATTCCCTTTGTATCTCGATACTTGCATTGCCCGAGATCCGATCAATGACATAATCATGTCGTGTTCAATCTCGTTACCGAATAATGCTACTTGACTCGTTCTGACAAGTGATATCCCCGTGATCAAATCACATGCTGCGTAGCTATTGGATATAACTTCTCCGAGTGGGCCCTTTGAGTATCTTCCCGTCACATGGACGGACAAATCCCGCTCTTGACCTATATTGCCTCTACGGTTTCCTACGAATACCTGAACACACCTTTATAACCACCGTTTTTCCAGATGGCGTTTGATGCTATCTAAGCACTCTCGGGAGATAGTGATTGATATAGTCTCACGGTCTAAGGAATAGTCTACGAGGATCCTTTTCTAATCATCGTAACTTGAACTTCGTGACATGATCGGATCACAATGTTTAGATTGGGTATTGGTTCATCATCTCATTCTCTGAATGAGATGACCTCATTTCCAACTAGCATAAATGCCACATGATCAGGAAACATGATCATCTATTGACCAATGAACCAGTGACTAGAGTTTCACTGGGAACCCCTGGTTGTTTGTATATCACACGTGTATTGATGTTTCCACTCAATATAGTTATAGCATGATATAAAACTTAATCATAAACTATATGAAATATTATAATAGTCCTTACTACTATTTGTCTTTAGGGCATATTTCCAACAGTTGGTTGGGTGAATCTTACTAGTGCATGCAAATTCTTCGGTGACAAATGAGTGCGATGCTCCCGAATCAAACAACACCCTTGCTAAAACTGAGTTGACAGAAAAACATTCCGAGCACTACCTCTAGCGCTTCTTGGGCTTCTTCGGTGTTCATGTGGAAGAGACGACCGTTGCGGTTGTGAGGGTTCCCTGGGGCGAATCTTCTTTCGGGCTGAACATGACGCTACTGTTGAGCTAGGGCATTCAAATTGGCAGTGGTGGCAATCTTCTTGGGACACTCATTGGAGTAGTGACCCTTCACTCCACACTCGAAACAAGTAATCTGAGACTTGTTTTTTGCTACCACAGGAACAATATTGCTTCCAGTTCTCGGTGCAGTGTTGTTGTTGTTGTGCTTGGGAGGTGCACGGTTGAAATTGCTGGAGTTGCCGGGGTGGTTGTTGTTGTTTCCTCTGGACTTCACGTTTCCTCCGCTATGGTTGGGGTAGCTTGGGCGAGACATTGGGGGTCGATTGTTCCGCGGGGCATATCCGGCAGACGGGTTGGGACGGTACTTCTGGTGACTGCTGGATCCAGCTTGGTGCATCATCCGACATTTGCGGTTGCCGTTCGCTTGATTAATCTTCCCTTCCATATGAATGGCAGAGTCAACTAGCTCTTCGAGATCTTCAAAACGGATGTTGACGAGAACTATCTGCATCTCATCATGCAGTCCGTTCAGGAATCTCTCCTTCTTCTTGGCCTCCGTGTTGATCTCATCAGGTGCATACCTGGCGGGGGACAAGAATCTGTCACGATACGCCACTACAGTCATTCTGCCTTGCTTTAACTTTCTGAATTCATCTCTCATTCTGGTGACTAGACCTTGCGGCACGTGGGTGCGGCTGAACTTGACTTTGAAGGCTTCCCACGTCATCACTTGACCATGGTTCATCGTGCGGGTGCTATTCCACCATGCTCTTGCATCTCCGGCCAAATAGTGGGTGGCAAATAGAACTTTCTCGTTTGCATCCACTCCGGCGACTTCTAAGTTATTCTCCATGGTCTGTAACCAATCATCAGCATCTAGTGGGTCTTCAGACTTGCTAAAGATTGGGGGATTGGTATTTTGGAAGTTTTTGAGTTTGGTTCCATGATTATCCTGATTTCCATGATTCTGATTGTTGTGAGCCATCTGGGCGATCTGCTGCAGTGTGGCAGATTTTCTTGGCACTCTTCCCTACTAGCTTCACGATCTGCACTGAGCGCCTGCAGAATCTACAACATTGGGTCTTGCGATGAGCTGCTCCCTCCTTGGTTTCCACAAGTCATCTGAAGATTGAGATATATAATGGGGTAAGAGGGAAAGTTCTAAGGTTCATGGTTTTGGTTTCATAGCTAAAACTTTGAGTTTGACTTAGGTTTTGCAACTAACTTCTTTTCATTCATTCAAGCAAAGCACATGATACAAACTCACACACACCACAACAAAAAGGAAAACATATGGTTTTAAGAACTATTCTGCAAGCTAAGATACAATGGGACCGATACTTCTTACTCCTACGATAGTGCTCTAGTGCATCTACTCATCATCGATGATGTTGGAGTCATCATCGTCGGTGTAGAAGTCCATGGCATCATCCTCCAGATAGTCATCATCATTGCTGAGGTACGAGTGAATATCCCCTTGGATGTCTTCACCTTCCTCCTCTTCTTCTTTTGCTGGAAGCTGAGCTTCTTGCTCCTTGATGGTCTTCTCGAGGTCGGCCACCTTCTTGCGAAGACAGTCGATGCTGCGATCATTCTTTGCATGTTGACGGCAAAGAGACTGATGATCCTTGACTAGCAGTGAGAAAGTCTAGGCCTTCTAGGCGGCAATGGCAAGGTTGTGGTTGGCGAACTCTCTAGCATTCTCCAATTCCTTCTATCTGTCGTACAGTAGGAAGTCAAGGTTCTCCACTTGACGCTTCAACTCCGGGTGACTTGGCATCTCTAGCGTCATTCCCATAGAATCACGCCTTGCATAGTGAGCAAAGCGGGTTCCTTGGACCAGGTTGACATTCTGTGCACAGAGACGAACGAGAGCTTCATGCATTGCTCTGGCTAATCCATCTAGCCAGTTATTCTCTCTCACGGAGAACTAAATCTTCTCGGACATTGGTGCTTCTTACTTGCCTCGAAGATCAGCAACTATTATCCATTGTAAATCTCCTCCTGGTGGACCATTGAGTTGTGCTCCAAATAATTCCGGATGTGGGCGCTCCAGGTACTCAGACAGTGCATCTAGATCCCTCTCGAAGATTAGTTGGCCTCCGTGGCCCAACTGGTAGAACTTGCTGTACTGAACTTCCATCTATAAGAATTTAGGATGAGAAAGTTAGTGAAGTGATCAAGTGTGTCAAAATTTTATGTAGTAATGTAAGAATTTTTGAGGAACATGTAAATTTTTTTGAGAGAAAGAATCCCAACGGTAAGAGAGGAAATAGATTTTCACAAATACTCACTTTGGTTTTGAAACTAAGTTTTTGTTCGGACGTCCATTCTAACTAGGGTCTCCTATGGTCAAGATGACTCTGATACCAACTTGTCAACACCCGGATTTTTAATCCCAGATGCCTGTTATGCCATACATCGTAATCCAAGGATTGCCATTTTTGCGAGACATAAAAGATTGGATATCACAGTACATCATCCATTACAAAGCATAATAAGGTCTTACACAAATAAAGGATCTCATGATCCAGTCTTAGTACAAACAAGTAGCGGAATAAATAGCGTAGCGGTGGGCTCCATCTTCAGTGTCACAGGCAATGCTGACGATGGGAGATGATCCTAGTTGTCGTAGCCGTCTTGCTGTCCTCCTTCAGGGTAGTCCCCCTCATAGTCTGGCCACGGGAATAGCCAGGGACAAAGCCATGAGTACTCTTTAAGTACTCGCAAACTATCACTAATAAGTAAGATAGTTCTCGTAGGAATGCTAAGTTCTAAGTTTATGTGTAAATTTAAGTTTGAAACCTAAGCTGAGTTCAGAAACAAAGAAAGATAAAATAAAGTTCTAAATCACCTAAGTGGGAACTTAGTTGTCATAGTCACAACCATGTTGTGATCAAGTCATGTCACAATTCATTTCATAAGTCATTTTAAAAACATCTGACAACGGAATAGTATGGCCACTCCAACTGTCCATAACCGCGGACGCGGCTATTTGAATAGTTTGACACTCTACAGAGGTGGTACACTTTCACCACAAAATTCGATACATCTGTCAGGGATAACCCTGAATCATCATACTTAGTATGCAGATAATCAAACATAACCTTTCCTTTACACACTCTAGTATAAGCACCTCTCCTATGAGCTTGGCCTCCCAGCCATGGCCATTTGCCATCCTGGGCACTACATAGGTGGACAACATTGAGAGGTAGCCTCAACTCAAACCTATCCCACAAGGGAACTAATACTAATGCATATAAACTTCCGGCTAAGCCTTACCCAATTTAGGTATTGTGTTGTATGGTAAAATTGGAATGGTATCGCATCCGAACCCAACCATCAGTTTTTATAAAAGGGGCCAAGGATCATGCCTCAACATTTTCATCATCATCATAAAACATTTGTGTTTCTCAGCACATGTCAAAACATCTCCATAGAATGACTCATCATTCCAAGGTTTTCACAAGTCATTTTCACCAAGTATTCCCATCTAAAGTGATCAAGCTTTTGGTTTAGCTCTAAGCTACTAAATTAAGAGTGTTCACTAATGTGGGATGCTAATACCAATCTCATGCCATAGAAGTCTAACTAGATAGGTCAAGTTTTATACTCTTTATGCTATCTATAAACAAGTAAAGGACTTTGGTAAAATAAAGAAAGTAAAGCTTGTAAATAAAACTTGGAGTAGGTATAAGTCAAAGGGTATAACCAAAGCATGCCTAATGAATTTTCTTAGGTTATCTACCTGGCAAGGGTTAGCTTGCATTGTTAATGATGGCTTGCAAGTAATCACTTGCATGGTTAACTTGTATAATGCTAGCTTTCCTTGGTTGGTGTAGTGGTTGAAATTCTCCTCTTCTTCTTCGGGGTAGAACTCCTCCTCCTCGTAGACTTGGTCGGTACTATCGTCTATAAATACATACAGGAATACACAATCACCAAACAATACTTAACTAGTCTATTTAGCACACTAAGGCACACATTTGATGATCAAGTATCATCACAAACATCACAAGATTTAATGAACTAAGTTTATTTATTTTATTTGAGAAAAGTAATTTCTACTCATTGAAATTAACTAAGATTTAATATTCTCCAATTAAAATATGGGATCATATGGACACATGCCATCACCACATATTCTAATGCATGGGAATGTGATTTAAATGTTGGATCACATTTTAATAAGTTTAAGTTTAATATTTAATGATTTAAAGTGACTAGAAATGCCTATATAGCATTATTTTGGTACTAGTCCAAAGTCACTGCATGCAAAACTTAATATTATTACATATTCAGATAGGTATGATTAAATGTGATTTTTGAGAGTTGGAATCAACTCAAAATCTCTTTTGGTTGATTTTAGAAAAATGTTTGAAGGTGAAAAAGCTTCTGTCTTGTTATTTTTACTAGGAGAGATCTATACTCGAATTGATTTAAACCCAACTGGCTTGGATAGATATTTTCATTATCTTTCCAACAAAATTGGAATCATTCAATTTGGATTTGTACAAATCCCTAAAATGATTTTTGAACTAAGGGACATAATTGTGTTTAAGCTAAAATAGATAAATCTAAATTTGAATCTACTGGGTTGCACGGGAACACTAATGGGCCAGCCCGGTTTCACTCCGCGGCACTGAGGAATGCTGACAGGGGGTCCCGCCTGTCAGTAGCTCTTTAAACGCGAAGCGGTACGGGGCAACGTGGACCGTAGGATTAGAGCTAAGTTCTATGGCTGGGGCTTATCATTGATGATGGACCTGTCGCCGGCGAGGTGGAACCCTAGAGGCTCAGTGGGGGTGAAGTCGGGGCGTACCGGGGCTCCAGCGAGTGCGGTGAGGCGGGAAAATGAACGAGGAGACGACGGCAGGCTCAAGAAAAGTCGCGGCAGCTCCGAGGGTGGACGAAATCGACGGGGGCATCTCCTCCTCTGTTGCGGGTATCTCCGGCGAAATTCCGGTGGCTGGCTGCTCGAGCGGCTCCGGCGAGAGGTGGGGAAGGACCAGTGGAGAGAGGGGAGTGTGGGAGTATGCAGAAATGGTGCTAGGGAGGCTCCCTTATATAGGCTCGGCGAGGCGGCAGAGAAGCATGGGTGGAGCTCGTCGGTGAAGATGGCACAGGGTGCTATCGGCGTGGGCAAGGTAGGAGGACGGTGGGTGGTTCCCTCGCGGTCAGCTAGGGCTTAATGGAAGTGCTAGGGGCGGTGGATTGCGGTCGGTAGTGTCTCGTGCTCTGAGTGACAGAGGCTGTGCTCGACGTGGTTCCCGACGGCTGTGGGTAGCGCGGTGGGGTAAGGGCGTGTCTGGCGGGGTGAGGTGGTCAAGGCGGAGCGGCGCGCACGGGCATGGCACATAGGCGGTGGGCACGGGCGATGTGAGGTGTTCTAGGGGCTTGCTGGGCTTGAGGAGCGGACAAGGGGCGAGTGGTGCTACTACGCCTACCTCATAGACATAGCGAGAGAGAGAGGGGAGTGCTCCTGTGGCTTGGGCACGGTCGGCCGGCGATCATGGCCTCGGGGTGGCGCTGCACTGCTGTCCTAGGCCATTTGGTAGGTCTTTGATGGCCTGGTTGGGACTAGGGGAGACAAGGATGGTTAATGGTGGACAAATGGCTCGACAAAATTTGATAAAAAATAGTATTAGTTAGGCAGGTTTGATTCTGCTCTTAAGGTGTTCGACACAATGGCCGCATGAACTCAACTTTTGAATTTTGAACTGAATTTTGGTGGAGTTGTTACTCACATGCTTAAGTATCTCTAGTTGCTAGGATTTCGCAAATTGAATTCATTTGAGTGATTTTTGAAAAAGTGGGATCTAGACATATGAACTAGATTCCATTTTCAAATGTCATATTAAATTAGAGTTTGAATGTTTTTGTAAGATCACAAGGTGGGCATTGGTACATCTTAACTTGTACTAGCAAGGGGTGGAAAGATCCATAATTGTTTCTATTTGAATTTGAGTGCTAGGAACACCCAAAGTGTCCTAGTTGATTAAAATGGCCAAAGTGACCATTTCCATTTATTAATTCTATTTGAATTCTTTTTCTTTGGATTTTTCTTGGGAATGATCTAGATGATGTGGAATTCATCTTAGAATCATTTTATTACCCTTAGAACAAACAATCATGGTAATTCAAATCAATTCCTATTTAATGCAACACACATATGCATGCTTAATTATTTAAATGAGAAAAAGTTTTTGTTAACCCTAAATTGGGTGATTTGGATCTTGATAACTTGGAGTAAAGTTTTGGGATGTTACAAGAACATACCCTTGAAGAGCCAAAAATCATTGTTAACAAAAAATGATTTCATGGTTGATGTAGTCATACACTTGTCGATCTCAAGATCATGATGAAGTCCTTCAAGTCCAGCAGGTCCCGCACCAGCAAGTCTAACACCGCAAAGCAACGGTGCATCCGTAATCACACACACGTCCGGTACCCTGACAAACTCCGTGTCCTTGCTCCAACGATGCAGCGGAAGTAGCAACTCCTTTCCAAATAAAGCCACCGTGAACATGTATCTCGCTAATCTGAGACCATCGGGAATAATTTTTAGAGGGGGAGAGAGATCCTTCCTGAGGAGGTGTGAGATGAGAGGAGGAGTGAGGGGCCTTTTATAGGGGAGAGGGGGCATCCCCTCTCCATGGCTGGTAGCCAAGAGAGGTGCCCCCACCTCTTCACATTCATGTGGTGGAGCTCCCACTCACATAAATTTGACTCCACTCAAAATTCCACTCATCCCCATTAAATTTCCATCAAATTTAATGCAAGCTGTCATTTAATAAAACTCCTTTTATTTATTTTATTCACAATTCTGTTAAATTACTTTAACTAACAAACATTCACAAAAAAAAACCCTGCAACCTTTCAATATCACATGCAGAACCAGTTTCTGCAATTTCCATCGAAATGATTCGAACGCTTACTTAAATCTTTATCTGAAACATATTTGCTCCAAATGGTGTCGGTACCCCTTAAGTGTGTCACCCTACGATTCGCGAATAATGCAGACATGATCGAGACCCCTCTCCAATCAATAATCAACAGGTGGACCTAGAGATCCGTACTAACTCCCACACATTCAACTATGACTCTAGTGATCATGTGAACCTTTAACGTTGTAACCAAATCCATTTGTC
Organism: Avena eriantha; assembly: GCA_910589775.1. Classification (NCBI taxonomy): domain Eukaryota; kingdom Viridiplantae; phylum Streptophyta; class Magnoliopsida; order Poales; family Poaceae; genus Avena; species Avena eriantha. The sequence continues at coordinate 522,168,303 of OU342742.1, read as the reverse complement.
TCACGATCTATTACATGTCCGAGATTCGATCATCGGTATCCCCATACCTAGTTTGATCTCGTTACCGACATGCACACTTTTCTTATTCCTGTGATATAACATTCTAGTGACCACATCACTTGCTTGCAAGCTATTTCAATGTGATATCACTGAGAGGGCCCAGAGTATATCTATCTATCATCAGGATGGACAAATCCCACTTTTGATCCATGAGCCTCTACATAACACCTTCGGAGTATCTGAACCCACCTTTATTGTCACACTGTTACGATGTGACGTTTGATGTTATCAAGTTACTCTTCTGGTGTCAGTGATTGACGTGATCTCATGGTTTAAGGACTATAATTACTTCGTATGATGTTATTGCAATTTAAACACAATGACTTTGATCGTATTGCTATACTTTGGATGAATGTCCATCACATCATTCCACCAATGTTGTGAACTCGTTATTAACAACATCCAATGTCCATGATCAGGAAACCTCGATCATCTTGTTAATCAACATAGTTTATAAGAGAGGCGGAACTAGGAACCCTTTATTTGTTTATTAAACACACATGTATTAATGTTTCCAAATAATAAAATATAGCATGCAAAATAAACACTAATCATTAAGATGGAATAAGATAATAACCACTTTATTATTGCCTCTCGAGTATATTCCCTTCAGATAGCTCAATGCCCCAAAGGGCGACTCGCCCCGTTGCTTCAGGGTTGTTGAGGACGTGATATAGTGGAGCATCGTTGACCCCCACTATCGGGTTCTCATGAAGTAGTGGTGCAGTCAATGTGTAGTCATGAAAACACCGTACGCCAACTTCTGATAGTGCGGGTACCATTGCTTTGTAGGCGTGAGAACCTTGCTGAGGTAATACACGTGTTGCTGCACCCCATGTACATTGCCTTCCTTTGCCCTTTAAATGACAAGAGCGGTGCTAACCACCTAGTGTGTGGCGGATATGTACAACATCATTGGTTTCTTCTTGTGTGGAGTGACCAGGACCAGCGAAGTTGATAGTAGGAGCTTGAGGTCGTCGAAGGCTTCCTGTGCGTCGTTGATCCACTCGAACTTGTCCGTCTTGCAGAGGAGTTGGTAGAAGGGGAGGGCCTTTTCGCCCATCCTGCCAAGGAACTTGCTGAGTGCCGCAATTCGCCTAGCAAGCTGCTGGACGCCTTTTATATTCTTTGGCTTCTCCATGGCTAGCACAACCTTGATTTTCTTCAGGTTCGCCTTGATTCCCCTTGCAGAGATGAGGTAGCCAAGGATTTGCGTAGATGGGACAACGAAGGCGCATTTTTACCGGTTTAGCTTAATTCTATAGCGATCGAGGTTGTCGAAGGTCTTGCGGAGATCATAGATGAGTGTTGTGCTCTCTTTTGTCTTGACCACTATGTCGTTGATGTAGACTTGGACATTGCGGCCTATTTGGTACTTCAGGTAGGCCTGCATGCACCTTTGATAGGTGGCTCCCGCGTTGTTTAGCCTGAAGGGCATTGTGTTTTAGCAGTAAACACCGAATGGTGTGATGAAGGCCATCTTTTCCTGGTCCTCCACCTTCATTCGAATCTGGTTATAGCCTGAGGAGGCATTGAGGAAGGAAAGGCGTTCGCATCCCACGGTGAAGTCAATGATTTGATTGATCTGCGTTAGTGGGAAGTGGTCCTTCATATAGTGCTTGTTTAGGGATGTGAAGTCCGCACACATCCACAAGATATGCATGTCCTTCATTGGCACTAGTATGAGGTTGGATACCTAGGTGCTTTCCTTGATTTTGCGGATGAAATCAACGTCGAGGAGTCTGTTGACCTCCACACCCACAACCTTGGCCTTCTTTTTTGATAGCCACCGCAACGACTGCTTGATTGGTCGTGCTTTGGGGTACACATTGAGTGCATGCTCGACGAATTCCCTAGGAACTCTTGGCATGTCCGCAGGACACTAGCGAAATATTTCCCAGTGCTCATGGAGGAATTCGATGAGCGCGAGTTCCTATGCGGGTGTCGTGGTGTGGAACACCACAGTGCCATCGGGGATGGCTTGAAGGGGACAATCAGGATGCTATCGGTGGCTACTCGCAATGGGTTGGGCACAGATATTGCAAACACAGTGATGTACCCAGGTTCGGAGCCCTCTTGGCAAGGTAAAACTCCTATTCCTGCAAGGATCTACTATCAAAGGGGCGAATGCCCGATACAGGTGCTCCTTGAGCTGTTTCCTTAGCTACTTCTTGCTCGGAATCCTCTAAGTCCTTCTGGTGTCTATTTTTCCTTATGCTTGAGCTTACCTAGAACCCTAGCGCTACCCCCTTTATATACAGGTCGAGGAGGTAGCTTACAAGATGGGTTCTAGGGTTTACTGTTTGGATTTGGGATTTACAAAGTGGGCCGGCTGGACAGGGGCAAACGGTAGGCCCGGGTCTAGTCAAGCCTCTTGTACAGGGGAGGACCATGCTTTAGTGCTCAGCGCCCATGCTTTACTCGTCATCCGGCTCTTTATCCGTCAACCGGTTCTTTATGCGTAAGTCGAGGCTTTCCTCGTCATCCCTTGCTTTGCTCATCAGCCTCCAGCTTTGGCGCAGTTGTCCAGTAGTACCGGCCAGGCCAGCCAGCCTGTCCGATCAAGGGTGCACTCAGCAAGGAGCATCATCCCCACTGTACAATGTCTAGCGGATCCAAGGCGACCGGCTAGGAGCGGCCTCCCAGCCGGTTCTTCTGGCTACCAAGCTAGACGGGCTAGCTGGAGAAACCTGAATGCGGACCGGGTGGGAATTCCACCCGGCAGTGGTTCCTTGATCTGGGTACAGACGGCCTGTGCTCCTTGGAGCCGGCCAGTTGGTCCCGTCTTGGCCTACCGGGGGGTCATCCCCTCGACCCTAGTCCCCAAGCGCATTAGGACTTGGCCTCGTGGAGAAGTTCTTGCATGCTCCTTTGAAATGATTGATGACGCAGATGCCTTGTCATTTTCGTTTGTCTTGTAGCCTTTATTTTGTAGTCTTTGTCCTGTATCGGCTTGAGATTCTGCGTTGTTTTCCCGGCTGGGGTTCACCGGCTACGGAGCCGATGGACCCACCCACAGGGTGTGAGAGGTGATCTTCTTGACCAGCTGCCGCACCCAGTCGGGAGAGGGATCGCCAGTTTGCTGTTGTTGGTGCTTGCGTAAGCCATGCCTGCCGTTTCTGGCGCGCGTCGCGTCAGTTTGACTTCTGGGTCTGCTGCTGCCGTTTTTGGTAACTATGCGCACACCTTCATCATTGTGTCTCCTTCGAGATCGTGGGCGCGTTTTGCCTCCCACAGTAACTTCTGCGGGATCCTCTGTGCGCACGGTGCTGGCGCACGCGATCTGCCCCGAACCGTCATGGGGTAGTGGGGTGGTTGCTTTGCCACGTGGCATGGAGGGAGGGAAACCGTCGTGGTGGAGCAGGGCTGTTGCTTGCCATGTGGCACCGAGGCAGGGGAACCGACGCGGTTATCTTTCGTCGATAAATATGTGCGCGAGGAGCAGTGGTTCCTCACTTCGCCTCCCTGCACCTGCCATCCTTATTCTCCCTCGTGCTCTAGCCTCTCTCTGCTCTTCTGCGCCACCATTTCTTGGTCGCCGGCACCGCTCCTCTTCCTCAACGACGGGACCCCCGCGCCTCCATCACGGCTACCTTTCCAGGCAATATGCTTCCCGAGGTCGCCTGCGGCTGGTGCGGCTCTTATGTCACTAAAGAGTTGGTGAAGAAGTACCAGCGGGGGAAGTTCCTGCCATCGGAGTGGTTGGTGAAGCATCGCCTCGCGCCAAAGGGCGAGCGGGTACCCCACCCCCAGCCTGGCGAGGCCGTCCTCTTCCTCGCCCACTTTGTTCGCGGCCTTGGGCTGCCGCTGAGCTGCTTCATCTTGGAGCTGCTGGTCACCTTTGATCTGCAGCTCCACCACCTCAGAGCCAAAGCCGTGTCGATGTTGTTGCATCACGCGGCGTGCTGCGAGGCGTTCCTCGGCGTCTGCCCCGACGCCATGAATTTCTTGAAGTTCTTCCACTTCAAGGTTCAGGTGGTGGGGAAGGGCGGCCCGTTGACAGAGACGGGCTGCTGCGCCATCTACCCGCGGCCATCAGTGCCCATACCCCGCCTGGAGCTCCCCGAAACCATAAAGCTCTAGCAGCTCTCGTATTTTTACGTGCGCAACAACACGGAGGTGGACTTCATCAAGGTCCCCGCCTTCGCCAACGTCCCCTCCAGCCGGAAGGCCTAGAGCGTCCAGCACTTGGGCACCCAGGGCGACATCGATCGGATGGGCGCCCGGCTGACCGTCCTCATGGAGAAGGAGCGGCTCACTGCCCGGGACATTCTGTTGTCTTGGATGGCGACCCGCGCGCCCCCGCTGCACCACCGGTCGCACAAGATGTGCCACCTCTCTGGCCATCTGGATCCCACCCGGGTATCCCGGCTGGATGTGTCGTACGCCGCCCTCCGTGAATGGCTCACCACCATCTCGAAGGAGGTGCTGGAGGAGGAGTGGGAGTTCTCCTGCCGGCCGTACCACCGCGTCCGGCTTCCCTCGATGGTATGTTTTTCTTACTCTTCTCCGGGTGGATTTTTCTAAGGGACTCCCATTTCGTGCCTCTTATCTTCCCTTGTTGAGTAGCTTTTCACGGCATAGCTAGCGGAGGATGGTATGGGGGACACCGAGCTCCCCAACTTCGCCGCGGACTTCAAGCCAGCGAAGGCTCCACCGACGGAGGCGGAGCGGTGATACATTGCAAATGCATCTATAATTTTTGATGCTCCATGCTTGGTTTTATCAACTTTCTTGTGTTTTGTCCACACTTTGGAGTACTTTTCATATGATTTCTTGGACTAACCTATTAACAAGAGCCACAGTGCCAACTGCCTGTTTTCTGCTGTTTTTGGTTCCAGGAAAGTGATAAAATGAATATTCTCGGAATTGGACGGGACAAAAGCCAAAGTGTCTATTTTTCCAGAAGACTCCAGGAGCCAGAATACGAGACGGAGAAGAGACCTAGGGTGGCCACACCACCTGGTGGCGCGGGCCAGGCCAGGCCACGCCAGGGGGTGGTGTGGGCCCCCCAGGCACCCCCTCGGCCTCTCTCTTCGCCTATAAGGAGCCTTATGACCTAAAAACTTCGGGGGGTTCGACGTTTTTCCACGAAAAGTTCCGCTGCGCTGCCGCCACCGAAGGGGAGATTCGGGGGACAGAAAGTCTCTGTTCCGGTACCCTGCCCAGACGGGGAAGTGCCCCTAGAGCCATCTCCATCAATCTTCACCATCATCTCCATCGACCATCCATGTTTCCCCCATCTATGAGTGAGTAATCCCTCGCTGTAGGCTATGGGGATGGTAGGGATTGGATGAGATCATTCATGTAATGGCATAAGATTGTTAGGGCATGGTGCCTAGTATGTTTTATTAGTGCTTTATGACTTTGTTGTGACTTGTTGTGCTTAATACTTGTCACTGGGGCCCGATTGCCATGATTTCAAATCTAAGCTTATTATTGATTCATCATGATAGTATTGTTTCTGGTCTTATATGCAAGTTGTATACACACGTCATTGTCCGGAACCTCTGGCCGCGAAGTGACAGAAATCGGGATAATCGGAAGGGAAAGGCTTTGATGTGAGGATCACATGTGTTCATGGAGTGTTAATGCTTTGCTCCGGTGCTCTATTAAAAGGAGCACCTTAATTGCCAGTAGTTCCCTAGAGGCCCCGCTGCAAACGGGCTGGCAGGACAAAAGATGTTGTGCAAGTTCTCATTGCGAGCACGTATGACTATATATTGAACACGTGCCTAGGATTTTCTAGTACTTGGGTGCTTTATCTTATTTATCTGCAATTGCCCTATGTTCTGATTGCTATGTGAATTGTCTTGTCCATGCAACGCCCGTCCATCCATCCCTATGCCTACCGCACTCGAATCCCACTGTTTACTGCTTTTGTTACTACTGTCTTTGTTTTGCTACTGCTGTTACTTTACTATTCCTACTACAAAACTATTGCTACTGATAAACTGATGTGAGCAAGATTGTTTCCAGGTGCAGCTGAATTGACAACTCAGTTGTTAAGGCTTATAAATATTCTTTGGCTCCCCTTGTGTCAAATCAATAAATTGGGTTTCACTTCCCTCGAAAATACTGCAATACACCCCCTATACTTGTGGGTCATCAAGCGGTTCCCCATGCGGGCCGATGAGGGCTGCGAGTTCCCACCCGGTAAGAGTTTGTTCTCTGCCCTTGTTATGCTTGCACTTGCTATGCTTCTAGTTGTAATCTTGACTTTTTGCTTGTCCTTGGAATAGCCGCCCATGGCGAGGATGTGGACCTAGCCGAGTTCGCCGCACCCAGGGGCAGGGGGAAGCGGGCCGCCCCTACCAGCGCCACCCTAGCAGCAGGTGGCGCCAAGAAGACGCGTCGCCCCCACCATGTGGTCACCATGCCGATCATTTCCGGTAGGTGCCCTTGTCTTCTTGTTGCGAGTCTTGACTTACTTGTATTTGCATTGGTCACTCCTTGTATTTCTGCAGCGAGGCTATGTCCTTGCCCAGCACCGTGACCGTCGCCACCGCGTCCACCCCTCCGCCTGCTGCCGAGAGGAGTGCGCTAGCTTTGGCATCCAAGACCGTGCCGTCTCTGGCATCCGAAGCTTCACCGGCTCCGGCGTCTGAGGTTGCGCTGGCTCCGGCCCCCGAGGCTACGCCGGCTCCAACCCCCGAGGCGGCAGCGACCGAGGTGGTGCCGCCGGCTGAGCCCGGGACGCTTCACCGGGCGGGGGCCGTCTCCCGGCTTGCGGGGGTTTGCTGTTCGGGCGTGCCGGTTCGGCCGTCCCTCCCTCCGGCTCGATGGTGGGTGCTGACTCCAGCACCTACCGGGTGGAGGAGCCGGTGGAGGTGCCGCCGCCGGTTGCCCCTGCCTAGCCGGAGGTTGGTCCCTCCGCGGCTCCGGTGAGCGACGATGACCTCCAGGTCACCGGCTGGACGCCGGCGCGGGCCACACCGCCGCTGGATGCTCTCCTGGCACAGTTGTCAGAGGCGGCACCTCTGGCCGTTGGCCAGGCTCACCAGCTGGTAGGGGCGCTGGAGCAGGGGTTCGACCAAGCCAGGGCATTGGGGGCCTCCGTCGAGGTATGTACTCTGTCACCAATCTTGTTGTTTTTCCGCCATCTTGCGACGTAGCTGGTTTTGGTGGTTCTTATCTCCCTTTTATTGCACAGAGGCATCTTGCTGATGCCGCCAAGACTTCGCGGGACCTAGGCCATAAGATTGCTCACTCTGCCGTATCTTACCAATTGCACGATTTCTCGCGCTTCTTGTTGAGTATTGGTTACCCTCCTACAGCTCTGCTGGCGGACCGAGACCGCGAGGTGGCCCGGCTGAAGGAGGAGGTCGCCCGGCTGGAGGAGTCTAACAAGGCCCGCTAGGACCAGATCGCCTAACTGACTACAAACAGCAGCAGATGGAGATCAAGGCTGGCAGGGCCAAGAAGACGGCGGATACCCGGGCCGAGGCACTGAAGAACCTGGAGGGGCTCTTCGCTACCCATGCGGATGCCGTCAAGGCCTCCAAGGCCAAGGAGGCACTGACACTATTGGAGCTTTGCCAGATCACTGAGATTGTTGTCAGTAAGTGACCTTGACTTGAGCCCATTTTGCGGATTTGTCCCTTGTGATCAATACTAATCGCTGCCTTCTTTTCTGGCTGCAACTTAGTACCCTGAGGCAACCGATCAGGCGCTGGGCCGGATTCCCGAGATGGATCCGGAACGGGATCTCCACCCGGGGGAGCTGGTGGCAGTCATCAGCAAGGAGGCGAACCAGCTTTGCGCCGCCGCTCTCGAGGTCTTTGACTATGTCTGGCCCAAGGTTGTCCCGCCTGCCACCATGGATGTCCTGGCCGAGCTTCTCTGGGGTGCTACAAAGCTCATGAATGTGGCCCAGGAGTGGGCGGCTCACGGAGGCGCGGAGATGGTGCTGGCGCTGCTAAAGTCCTGGTACCTAGATGTGGATCTGTGGAGCCTTTCCCACAGATTTTGCCAAGGGACCAGTTACGACCAGCTTCGCGCTGAGGTTCTTGACAGCCGCTCTTGTGGCGTGACGATTGGGAGGTTCGTTGCGCTGGACAGGGACTTCAGCGACCTAGCCGGCACAGAGCGGTACTTCCACAGCCCGGATGCACCACGTACTGATGTTCCAGCTGCGCCGCCGACCGCCTCGACGGACGTCGCCTCCAGCAGCCGTGCTCCAGCTGATGCCTCCGACCCTTATGCTCCTCAATGAACGTGATCCCCGATAGGCCGGGAGTATTTGTGACTTGAAACATTTATCTTTTCTTTGCGCCGTGTGAACAATTGTCCATTTTTGACTCATTGAACTTCTGTGGGAGCATCACCTCCCTCCGTATATTTGCTCGTGCTCTTTTGTTTGCACTTTCTGTTTTGCATCTTTTGCATGCATGTTTCTTTGTGGGGGCGCGCAAGCGCACCCATAGGGTGTAGTCCCCGAGGTTCAGGCCGGCTGGAGAATACAGACGGGTCAAAGCTCCTTTGTGTTTTTGGTTTGTAGGTTTCTGTGTGGGGGCGCGCAAGCGCATCCACAGGGTGTAGTCCTCGAGGTTCGGGTCAGTTGGAGAATACAGCCAGGTCGAAGCTCCTTGACCTGCTCTGCTTCCGCTTGTAGCTATCTGCCTCCGTCTTAACGGTGTACGTTGTTGAACTTTTGCTCATCCAAACATAAGAAACAAACAAGTTGTTTGCCTGGTTAAGCATATGCAAGTTCGAACTGTAATCTTAGGTTGGCTATTTTTGAAATTTCTGCTTGTTCGCACTAATCCAATGTCTTTGCCCTTTTCTCAGTGAGCATTGGCCAATTTCAATGCTGTTCCCTTGCTGGCTTTTAGCCGAAGTCGAAGGGGTAGCTTAGTAGGCATACGGCACGATACTTCGGGTTTGGTCATTGTCTTTGAGCGAGCGAGCGCATCCGGGTCGTCCAGACGTTTTTGTTTTCCTCGTGGCATTTTTGTGTACGGGCCTTTGAGCATTTTGCTCTTGCCGGATCTATCAGCCGGCTTGCGGTCTGCAGCCGGAACCGAAGAGGAAGCCTTAGGAACTGCATACAGTACTTTACCGCGTGGATCGCGTAGTCTTCTGGGCCAACCGGCGAGTCCCCGAGACGGATCGTCGGCTCCGGGGTTAGAGTAATGCAGCCAGAAAAGCCAATTTGTGTAGCATGACTTGCTTATTTATTGCGGAGTCCCTGAGACTGTGACGAGGCTCCTATGCTTGTTCATTACATGAAAATAAGGTACATACACTTCTTGCTCATGTGTAAAAGGGGCGGAGCAGGCTCGCGTTCCATGGGCGTTCAGTTTCTTCGCATGAGCGGTCCATCTTGTTCTTTTCCGGTTTGCGGGCATCGATGAGGTAGTATGAGTTGTTCTGCAGTGCCCGGCTGATTATGAATGGGCCCTCCCAAGGTGGAGACAGCTTGTGCATGCCCTTGGTGTCTTGGACTAGCCTTAGCACCAGGTCGCCATCGTGGAACGAGACACTGCGTATCCGGCTAGCATGATAGCGGCACAAGTTTTGCTGGTAGATGGTGGATCTAGACAAGGCCAGTTCGCGTGCTTCCTCTAGGAGATCGACGCTGTCTTCCCGTGCTTCTTTGGCCTGCTGTTCTGTGTAGAGCAGTTTGCGGAGTGCATCGAACTCGATGTCAGTGGACAAAACCGCCTCCGCCCCGTAAACGAGGAAGGAAGGAGTGTAGCCAGTGGACCAGTTTGGCGTGGTGCGAAGGCTCCAGAGTACGGCCGGCAACTCCTCAATCCAGCAACCGGGGGATCACACCAGTGGTTCGATCAGCCGGGCCTTGATTCCGGCTATGACGAGGCCATTTGCTCGCTCACACTGCCCGTTGGACTGGGGGTGTTCCACGGATGCGAGGTCCAGACGGATGCCCTTATCTCCGCAGAATCGCACGAAAGCTCCCTTGGCGAAATTTGTGCCGTTGTCGGTTATGATGCTGTTGGGGTAGCTGAAGCGTGTGATTATGTCTGTGAAGAACATGACTACCGTTGGCCCATCCAGCTTCTTTATTGTCTTTGCCTCTATCCACTTGGTGAATTTATCCACCGCCACCAGCAAGTGGGTCGTGCCGGACCTGGCCATTTTGAAAGGGCCAACCATGTCCAGCCCCTAGACGGCGAATGACCAGGTAATGGGAATCGTCTTGAGTGCCGTAGACGGAGTGTGCTTCTGCTGGCTAAACTACTGACACACGTTGCATGCTTTGACAATCTGCTCAGCGTCTTCTAATGTTGTGGGCCAGTAGAACTCGTGGCGGAATGCCTTTGCCACTATGGCTCGTGACAATGCGTGGTGTCCGCATTCGCCCTGGTGGATGTCAACTAGTAGCCGGATTCCTTCCTCCTGGCTCACACATTGTTGATAGATACCGCCAACGCTGCGCTTGTAGAGCTCGTTGTTGATGATGTGTATGCACTGGCTCTATGCTTCACCTGTCTTGCCTGTACCTCCTCTTCGGGCAGCTTTCCATTGGCTAGGAAATCCATGAATGGCTTGGCCCATGTTGGGGTTTCCTGGATGGCGCATCCCTTGCATTAGCAGATTCACTTATGCTCGGATGGACAGGCCGAGCTCGTTCGGAGGCCAACCGGGTGGAGCTGCGGAGCCGGCAACCTCTAGGCAGGAGGTGGCAGTCCCTGGGTGTGGGGGAGCAGCCCTCGGGTGCACTGTAGCCATTGCGGAGGTCTCGGAGCCGGTAGTCCTAGGGTGCGGCGAAGCAGTCCCCGGGTGCGGTGCAGCCATTGTAGAGGTCTTGGAGCCGGCAGTCCCCGGGTGCGGTGAAGCAGTCCCTGGGTGCGGTGCATTCATTGCGCAGGTCTTGGAGCTGGCAATCCCGGGTCCACGTCCAATATTATGGAGTCGGATTCGGGAGACGGTGTGATTGATGGCTTGCGCAGGTGCTCAAGGGAAACTCCAGGCGGAATCGGTTGTCTTGTTGACCCGATGCGGGCGAGCGTGTCTGCAGCCTTGTTGTTTACCCTGGGAACATGGTGAAACTCGCACCCTTCAAAACAAGCGCATAACTACTGTACGAAGAAACGGTATAGAGCCATGTTTGCATTCCTGGCGTCCCAATCACCTGACACTTGCTGGACCACCAGATCAGAATCGCCGAAGCATAGGATTCGTCGGATGCCTATTTCCTTTGCCATCTTGAGGCCATGGACGAGCGCCTCATACTCAGTGACGTTGTTGGATGCGCGGAAGTGGATCTGCAGCACGTGTTGTAGCTGGTCTCCTTTTGGAGAGGTGATGACCACTCCGGCTCCGAGCCCTCCATACATCTTGGAGCCGTCGAAATGCAGCTTCCAATGCATGGAGTCAGGGCAAGGCGGCATGTACTGTGTTTCTGCCCAATCGACGTGGAAATCTGCCAAGGCCTGAGACTTGATCGCCGTTCTTGCTCATACTATATGTTGTGGGTGGCGAACTCTATGGCCCATTTCGCCACCTGGCCTGTGGCGTCTCTGTTGCCGATGATCTCCGATAGTGGCGCTAGCACCACCACCTAGATGGAATGTTCTTCGTAGTAGTGCTTTAGTTTCTTGGCGGCCATGTACACGCCGTACACCAGCTTCTGGTAATGAGGGTAATTCATCTTCGAGAGCGAGAGCACCTCACTCAGGTAGTACACCGGTCGTTGCACCAGCTGCGCCTTTCCTTCTTCCGGCCTCTCCACTACCAACACCACACTGACAACCCTTGTTGCTGTGATGTACATCAACATGGGTTCCTTTGCTGCTGGTGCTGCCAGAATAGGTGGCAAGGTGAGCTGCGCTTGAGGTCACAAAAAGCTTCATCCACCTGTGATGTCCAGACGCATTTGTCCGTCTTCTTCATGAGCTGGTATAGTGGGCGTGCTTTCTCGCCCAGCCGGCTGATGAACCGGCTGAGGCAGGCCAGGCAGCCGGTGAACTTCTAGACATCTCTCAATTTCTTGGGTGGCTGCATGCGCTCGATTGCGCCGATCTTCTCCGAGTTCACCTCGATTCCTTGCTCAGATACGAGAAAAACGAGTAGCTAGCCGGCTGGGATGCCGAACACGCACTTCTCCAGATTTAGCTTCATCTGAAACCGGCGGAGGTTGGTGAATGTTTCCTTCAGATCCTCAAGGAGTGTCTGGTGCTCATTGGTCCTGACTACCACATCATCGACGTAGGTGTGTACATTTCTGCCAATCTGAGTCTACAAGCACTTCTGCTTGCAGCGCTGGTATGTTCCTCCAGCATTCTTCAGTCTGGATGGCATTGTGGTGTAGTAGTAGGCTCTGTAAGGAGTGATCAATGATGTCTTTATTTGATCAGCGGGGTTTAGCCGGATATGGTGGTAGCCAGAATATGCGTCCAGAAATGACAATAGCTCGCAGCCGGCTATGGAATTGATTACTTGGTCTATCCTTGGCAAGGCGAATGGATCTTTGGGACATGCTTTGTTTAGACTGGTGTAGTCAATACACATGCGCCAAGTCTTGTTCTTCTTCAACACGAGTACTAGGTTTGCTAGCCGTTTCGGGTGGAAAACTTCCATGATGAATCCAGCTGCGAGCAGCCGGGTGATCTCCTCGCCGATTGTTCTTCTTTTTTCTTCCATGAAGCGGCGCAGTGACTTCTTGACCGGTTTTTCATCCGGCCTGACATGTAAAGAGTGCTCGGCAAGCTCCCTCGAAACACCTGGCATGTCCTTGGGGGACCATGCGAAGATATCCCGATTCTCACAAAGGAAGTCGACGAGCACGCTTTCCTATTTGCTGTCAAGGCCATCTCCGACCAGGACGAACTTGTCTGGCTCGGCCTCGTTCAGCAGGATCTTCCTCGTGCCCCTGGATGGCTTGAATTGTGCCTCTCCGGTCGGCTTGGGCTCGCCAACCGGCATGTCCTTCTGCAGGGCCGCCATGTTCTGCAAGATTATTCGTTTTTCTTCCGCGATGATCATGGCTTCCGCTATTTTGGATCCGTCTGTGGCACATTCCACATACCGTCTGTAGCAGCCAGCTACGATGATGACGCCCTTGGGCCCTGGTAGCTTCATCTTGAGGTAGGCGTAATGTGGTACCGCCATGAACTTGGTGAGCACTAGGCACCCTAGGATTGCGTGGTACGCGCTGCAGAGGTTGACCACCTCGAACCAGATGGGCTCGCGGCGGATGTTGTCCTCCGTGCCGAAGATGACGTCCAACCGGATTTTTCCGATAGGGGAGTGTGACGGGCCTGGAACGGCTCCGTGAAAGGAGGTGCTTGACGGCTCCAGCTGCGACTCACTGATGCCGAGCCGGTCGAGTGAGCTGCAGTACAGGAGGTTGATGCTGCTCCCTCCGTCTACGAGGACGTGGGAGAATCTGTAGGAATGCTTCTTGGAGACAATGATAGGATCCAGAACCATTGCGTAGGTGCCTGTGTGAGGCAGCTTGGCTGGCTGGTCCTTCCGGCTCCATGCAACTTCTTGCTCCGACCAGTTGAGGTACTGGGGGACGTGAGGAACGATTGCGTTCACTTCCGCCTGACGGCGCCTTTTGTTGTGCTTGGTATCCAGCTCTGTGGTGAAGATGTGGTAGTTTCCCACCTGACGAGGGTAGTTGTTATCATCATCTTCCCTTCTACGTTGGTTGTTGCGCTTGCCTAGCGGCCCGCCGGCTGGAGGAGGTGGCGCCTGTCCAGCCAGTGCGCCGGCAATTTCCGCCATCTTCTTCATCCAGGTGCACTGGCTTGTTGACCCCGCTATGGAACTTCGATGGCCCATCAAGCATCGAGTCAATGGTGTACTTGGGCCTTGGAGGCCGGTCATCATGCTTCTATCTCCGGCTTCCGCCTGCAGCCGGATCCTCCTGCACTGCCGCCACCTGCCTGGAGCCATATTGGTTATCTGGCTGGTCGTCCTTTCTTTTACCGTGGCGGTTGTCATGCCGCCTAGAATTGGGGCCATTTACTTCCGGCTGGCACCGATCTACAGCGACGTCGACAATTATTTGCCCTTGGTCGTCCACCCGGACGGATCTTTTCATTGCTGCGTCGGCCGTGGCGTACTTGTCCGCGATGGCCATGGTCTGTGCCATGGTTGTGGGTTCCACCCGGTGAAGCTTATGCTTGAGTATAGTGCCGTCTCTGCAGACATTGATGAAGAAATCAACCGCCTAATGTTCGCGTACCCCCTCACAGGAGTTGTAAATGCTCGTCCATCAGGTGATGTAGGAGCGATCAAATTCATCCGGGCCCTGCACACAGAGAGCAATCTCGCCAGGCCAGCCTGGGCGCTTGTAGGTGCCGGTGAAGTTGCGAACAAACGCCTGCTCGAAATTGATCCAAGCATTGATGTTGTTGTCGGGAAGACTATTTAGCCATGTTCTGGCTGAGTCGAGGAGCATGAGAGGGGCGTAGCGCACTGCTACCTGGCGGTTGCTGTTGGCGATGCCCACGGCAGTGGTATAATCCACTAGCCAGTCCTCCGGCTTGATCGAGCCGTTGTACTTTAGCGTATCACTTGGGAGCGAAAATCCCTTTGGAAACGGTTCGTTCTGGATGCGCGGTCCGAAGCATCTTGGTCTGGCTGGACTTTCTTCCTCTAGCGCACGTGACTGGACCAGTAGGTCGATTCACGCACACGCATCTTGTTGTTCATCCGTCTCGAGCGGTCCCAGCCGGCCAGATAGGCGGGACTTGGGGAGCGCTTGGCCTTTTCCGGCTTCGTCGCCCGACTCGCAGTTTTTGCTGGTAACAGTTGCCGCATCGTGGGCGTTGTGCCCACGGCCTGCAGATCCACCACGTGGGCGGTTGCTCTACCTTGCTCCATTTGGGGAAGATGCCTTGCTGCTACCCGCAGCCGGGTCCGCCATCTGGCGAGCCGGTTGGGTTCTGCTGTTGCCAGCCATGCTGAGTTCTGCCTCGGCCTGCTGTTTGTTCACCGTGACCACGAGGAGCTAGACATGTGCTTGCTGACGTAGTAGTTCCTCGCCCTCCATGTGGCTTAGTTCCACAACTGCCGCCTCCACAGCCCTCATGTTTTTGGTGGGGGTGCTGTAGACTGGCTGTACCATGGGCGTACGCGGATCAACGGCACGATCCATCTCTGAACCAAGGTTCCGGCCTTGTGGCTGAGCTAGGCGGCTGGTGCTGGGAAAGCGCGCGAAGACATGCACGATGTTGTACTCCCGCATGGTGGCATTCATCCGCCGTTGGGCGGCCCCCAGCTTGCCAGCTTCCTCTAGAAGGTTCTGGCGGGTGGTCTCTAGGGCTGCCGCAGCTAAAGCTGGATCCACCTTGATGGGGGTGATGGGGTTGCGGAGGTGCTCGATGGACGCGTTGATCAAGCCCGGGTTCGGGAGGCGTGAGTTAGTGGCGCGGCCATCCACGTTGCGCTCTAGAGGTGGGCGACGGTTCTCCACCGAGCCTACCATCATGACCTCGACGCTGCCGCTGGCGATGCGCGAGGTGGAGAAGCCAGGGGGCGCGCCGAAGATGGTGACGACCTCACGGGGGAAGGCCTCAGGGACAGTGACGACGTAGGCACGGTGCTCGCTGAAGCGCGTGATGGAGCCCCCGCTTGGGAAAGGACCCCCAAGGAAGTAGGACGCGTTGTCGAGGACGCAATCGTAAGAGCTGAGAGTGAGGACGAGGCCAGAGGCTACTTGCTCACCGGCGATGAGTGGAAGTCCCGTGTGAAAGATGATCCTAGCCGAAGCGCTGTGCCCCACGGTGGGCGCCAGCTGTCGTGATGTGGAACATGGTAGTGCCATCGGGGATGGCTTGAAGGGGACAATCAGGATGCTATCGGTGGCTACTCGCAACTGGTTGGGCACATATACTGCAAACACAACGATGTACCCAGGTTCAAAGCCCTCTTGGCGAGGTAAAACTCCTACTCCTGCAAGGATCTACTATCAAAGGGGTTGATGCCCAATATAGGTGCTCCTTGAGCTGTTTCCTTAGCTACTTCTTGCTCGGAATCCTCTGAGTCCTTCTTCTAGTGTCTATTTTTCCTTCTTCTTGAGCTTACCCAGAACCCTAGCGCTACCCCCTTTATATACATGTCGAGGAGGTAGCTTACAAGATGGGTTCTAGGGTTTACTGTTTGGATTTGGGCTTTACAAAGTGGGCCGGCTGGACAGGGCCAAATGGTAGGCCCGGGTCCAGTCAAGCCTCCAGTACATGGGAGGACCATGCTTTAGTGCTCAACGCCCCTGCTTTACTCGTCATTCGGCTCTTTATCTATCAGCCGGTTCTTTATGCGTAAGCCCAGGCTTTCCTCGTCATCCCTTGCTTTGCTCGTCAACCTCCAGCTTTGGTGCAGTTGTCCAGTAGCGCCGGCCAGGCCAGCCAGCCTGTCCGGTCAAGGGTGCGCTCAGCAAGGAGCGTCATCCCTACCGTACAATAACCAGCAGATCTGAGGCGGCCGTCTAGGAGCGGCCTCCCAGCTGGTTCTTCTGGCTACCCGGCTAGACGGGCCAGCCGGGGAAACTTGAATGCGGACCGGGTGGGAATTCCACCCGGCTGTGGTTCCTTGATCTGGGTCCAGACGGCCCGTGCTCCTTGGAGCCAGCCGGTTGGTCCCGTCTTGGCCTACCCGGGGGTCATTCCCCCGACAGCAGGACTAAGGTTGTTGGCGATGAGGGCTGTCTTGGTGGGGTCCATCGGGTGAACCTAGACCTCCTTGGTGTTGACCGTAGAGTCGAAGGACTGATCAGGTGCGTTTTTCCTGCTCAAAGGAGCAAGACTGTTGTCCGTCGACTCCTTGAGCCTTGCTAACTCCTCTTGCATGCCGAAAGTTTGGGAGATTCTATTGAACTCCCTGTCACAGTTATCGTATCATGTGAAGCTTCCCTGAACGGTGATGACGTTTTTTGGTCCTAGAATCTTCATCATGAGGTATGCATAGTGCGGTACCGCCAGGAATCTTGCGAATGCCACACGACCAAGTATGGCATGGTGCTGAGACAGCCAGTCGACTACCTCGAAGTTGAGGCGCTAGCGTCTGAAGTTGCTGGGCATGCCAAAGATGATGTCGAGGTGAATTTTGCCCAGGGGTAGATCCCTTTGCCTGGTATAATGCCATGGAAGGGGGTGTCCAATGTCTCCAGGCTAGAGAGGGGGATTCACATGGCACGCAAGGTGCAAGCAAACATGAGGTTGATGCTGCTACCTCTGTCCATGAAGACCCTACTCATCTTGTACCCGCCGATCTAGGCCTCAAGCACTAGGGCCATGTGATCAAGACATGGTATTTGGTGCGGGTGATCAGATCTGTTAAAGGTGATGCAGGATTCTAATCCGCTGAGGTACATAGGGATTGCTGGTGGCGATGATACCGCCATGTTTACTTGTCGGCTACCATTCTTATGGGTCCTTTTGGAAGGATGCCCTGTCTATATCCTCATACTCCCACGCGGTGGGGGATAATTCTCACCACCATTGTGTTATACCACCAGAGCTGGTGGTGGGGTGGTGCGTTGGCCGAAAGGGGTGGCGGTGGTGGTGCTCCATATGCTATGGGTCCCGTAGCTACCCCATATCCTTGGCTTATTGCCTCGCACTGGAGCTGCGCGTAGGCGTCTTGGAGTTTCTAGAACTCATGGCAGTCCTTGAGGAGATGACTCGACTTGTTTTTGCCATCGTGTTTGTCGATATAGTAATGGACATTGTAGGGGCTCGATAGTCGTGCCATTGCGGTTGAGGCACCATCGGTGGTGCAGCGTTGCCATACTTGGGTCGTTTTTCCGTTGTCACGATAGTTGCCATGTTGCGGTTACCATCGTCGCTCTTATCGGCATAGCTGACTATGACCATGTTGACTCTGTTGCGGTCCTTGTAACTGTGGATCCTGCATTTTCCTTGGCGATCGCGCCTACGACCTTGGTCGTCTTCGTCATCCGAGCATGACTGTCTGTTCTGGACACTGTCTTCGCCATCCGCACATTGATTCGCTATGTCCATCAGGTGGTCGATGGTCTCGGGCTTGGTGTGACCTAGGTCCTCCTTGATATCTCGACAGCGTACGCCGACCTTGAATGCGTCGATTGCCTGCTCCTCAGAAATATCTTCCGCGAAGTTCTTGATGATGGGCCATCGCTGGATGTACGAGCGGAGCGATTCACTAGACCTCTGACAGCAGGCTTGAAGCTCTTTGATTGAAGCCGGTCGCTTGTAGGTGCCTTTGAAGTTTCGGACAAAGTTGTACACCAGGTCCTCCTAGCTATGAATCGAGCCAGATTGGAGACTATTTAGCCAGGCCTGTGTAATGCCTTATAGCTGTGGCTGTAGACATTGCATGGCTATCTCTTTGGCTCCATCGTGGCCCTTCACAGACTGTACGTGGTCGTCCAGCCAGATCTTTGGTTCTTGTAAGCTGTCGAATTTTGGGTTGTTCGAGGGCAGCTTGAAGCCCTTGGGCATCGGAGTTTGGCGTATGGCACGGATGAAGCATCTGGAGCCGCATAATTCCGTGTCCGAATATTCGGACCCAAAGGAGTACGTACACTTGGCACACAATTTGTTGACCTTGCGCTGCGTGATCTCATTGTAGGCATCGTAGTCACGGTCTTTTCGACACAGGCTGTGGCATCGTTGCGGCATGTGGTACTCGTCATATGATGGCAAGCGTCTACTCATGGGTTTCATGGACACCTTCTTTAGCGTTGTCTTCAGGGCCGGGTCGGGTTCTCCCATAAGTGCGGCCTCCACCAGTCCAAGTCCGGCGAGGGCAGATCTGTGGACGGCAGTACGTGGATCCCCTGCCTGCGGGGGGTTTGACAGTAGGTAGGTGGTAGCCGCCCTAACGATGACCTGCGGTGTTTTGGCCATTAGATTGCCCTGGGCATCGATGGATATAAACAAGAAGTAAAGTTGCTTGGTGGCCTCTCGTCTGAACTCTTTGTCCATCATGTCCCTGCGGGAGCGTCTTTTGTACGCCCTGGTGTGGTGGTTCCCTTTTGAGGAGGATCCACCAATCGAAGAGAGTTTCACCCGTTGCTCACTCGATTCATCGGCGAGTCATCGCCGGTCATCAAGCTGGGCCTAGAGTGCCTTCTAGCGGCAGAACTCCTTATTCAGGTACCAATGGTATGCCTGTAGTACCTCTTGTGATGAGCTGGGGGCAGATGCGTGACTCCCAATACGGCCTGCCTGAACATCTCCCACTCCGCTTCATTGAGGTGAACCTTCGGCATATCACCGTCGCTATGATGTTGTTGTTGTTGTTGTTGTTTTTGTTGTTGTTGTTATTGTTGTTGTTGTTGTCACGGTTGGTTCTGTTCATGGCTTCAGGATTGGTCCTTGTATCGGCACCATTGCTAGTGGTGCCGCCGGTGTTTGGCGTTCACGACGACACAGTAGTAGCGGTTGGTGTAGGTGTTGCTTCCAGAGCTTTCAAGATCGGATCCAATGTCGTGGTTTTTTCTGATCAGATCGCTTAGATCAGAATCACAGTTGTTGCTGCTATCCGGGTCGTAGGCCGAGGAGATGGCACTTAGCTCGCCGAGGGTCCAGATCTTGCCGATCTAGAAGCTGAAGCCGCCGATCATCATGTCGGCCTGGGTGTCGAGGGAGTCGAAGGCCAGGCGCGTGGCCGGTGAATGGATGGTGGATTCGAAGGAGTTGATGCTGAGGCATCCCTCTAACACAAATGAGTCGAAGATGGCAGGTGATGGGGCCGTCAAGGTTGCAACATCAACGCGCCCACTCCCCACAGTGAGCTCCAATTGACATGCGGTTATCACGTTAATGCCCATATTTTATGGACTTGGGTTTTGAGGAAGAGGGGAGCGTTGGAATCCTTGTTCAGCTAACAAGGAAAGCAACACAGGGACACAATGTTTACCCAGGTTCAGGCCCTCAGAGGGAAACCCCTAGTCCTACTTATCTACTCTTGATTGAGGATGAACTGAAGGTTACAAGAGTGCCTTGATGGTGATGATGCGCAGATGTAATCTGGAGGGTGTATGTGCTAGGGTTTGTGGTAGGTCCTCCTTGTGGTTCCCTCCCAGCCTTTATATGAGGAGGCAGGGTCTCAGGATACCACCAAGTCGGTTACTAACGAGGGCTAACCTCGGCAATGCCCATGATAGTGGACTTGGGGTTTCGCGGAAAAGAGAACGCTCGGGATTTCATCGGATGTCAGGAAAACGATGAAGACAAAGTCGCCTGAATATTGGGGAAACACACTATTACCAATTGTCCTAGATTTCGGTACCCTCGCTTGGGATTCTCCCGTCCTATATATAATAGGATGGGTCTCAAAGCTATATACGGATAGGTTTCATGCACGTGTGATTACAATACCAACATAATGTCAGTTCATAGTTTCTTTCCTAATACAATCAAAGTCTTTGTCGGTTGCTTCCTTGGACTATCATCTGTAATCTTCATGGGCCGTAGGCCTTTTACCCAATGTAGGGTAACCAATTATAAGCTTCCGAGTAATCATACCTATGTCAGTAGCCCCCGAGACTCTACGTGAACCGTAGTTTCAGGTTGAGTCTTAAAGTTTCTTTTTCCTTTATGTTTGTCGCTTTTTACATTTTTTAGGGATTTGGTACAATGAGTCTGATGCTTCCGACGGATCGGGAGTCCATTAATTGCTCCTGGGCAAAAACAAAGTTGACCTACATCAAATTCAAGTCCCCAGGCTCAAAACCGGAATTTGTAACTGGCGTAATTCAGTTCGAGCCGCTGAGGTCTTACCAAATATTGAATTCTAGTTTTTTATTTCTATCGGGTACCCAACGCGTCCGTCGGGATTTTTCATCGTATCGTTGATACGGATTTTTTACTAGCAGAGCGCATTCTTCTGCGATTACCAGGCCACACAGGACGAATCCTAGGGTCTTACCTTCATGTTTCTGAACACGACATTCAGATTTTTTGTCGCGTCTGAGCGTGATCCGAGGTTTTTGGCTTTATTGGCGGTTGGCCTGCTAGGCCGCCAATTTTTCTGATTATATCAGATAGTTTTATTATTTGATACTATCTCCCGATGGGAGTAACACCTTTTTGAGGATACACTAGTGTAAAACTCAAAAAGGGTTTTGCAATTATCAATATACTTCATACATAACTAAGTTTCTATCGGGTGCGCATTAGCACTCCCGATGGGAGTAGCCCTCGAGGCTATGTTCGGATGCTTGTATCTAGACATAGGCTCATAGTTGTTGTTAGCTTGATGGAAAGCATTAACCTTTGGAATAAAAAGATTAAGATACAAATAACTTATCTCTTTATATATAAGGCGAAAATCGACAGTACATTATTCTTTGAGCGGATGGCTGTTAGCCTTTGTCCTGGGCATTTTGGCTTAAAAAGCCGAACTGTAATTCTTATCATATTGCAAATAATCTTATGCATAAAAACATCGCAGCTATGCTATGTTCCATGGATTTGAGTAATTTACTCCTGTCTTCTTGTCTTGTAGTCGATATGCTCCTCCGGGAATAACTTCTGTGACGATGTATGGTCCTTCCCATGGTGATTCTAGCTTCTTGTGACCATCTTGCTTGAGGCGAAGAACTAGGTCCCCTATTGCAAAGGACCTAGGCCGCAATCTTCCGCTATGGTAATTGCGCAGGTTTTGCTGGTACATAGTTGCTCTTTGGAGGGGTTCATCTCGTGCTTCATCAAGCGCATCTACATCATCTTCAAGTCATTCTCTTGATTCCTCTTCATTATATGCAACTACTCTTGGCGATTCATGTGATACCTCGATTGGGAGCACGGCTTCCGCACCGTGGACCAACAAGAAAGGCGTCTCTTGTGTTGAATTATTTGGAGTTGTACGTAAACTCCATAATACGAATGGAAATTCATCCACCCATGCTCCTTTTGCTCTATCAAGTGGTGCTAGTAGTATCTTTTTGAGTCCAGCGGTAACTAGTCCATTGGCTTTTTCAACCTGTCCATTTGTTTGCGGGTGAGCTACCGAATCGTAGCTTATTTTGATGCCCATCTCCTGGCAGTACTCCTTAAACTCATTGGAAGTGAAGTTGGTCCCATTATCCATGATGATGTTGTTCGGTACGCCAAACCGAAATACTATGGATTTGACAAAATTCACAGCCGAAGTTCCATTTTGGGTGGTGACAGGCATTGCTTCAATCCATTTAGTAAATTTGTTGACTGCTACTAGCAGAAAGACGTGTCCTCCTGGCAATGATTTGTGAAGTTTTCCCACCATGTCGAGTCCCCACTGAGCGAAAGGCCAAGCCAAGGGTATGGGATTCAGCTCAGCGGTGGGTGCTCCAGGCTTTGTTGCAAATCGTTTACATGCCTCACATGTTGTAACAATGTATTTTGCATCTTGTACTGCAGTTAGTGCGGCGACCCAGCATACCACTGCATGATGTAGTACATTATAGTCGTTGATATAACACCAATGAAACACCGTTCACAAGTATTACATCCCTTAGAGTGGTACAATAGAAACACAGCAGGTCCAAGACATGACTATAGATTACAACTCGACTCTTTACAGAAGATCCAGAGAACACTCTAGGTTAAAGAGGAGGAAAATAACTTCTTACAAAGAAGAACCAGAAATAACAACTCAGAACTAACTAGCTAATAAGACTAGCATCTAAACTATCTGACTTGCAATTGCTGCTAGTGTAATGCTCTACAGAAATAGGTTTTATGGCTAGAGAATCTACTCCTATCTAAACATACACTTTATCTTCACTTCAGCTGATGTATAACTTGACTTTATTGAAGAACTTGAGGTGTCGATGATGGTTTCTTGAGCAAAAATTGATGTTGACATCGTCTTCAACGACTTAGACCTAGCAAGGGTTAAGAAGGTACGGTTGAGTACGAGCGTACTCAGTAAGTTCACTAAAAAGGAGTGTATGATGCACTATCTCTACAGCCATAGACCAAAGGTCCTAGGCAATGCATGTTTCCATAAACATTTCTTTGAAGGTTGCTTTTATTTTGAAAACTATGTCCGACAGCCTTCATAGGTTGACCAGAACCTTCATGGGGTTCTTTTCCTGCCGCGTTCGTAGCTCCTTACTGGAACAGGGAGTAACATGTCACAATTCTTACACTCTGCAGATGTGCGTCACTTTCCCACAAGAGACCTTAAGCTTTGTTGCACAACCGGGAGTATGTCCCTGTTCAAACTTCCATGGTTTGAGGCCCAACTTAAGATCCAAGCCAATCACTGCTCCTTTCGTGACCCCGCATGAAGACACGATCCTTCGGGCCAAGGTACATCTCCGTTAAGCCCCCTTTCAGGCAAGCTACAATCCCGATGACTTTCGGAAAACTCTGTAAGCAGCTCAGTCTGGCGGTCACCATTAACTATGGTGAACTCTGACCAAGACATCTATGCATAGATAATCTAGACACCTAGCTCGCGGGGAACTATGGGGTCCCACCCATGTGCTGGATTCTCCACAAGAATATCAATAGCCTCACGATAAGGTCATCCGTCCATGCGAAAGGAAGAAGATATAACTGACTTCTCCGTCCCATTCCAAATATCATGGTTGACGCGTAATATACGGTGCTAGAATCATTGGCGACATTGGTTGTTAAGTCCTAGATGATACATTACTATACAATGGCGTTTCCATTGCCAATTATGATAGATTAGCTGATCACCCTGGATCAGTAACCGATATTTCTAGTTAATTGTGAAAATAGTTTTTTCAACCTTTTTGAAATGTAGGCGATGACACAGTTGAGTTACAAGCATAGAAAATAATCAAAGGACATGAGCAAGTTGTGAACTTGCCTTTCGTGATTTCAAGATTATGCACTCACGGTCTTCAAACACTAGAAGATCCAAATTCTGTAAACAACATCATTGGTCCAATAAGGACTAATGTTTAAAGAAGCAAGATGCAACGATGATAAGTAATGTAATGCAATTTGATAAACGCGAATCCACGAGATGATCGTATCTGATCTAGGGTTTGGAAACTAGTGATGAGTTCTTTAAGAATGTGTTACACTTTTATATCAGTTTCACACGTGTGCTTCTTATTGAGGCTTGTGAAAGTATGTGAAACAATATGTAAATACAAAAATAGTATGCAATACTAAAGCACTCAAATGGGTCATGGTATCTAAAATATTTCTTAAACAAGATTAAGAATCAATTAGAGCCTTTGAAGAAGTGTTCAAGGATTACCTTTAATGTTTTCTTAAAAGAATAATTCTTGAAGAAAAGATTACTTTTATAAAGTAAAAAGCATTTAAACTTAAAGTTAACACTTTAAGGTTTTCTTATAAGCTAAGATTATTAAAGCGGAAAACATTACTACATTAAACAATCATAGTATAAGTGGTGGAGATTTACATGTTTTGAACAAGGCACCACATTGTAGATGGTTGACTTCTTAATATTCCACAAAGTTAGAATTTAAGTATTGTTACTTAAATGAGGTGGTGTTTTATTAAAGTTATTAGTGAGTAGAGTTACTTTCTTGTTAATGCTTACACTTTATAAGAATAGATAGGGTATTACTAACATTACTTAAAAACTTAGTTAATTCTTCAGGTGGATTCCTAAACTGGTAAAAAAATTAGTACAAAATCTTGATGATTTTATAATGGATAAAATATTTTTGGAGAGTACAATTTACTTCATCTTAAATGGTAGTTTAATAAGTACAAATTGAATTGCTTAGACCTATCTTAACTTCACTTAAACATAACTTGCACTTTATTTCACTTTTAAACTTTAAACAATAATGATAAAGGCAATAGTAAAGATTTATATACTTTAAGGAATTTAAATAAAATAAAAGAGTTATAATAAGATTTATTCGACCTTTACCTTTTATTTGACTTCAAGTATGAAAGATGATATTTTTAGTGTGTAGAATTTATTTATGTGATTATTTTGGTATATTATATGTATTTTTGTGATTTTTAAATAATAAGATATGATTTTTATAAGTTTATAACTTTATAAATATTTACTAAATAATAATATTTAGTTAAGTGACACCAAAAATAAATGAAACAAGTTTGTAACTATAGATTTTGTTTTTCTAAGAATTTTGGTATATTATTTATATTTTTCTCATTTACTAATATTAAAATATGAATTTTCAAAGTATTATTACTTATAAAATCTGTATGAAACAATAATTATTTAAATATTTAACACAATAATATTTGATAATAAATTTAAATTATAGATTTATTTTTCTGTAAATTTTCATATATTATACATATTTTTCTGAATTATAAAACAAAAGATATTCAATTTCTAATATTTAATCATTTTCTTAAATTCCTAAAATTTATTTATATTTAAATTTATATTGTTTTATCTATTTATTAATAGAGAAAACTTTTCACACCGAGGCTATTCCTAGCCAGAGCCACTGACCCGTGGGGTCAGGGCCACGTCGGCATGCCATGTGGGCGTGGACCGGTTCAAACCTGCTGACTAGGCTAGGGTGATGCAAGCGTGATGACACGGTGATGTTAGCGACGGCTGGAGCTCCCAGGTCAAGCAAGGACTCGTCGACCTGGAGCTTGCGGGGCAAAACAAAGGGCACTACAAGATAGGGTAGACCAAGGCGGGCCTAAGGGTGGTGTCGCCGCTCGTTTTTGGTCATCGGAGTTGCTCCGACGACCATTTGTTGCGGCGGCCGACGACGGACTACGATGCTATAGCGATATGGAACTCGTTAGAGAGATTGGAGGGCTTCCCGAGGACGGTAGACTCGCCCTCATGATGATGGAGAGGTCGAGGAGGCGTGGGGAGGCGTGACAACGACGAATCGACAATGAACAAGACCTACTCAATGGTGGGCCTGGGGCTTCTTCGGCTTCCGTGGAATGGCGCAATTGGACGAGAAGAACAAGACCTACTCAATGGTGGGCTCAGATGGTCTTGGGATGGTCGGGAGCGTCGGCAACGAGTGGCTCTGGCGAGGTAGGGTTTCAGGTGTGCAGTGAGAGAGAGAGAGCTCCGGAGAGAGATGGATGAGGATGAGAAGAGGCATCGTGGTGGCCTTCTTATCTCCTCCAGGTGTTGGTAGTGAGTATCACGGTGCACGGCTGATGTTGATGACGACATCGGGCGACGGCGAGGTCTTCAGCGAGCTGCATGTGTGCGTCGTGGTGACGACGACGAAATTTTGCAAAAAAACCTGAGTGATTTAACTTCCCAACCCGCGGTTGTAGTATCCCATCTGTCTAACATATGTAATGCTACATGGTCTAATAATAAAATGCTACATTTCTACATATAGTTGTTGCATCATAATTATATCATGCTCATGTCACCATGCCACATTGCATTTGAGCATCATATAAAACCCCTTTCATTTGGTTCTTCTGTCATATGCATTTGTATCACTTGTATTTGCATCTTGATATATTGTATTTGCTTCTCGATAAATTGTTTGATACCCAAGTTGAGTTGGGGGCATATCTTTTCCACTCCACCACCTTTCTTGTCATCACCTTATAAATTCCGCCATCCAAACTACATGTGGGCACTTGCATTTATTTTGGCATTTGTCTAGCTCATATGTAATAGGATGGATCCACTTCTAATTCTACATGCTCCCATATATGGTCTCTATTGTTTTCACAATATCAATTATGAGGATACACATGGCCACCTTTGCATTTCATGTGAGTAGAAATGCTTCAATTAAGCTCCCATATGGTTTTAGTTACTATATGCTTATGTATGATGCTATATTTGGCTCCAAGTTGATCTAGTGGAAAATACACACTATTAAGGCCATTTAGTTTCATGTATGGGCATATGATAATTATTCTCATATGGTATGCAAGATTGTGGTTTTGTATGGGGTATAAACTCACATTGGAATGCATGTATGGGAGATATGGCCACAATATCCTCTATTTCTCTTCACAACTAGTACTTGGTCATTATGGATCATGCATGGCCCCTGCAACATCATCATTCCTCCTCCCTTATTACTTTCATGTAAGTTTATTTCGATGTTATTTGAATCTTGGGGGATTTAACCCACATGGGCACCTTCCGCACAAGTGATCATCTCTCCCTCCCTCTAGCTATCTGTTATTTTGTTACCTACCTACATCTACATTCCAGTATTTTTGCCCAAAGGGAATCTATATGTGGACATCCTCCTCAGACCGTCCTTAGCTACCTTTTATCTCATTTGAGGTGTTTCCTGCCTCTCTAGTCAATGTCCTAGCAAAGCAGTCTTCAACACAGTACATTTTTTCTAGAAATCATCTTTGTGCTAACTCCCTAAATTCTTGTCCCATATGCCTTCTTTTTCTTTTACATATGTTCAAAACTATCAATCTCAGATGTTCTACCGATCCTAGTAATTCTTAATGCTTCCCTGTTTTCAAATATTCTTGGCCGCTCAAATCTGTGTTTTGCTTTTCAAAAATCTGGACAGTTTTGCGTCGGTCCTTCTTTTCTTTCGAGCAAACAACAGCAGCAGTTTTTAGCTTCAGGTTTAGAGAGCAGCATCGATCAGCAACTTGGGCCGCAGCCAGCAACCAGCCCAGCAGCTTCCCGGCCCAACCTGCTCCGGTGGTTTCCTCTCTGCCTGGGTCGTACCGCTCGACCGAGAGCCCCCCTCTCATGTTCTTCTTCTGTCTTTCCGTCTATCGCCGTCTCCCTCTCGCTCTCAGCGCTGCAGACAGAGAACAACCAGCAAGGCAGGTCGTCGTCTCCCTCTGTCGAAAGCGACAGCATCCCGGCATCCCCTTCTTATCCTCATCGAGACCCTAGGAACCCTAGGACCCTCCTTCCCTACCGCCGTAGCCCGTCCTTCTCCTGCCTCCCTCCACGCCACCACCTCGGCCTCGCCATGGCGCCGCTGCTCCGGTGCTTCTGAACCCTCGTCGGCGCCGCCCAGAGAACCGCCTCGGAGTCCTCCATCTCCTCATCAAATCAATTGAACCGAAGCACCCCCAAAACGACGACACGGTCGCCGTTCCCCCTCTTTGGTCAGCAGATTTCGTCGTCAATCCCGGCTATCTCGGTCACCCTACGTCCCCACCATCGACGCCCACGAACCCCCAGTGAGCTCCCCATCCCATTCCACCTCTCCTCCATCGTCTTTAGGCTCTGCCGCGCTGCCCTGCGTCTACCTGAGTCGCTTGCCGCGTACAACAGCCAGCCGCACGCGCACGCACGCCTCGACAACAGCAGCAGACACCACCATGGAGCCCTGTTCCTCGACCATTTGCGGCCACTACAGCCCTCCTTAGACAAAACCACCAGAGCGAGTTTTGTAGCCGAGGGTCCCCTCTTCGCCTTTTGTTTTTGCACCGCTGTGAGTTTCGCCTCCGTTTGGTCGCCACCGTCATCGGAAAGCGACCAGATCCGCCGCCGGCACGATCTCAGTTCCGTCAGAGAAACAGCAACAGCAGCGCCTGAAACACCTCTATTCCTTTCCAGGTACCGTCCTCTGCAGCCCTCCTCTGGAGTTTCTCTCTAAACGAAACTTGTAGAGCTTTGTCCCCTCTCCAATTTTCCTTTTTGCGGCTCCGCGAGATCTTGGTTGGTTTCCTCGGTATCGACATCCAAACATCAAGCCAGCTAGTCATTATGCGGGTGTTCTTTAGTTTCGTCAGTCCCAGGCTGTTTTGCCTTTTTGCAGAAAACCCCCCCGAAGTTGTGTCGAGCACGCGTAGGTCCCTCCCCCGGCCAGCTGTCACACCCCCGTTGGCCGCGCGCTAGGTGGCCCTGCAGTCTCTGTCCCACCGTCAGTGACTGTGGGTGTTGTACCCCCGAGTGAGAAAAGTTTCCCCCCGCGGCTGATGTGTCAGCTGGCGCTGACTCAGCACCTGGCCCACACCTCTGTGTCTGCGGCTAGCTATGCCTCAGTACAGAAAGTCCCAGCACCTTTTCTGTTAATAAAATAAATCCAGAAAATTGCTTTTATGTTTTAACATCCAGAAATTAATAATTTTATTTTTGTAATTCTAAATAATACAAATAATATATGTTTTTGAATCATAAAAATGTGAGGATTTCAAATATTCCATCCAAAATAATGTTTGACTAATTTAAATTTTCGAAAATGATTAATTTGCAATATATGCCTTTTTCCCCAATTAATTAATAACTTTAATTCTATAACTCCAATTTTGACAAATAATATGTCTAAATCGATCGGCGCGATGAGCCTGTTCTGATTATGCATTCCATGATATGAATTGAAGCATGCATCATATAAATGTTAAATAATCAGAACTGTTTATGGTAGTAAAACTTGGCCAAATAATTAATAAAATGATTTATTCTTGTCCCCACACCTCACCCTTGCCATGCTACATTATTGCCATGTAAATTGTGCATCATTCATCATGGCATGCTTGTTTGTTTGTCGCATTATATTTATATGCTTGTGCACTTTATTTTGTTGGCCCTTGTTTGTTTGGTTCTTCGTTCGAATAGACGCCGAGCAGGGGAATTTACAGGAATCCTAGGAGTACTACCCAGATCCATCCTTCGCTTCAACTGAGCTGCCAGGCAAGCACTACCACATGCTTACATAAATATAGTACCTATTGCTTCCATCTTATTCTTGCATCATGGAGTCGCGAATGCATTAAATTGAATCCCAAGTACTGCATAGCCTTTACTTTTAAACCCCACCGAGGTTGTCCCTCCATCCCATGAGCCACTACTACAGGAGTTGTTTGAGCCAAGCGAGTCATAGAACAACATGTGTAGGGTATGTGAGTGTCTGATGGTTAACTAGGTACCTAAACAACTTAACTTGAGTAGTAATGGGATAACTAATGAAAGAGGCACCGGTGGTGCAACATCTGTTATTTGGTTTTTCATGCTCACTTGTGTCCCGTAGGACCCCGAGTACTTGATACCTGTTCCTTGACTATCGCACTATCCGCATATGGGACCATGGATCCCCTTAGCTAGAGCTCGATTCATTTCTTATTTCTTGGGGCCACAAACTAGTTTGGGGTTTTGATACTATCATGTACCTATGCCATGCTTTACTGCTTTATTTAAGATTGTGCGTGGAGCACCTGTACTGTTTTGGATCGTGCCACGTTTTCGCGGTATCGACAAGCCTAGTCACACTTTCGGGTTCCCAGTCGTTTACAGCCGTCGTCACAAACCCTGGGTCATTCCAGAGCCGGCCAACTTCGTTGCGGGTAGCTTAGTGGGGTGGCCCCCTGAAATATTTTAGGAATCCTGTGATTGCTTTGTCGTGAAAGCCTCGTTGGGTTTTGATTTGGTTTTTCCGAGGTTGATCGTGTGTGTGTTGCTATTTGTGCACCCCTGCAGGGTAAATCTTTCTGAAATCCATGTCCGCGGTTATGGACGACTTGGAGCACAGTTTCTCAATCATAAACAAGCATAACTAAAGTACCGTCTTTAATTTGACTAAATATCTGACTAGTAATTAGTGCAATACTCAAGGAATGATTAATAAAACTGCCAACTGATGGGTTGTTCGTCTGCTTTCTCATTGGTAAGCGAGAAGGAGGATGGATCTGTTACTTTATACTGTTATAACTGTTGTTTCTAATTAACGGACATCCGACGATCATTGGTTAGGTGGATGGTTAGCGAGTATCTATAGACTTGTTAGTTATTATCTTTTGCTGCAATTGCGTCACCCCAGGTATATGTCCTCTTTAGAGGCATAAAGACTTGCTGAGTACCCCTAGGGTCTCACACGATAAATTGTTTGATTCAGATGAACAGGTGTATTCGCAAGATGGATACTGGGTGGAGGAAATAGATGATGTTGGCAACGACCACTCGGTGTAGAGATTCCGGGGATGGGGATCCATGAGATCTGTGGTCGGGATGTGCTTATTTATGTGGCATCTTATGCCGATTTGCTTCTTACCCGTACTCGGATCTTGTTTCCTGTTTCCGCTTGATACTCTGTTGATTGATGTACGAGGAGCTATCCTAAACTATTATCTCTATCTAGGATATTTGGATCTTGCCGTATGGTGTTGCAATATTTATATTTCTTTTAGATGGTATGGCTCTGAGAACTGTTGTAAGGTAGCTTGCATACATACTCACTTGTGTAGGTATTTGATCTCTTCTCCTGTCGCCTACGCCGCTCGCTCTTGTCCCGACGTTCTTGGAAGTGGTTAGGGCGGTCAACGGGCCTACACGTGTGTGGCCCTGGGCCCCCGCTGTAAAATCCCTTATCCACTTTTAGTTCATCCAGGCTTGAACTTAGAGCGTAGGTTCCGAGGTTGTTACATCGGTCCTCTACTGGCCCCACTTGTCATACAAAGAGGGAATGCGAGTAGCGTTGGTATTAATGGGATTTGGCTAAGTGTGCGGTTTGTGTTGCCTGCTACTCGCGGGCATCAGGTAGGAAGCTGGGCCGTAGGCTGAAGCGGCTGGCTGCTTCTATTCCTTTTCTTTTTCAATTACATTTTCTGTTTTCTCTTCCTTTACAAAACCTTTTTAAATTTGAATTTCTTCAGGGATTTAAATATCTAGAGAATTTATAAGTCAAGAATAGTATTGTATAAAGAAAGTATGACTCTCTTCTTCTAATTTCTTTTTGTGCAATAAAATATATTCATAATTATATGAAAAGTCCTTTTCATTAGGAAGTATTAAGAAAGATTTGGGTTTTAGGGATTTGTTTCTTATGATAAGATTTCACAAAGATGATTTTGTTTTCACTTAATAATTATAATGGTAAAGATTTAAAATGGTGAAGGATATATATAGAATCTTATTAATACTTATCCTCATAAAGGACTTATATATACATTATAAGATTTCAATCCTTGGGGATCATGATAGGGAGATTTAAGTTTCATGGTTCTCCCTAGTTAGTGATTTTACCAAATCCAATTCTACTTGATTTGTAGAGTTTAGAATTACCACAGAACACTTTTGGTTAGGTAATGATGAATTAATAATAAACATTGCTGGATAAATGCTAATGTTCCTTCAAATATATGTATATGGGTTTTGAGAGGATGTAATAACTCATTTTCAATTTGAGACATGGATGAATATTAAGGTTAAGGCATATTACTATTATATTTTGTGACCATGGATAATAACTTATCTTAGAGTGAGCTATTGAGATTACTTTACCAAAGTGATCTTGATAGTATATAAGACTAGGTCTTTATTAGGGTTTAAGACAATAAGGTGGACAAGACTTCCATCAATACCCTCTTAACTGGTATTCTATTTATCGCTTAGACATTTCATTTGGCTAAGAGATACTATCCATTGGTTGCCTAAAAATAGGAATTGGTTTAACTACCTTCTTTATTGTAGGGTTTAAAACAAAGAGGTAGACATGATTCTATCCTGGCTTGATATACTATTAATTAAAGGTGTCTAAAGAATCCTTACCTGAATACCTCACTAGGATTATCTTGAGATAAGGAATTACTTTCCTAAATATACTCTATAAATCTCTCTTATCTTATTCACAAAGATCACATCTTCCTGAATAAGACAAGCATCTGACTCCACCATATCCATCATCATTTGATGACATGGTCATGCCACTTCAACAATACTCATTCTCCATTCTTCTCCTAGTATCTATATAACTTCCATTGCTAAACTACCCTTGATGAATCCATCAATGTATCTACTTCTAACTTCTTCCATTAACTCCTTTAAATTCACCTTGTATCTATATCCAAGGCTTGCAACATTACAATTCTCTCTATACATCACATGTGATAACAATCCTCTAGAATAGGTATGGTACTACTCCCATAATACAAGTTTGTTCTAGCATTAGCTTGGTTAAACTACTATACTTTCAACTACTCCTACAACTTATGTTATATACTTCATTATACTCTAGCTTAACTTCTAATGATCAAGCTAGATGATTCAGCTTATAGGACTTTTCCTAATTTTGTATACTCACCCCACTTCTTCATTATCTAGTCATATATTCTCAAGTGGCTTGAGAATAATGACCACCACATTTGATCAAACTAAGCTTAGGCTTCTAATTGCCTGATCAAGATCTATACTCAACTAAGTAGTAGGCTTGTACTAGTCTCTCTATAGGCTCATCTTGTTAAGAAAGCTTACTTTATATTTGTATCTACTTAACTTAACAAGATTATCATTGGATACTCTAATAATACTAGCTTCCTTATAGCTCCATGGTCACAAGTTACTTCTTGGGTTTAAATACTGCTTCTAGTTAACTCATGAGTGAGTTAACTCCTCCAACATCAAATGGTTTGGTCTCCACTAAGGATCACATTACATTGATGATGGCATACTTCACCATAGCTAGTTCCTCCTTCTTATTAATTTACTTGAGGTCCTTGGAAGGTCAATATAATAGGTCAAAGCTAAAGGTTAACAAGTGCTAGGTCAAGAATTGATCACATACATTGATGATCAATAGACACTAGGACTTGGTTAAATAGGATTGTCATATATTAACATTACACTAAGGGTATGTGATGGATGGTCTTGGCTTGACTTCCTTTCCTACTCTATTTGTAATAAGGGTTAATGTTTAAAAAGTACCATGATACCATGGTAAGAATAACTATAGCAAGCAATTTTATGAAGATTTAGTTATGAGTTTCTTTTACTTAAGTTATATACTTGACTTGGGATTCAGGGTTTGTTGTAGGTAATACCTTGATATAATCTTTAGAAAATTAAGTATTCATCCTTGAGTTGTTGTATGGAATACCATGTCATGAGCTCTAGAAGATCAAGTACTTCTTATTAAGTAGTGTGTTGTGACTTAGTTTTATTACATTGATCTACCCTTAGATCAAATTATATTACCCAAAGATAAGGTTTTAGCAAAGTTCATATTGAAACTTATCGCAGTCAACTTTATGATCTACTTCAGTTCCACCAAGTTAAGAGAAGCTTCAATCACTTTGACAAGTTTTATTTAAAAGCGCGAAAATTATCCGGATTTTCTATGCATGAATGCAATGCACACACCTTATCTCAGCTTATTTCTAAGCTCTAATGCTGGGGTGTTACAGTTAGCCAATAGCTGCCCTAAATGCTTTTGCAGCAATTGCTCGGCTACTAGCATGGTGACCACAAACTCCTTCATGTATATCTTTTAGTAAATTTTTCCTTCTTCGGGTGTTATGCAACGTTGCAACACACCTAAAATACTTCTTTTGTATAGTTCTCCTTTGATTATCCTGAAGGCCTTCGATCATTGGGTGATTCGCCGGGCTTCTATCACATCCCCTGGTAGCTCTCCTTTAGTCATATATGCTATATATGGCTGCATCCATGTTGGTTCAATTAGCATGACCTCTTCGAGTGCTTGTTCTTCTTCTTCTTTGATGGCTTCTTCTATATTCTTGGTTTCTAAAGGATCCCCCAACTCTTTTTGCGGATGTTTCTTTTTCCCTGTTTTTGGTGATACAACCTCGGAGACTTTTTTCGCTTTGATCGATCGCTCCATTATCTCTTCCCAAAAAACTCCTGGTGGTATTGGTAAACACCATGATCCGATGTTTGCTAAATTGTCGGCTTCCTCATTGCTTTCTCTTCCTATATGTGATACTTCACACCCATCAAATTGATCCTCCATGATGCTATATAAGTCGCGATAAGCAATCATATTTTTGCTGACAGCATCACACGTGTTCATTGCCTGCTGTGCCATAAGATTGGAATCTGCGAAGATTTTGAGGCGAGTTGCACCACAAGCTTTGGCCATTCGCACGCCATGCAACAGGGCCTCATATTCCACTTCGTTATTGGATGCGTTTGTAAAGCTCATCCGAAGAATATAGCGCATTTTGTCGCCTTGAGGTGATATTAGTACAACTCCTGCTCCTGCTCCCTCCGTTCTTTTTTATCCATCCAAGTACATTGTCTAGGCACTAGAAAGATCTGGTGGACCCGCACATTGCAACTGCGTCCACTCTGTGATGAAATCTGGCAGAACTTGTGACTTAATTGCTTTGCGTTTCTCATAAGTGATATCTAGAGGGGATAATTCGATGCCCCATAGAGAAACACGCCCGATTGCTTCTGGATTGTTGAGGATGCTTGACAAAGGCGCTTCGTTGACCACTATGATCGGGTGCTCCGAAAAATAGTGGCGCAGTTTGTGTGCTGTCATAAATACCTTGTATGCTAGTTTCTGGTAGTGTGGGTGCCGTTGTTTGGATTGCGATAAAACCTCGCTAAGGAAGTAAAATGGCATTTGCATGTCGTGGGTCTTTCCTTCTTCGGGTCGCTCTACGACTAGGACCGTGCTGACCACCTGATGTGTGGCAACTATATAAAGGAGTAAAGGTTCCTTCTCTTTCAGCGACACGACAACAGGGGATGTCGAAAGTGTTCTTTTAAGATCTTCAAAGGCATGCTGACCTTATCCCATCCATTCGAATTTTTTCGATTTTCTCATGAGGGCATAGAATGGCAGCGCTTTTTCTCGTAACCTCGCAATAAAACGACTTAGCGCCGCCACTCGTCCCGCCAGTTGCTGTACACCATGTATATTTGTTGGCTTCTTCATTGTGAGGATTGCTTGTATTTTTTGGGATTAGCCTCAATTCCTCTAGATGATACCAAATATCCGAGGAGTTGCCCTGTAGGGACTCCAAAGGAACATTTCTTCGGGTTCAGTTTGATGCTAAACCTATCGAGATTTCTGAATGTTTCTTCTAGGTCCTTGATCAGCGCAGATCCTTGACATGTTGTAACTATGACATCATCAATATACACTTGCACATTTGTGCCTATTTGGCTTCCCAGGCACTTATGCATCATCCGCTGATATGTTGCTCCAGTGTTCTTGAGGCCAAGCGGCATTGTTGTGTAGCAGAATATGCCATAAGGCGTGATAAACACTGTTTTCTCCTGATCTTCTTCCTTCATCCTAATCTGGTGGTATCCTGAGTGAGCATCCAAGAAAGAAAGACGTTCGCATCCCGTGGTTGCATCAATGATTTGGCCGATTCTCGGCAATGGGAGGTGATCTTTTGGGCAATGCTTGTTCAGTGCAGTAAAGTCGATGCACATCTGAAGTTCTGTAGTGTTTTTCTTTGGAACACATACTGGGTTTGTGAGCCACTCTGATTTTGTTAGTTCCTTGATAAAATTGACATCATTTAGGCGATGTAGCTCCTTTCCAAAGGCCTTGCGCTTTGGTTCTGTGAAGCGTCGAAGCGATTGCTTTACTAGCTTCGCCTTTGGATATAGATTAATGCGTGCTCAGCGAGTTCCCTAGTGATTCCCGAAATGTCAGAACGTAGCCATGCGAAAATCTCCCAGTGCTCACGGAGGAACTCGATGAGCACGCTTTCCTATGCGGGATCAAGGTTAGAAGCCACGAGTGTTGTTTTCGCCGGGTCGGCGGGGTGGATCTGTACTTATTTTGTGTCTTTTTCCGTGTCAAAAGCTTGATCGGTATTGACACGTCTTACTTCTAGAGGTTGTGCGTTTGCTGAATTTTTGAGTTGCTCAAACTCTGTTGCCATCCCGAAAGATTCAGAAATTTTGTTGAACTCTCGATCACAGCTGTCGGCACGTGTGAAGCTTCCTTGTACCGTGATAATTCCCTTTGGTGTTGGCATTTTCATTACTAAGTATGCATAATGCGGTACTGCCATAAACCTTGCAAAGGCTGGCCGTCCCAGGATTGCATGATATTGTGATGGCCAATCCATGACTTCAAATTCGAGTCTTTCTCGCCTGAAATTTATCTTGGAACCAAAAACAACATGAAGAAAAACTTTGCCTAAAGGGATTTCGACTTTACCTGGTACTATTCTGTGGAAAGATGTTTCTGTTGGGGTGAGATTATCTAGGGGGTAGCCTATTGTTCTCAGTTTTTTCACGTATATCAGATTTATGCTACTTCCTGCATCCATGAAGACCTTGCTCATATCGAACCCGCCAATTTGTGCTTCGACTATCAGGGCTGAGTGACCCGGTCGTGGGACCTGAAGTGGGTGATTGGCTCTGCTAAATGTGATTTCTTGTTCTGACCAATGGAGATATTCGGGTGTAGCTGATGTTGTTGTTTCTGCCATATTGATTTGTCTTGTGATGAGCTTCTGAATTCTGTTAGATGGACACCCTTTCTGAATCATAGACATTGCTCCTTTTGATCTGGGGTACTCGTTGTTTTGATCGTTTGTGTTTTGTGGTGGTGCCGCTGGTGGTGGTGGTGCACCGATGGCTAGTTCACCAGGCGTGGATGTGTATCCTTGATTTGCTGCTTCATTTGCTTTTGCGTTGCACAACTCCTGCATCTTCAGGAATGTTCGACAGTCTTTCATCAGGTGATTGGATTATCGTCCGCCTGCTGAGTCGACGTAAAAAAGCATATTATAGGGCCCTTCCAGCATTTGCATTGCAGACATAGGTGGGTCTCGTGCTCTTGGCTGATACCGCTATGCGGACTGGCTTCCTCCGACGTCGTACCTGTTCTGGCAGTATCCACCGTTGTGGTCGTTGATTCTGTTGTTACCTTCACCCAAAAAAACTACTGCGACGTAACTTGGTCCCGTGTTTCCATCATTGTTCCTTCTTCTTCTATCATTGCCGCGTTTATCCCTATCTTCCTTGGGTGATCGTGCGTGCTTATTATGTAGCGCGTCCTCTCCATCAGCCCAGCGGTTTGCTATCTCCATTAACTATGATACTGTCTTTGGTTTAACCCGTCCCAGTTCTTCTATGAATTCTCGGTGATGGAGGCCGTCGTTGAAGGCGTCGATGGCCCTTTCGTCGGATATGGATTCAGCTGAGTTTTTGATAATATTGCACTGTTGTATGAACGCTCTTATTGACTCTGCAGATTTTTGTTTGCACGCTCGTAACTGCTCCAAGGATGCTAGTCGTTTGAACGTAGAATGGAAATATCGGATGAATTTATCTTCCAGGTCATTCCAGCTACCAATTGATTCTTCTGTTAATTGCTTGAGCCATGATCTTGTAGCGCTAGTGAGATGTAGTTGTCGACTTTGCATTGCGGTAGTTGTGGAGCCACCCTGTAATTTGACGGTGGCTAAATAGTCTCCTAACCAAGCTTCGGGTTCCTAGAGTCCATCGTATTTATGTCGGTCATGTGGAAGTTTGAAGTCCTTGGGTACTGAGGCCTTGCGAATCCTCTGCGTGAAACAGCTGGCCTCGCACAACTCATGGTTATCTTTGTCATATCCATCTTGATATCGTCAGGTGACTAAGGATCTTCAAACTTGTTGTGTCTAGGCTGCTAAGATTTTCTCATAAAACACTAATAGAAGTGTTAGAGGGATTGATTCACTTTCGATGCAGCTTTCATATTTGGGTTTGCTGCTCCTATGTTGGGTGTTGTCATTTCTTGTATTGCTTCGTGGCTCAGATCCTATGAGATGCGCCTGGTGTGGTGATCGAGATCGTTGGGTGTGTCCTACTTGCCAAGGACTATTGTGACGGCGTGGTGATCTTTGTGTGAGTCCTTGTTCTGCTTCCATGAGTGAGGCTCCTACCATGCCAAGGTTCATTAGGTCGGAGCGTTGGAGGGTTGCGCGCGGATTGTCGGGTGTGGGTTGAGTGGTGATCAATATGTTTGCGTAGCCACAATGGCTGCCTGAGCTGTTTTTGGCTTGTTGTTTCCTACTTGATCAATTGACATAAATGATCGGTCGAGATCTCGGATTATTCCACTTCTTTTTGCTTCGGGGATATTCTGTAGTCGAGATGTTGCCCTTTTTGGTGGTGTTGCTCCTGTTACACTCCTTGATCCTCGAGTAGAGCTTAATTGTGCCAGTCATAAACTGGATTTGTCGGCTAATCTTTTTCTTTCATCGAGTTGCCTTTGTATCCGGATTAGGTCTCTCTTCTTGTGGTGGACCAGATATTGGTATGCCAATAGATCCTCATGTGAAGCATCCGCTGTCATTGGGAATGCTCCCGAAATTGCCTCCCTTGCTTTTTCCATGCCGACGCTAGTAGCCGAAGTCCTTGTATCTCTCCTGTGTGAGGTTCTCCACCTCCTCCTTGGATTACGTGATTATCTGCTATTCCTCCTCCGTTTCCATGTTCTCCTTCGTTGTCGTGGTTTCCTGCATGGTCATCTGATAAAATATCATTGGGGTTGAGGATAGAATTACCGTTTTCGTCACATGGTGTTGAGGTATCTCCGTTGATCATGTAGACTTGATGTTGTGTTATGCGTGGCCTAATGGCGCCGTGTTTTGCTTCTGCGGGTGTGTTAGTAGTACTCTGAGATCGTAGTTCCGGATAGATTTTTGCCATCCTTTCTTCAAAGTTGACGTTTTCATTGCTTTCTTTGGGTTTTGAGTTTGTCGTGTTTGCTTCGTGTGGTGGGATTGGCTGGTGACCATCTTCTCCTGCTTCGATCTGTGTTGTGATGTCCGTGGAGGATCCAACGGATGATGCTAGTACCGCTATGGGTGTAGTTTTTCCCACCAACGGTTCTGATGCGATCAGGGCCGAAGGGTGTGATTCTTGCACATTGTCTGTTGGAAGTGGAGGCTTCCGATGATTAGATCGGATCCGCCGTTGAAATCTGCGGGTACCAATACAAGGGTGGGCGGGCATGGATCTGCTTTCGTCGAGTTGATGCTTGGTGGAGAGTGTTCCGCCGAATCCGTGTTTCCAGCGTTCAGGTTTCCCACAGACAGTGCCAATTGACGAGGGGTAACCTTGGCAATGCCCATGATGATGGACTTGGGGTTTCGCAAAAAAGAGGATGCTGGGGATTTCGTCGGATGTCAGGAAACCGATGAAGGCAAAGTCGCCTGAATATTGGGGAAACACACTATTACCAATTGTCCTCTAGATTTCGGTACCCTCGCTTGGGCTTCTCCCATCCTATATATAATAGGCCGAGTCTCAAAGCTGTATGCGGATAGGTTTCATACACGCGTGATTACAATACCAACATAATGTTGGTTCATAGTTTCTTTCCTAATACAATCAAAGTCTTTATCAGTTGCTTCCTTGGTCTGTCATATGTAATCTTCATGGGCCGTAGGCCTTTTACCCAATGTAGGGTAACCAATTATAAGCTTCCGAGTAATCATACCTATGTCAGTTACAGATTAGGGTTTCTTTTAAACGTTTTATCTAGACTTTATCGTATCCTCCAAGGAGTCATGTCCTCCATGGGTCTAGGCCACCCGAGCCTTCATGGGCTTCACTACTTGACATGGGTATACCCTACAGGTACTCGAGTTTGGTATATACGGTCCAGATACGATAAAAGCCCACAGAGTTGCCAAGGCCCAAAGCAGAATTCGGGTGACCCACGAACTCTTCGATTGCTTGCGAGACAAGAAGAAGCTTAAGATAGAACGTTCAAAGGGCGAACCCTAATTTGTAACCGACTCGACCTGCTACCCGAGACCTAGCCTATCTATATAAAGGCTAGGCGGGGCGGCGAGGAGGACAATCACAGCCCTAGTTTCCACAACTCTTGCCAGATTGCATCTATGCACCCCTGTAATCTTCGATTCTTTCGATAATTCCAAGGGCAGACAAGCAGGAGTAGGGACCTCAACGAGGCCTGAACCTGGGTAAAACTTGCATCCATGTGTGCTTGTTTGCAAGCCGATTGATGCCTCTAGCGCTCCCTCCTCCCCCAAAACCCAAGTCCATAACAATGGGCATTGATGAGTTAAACCCTTGTTAATTGGTGCCGTCTGTGGGAATTGGGAGTGCTGATGTCGTGGCTTCTTCGGCCCCATCAACCGCGATCTACAACTCTGCAACAGCGGAGATTCGCTAGCTCTTCGGCGCGTTCGACTTCACCATCCACACGCCAGCCACTCGCCCGACTTTCGAGTCCGTGGGCGATGGAATCAGCCTGGCGATTGGGAGCTTCCGCTTTAGGTTGGCCAACTGGGCATGCTTAGCATGCCTGACCAGCCAACGGCACCCACGATTACTCCAACATCATGGTTCCCGCCACCAATCAACACCCTCAGTGAGCTCAGCACCTCAGCAACAGCTGGGAATACGGACAGCGACAGCAGTCGCGAATCCGATCTGGGTGACCTAGCCACAGAAGATGGGGCCTATGGCTCTGGATCTGAAAGTTGTGGGAGAAACAACTTCCCTAACAACTTCATGTGCACCGTCATCAACGCGAGTGATACTGGCGTCAATCGCGAAAAAAACTGGCACCAGATCTAGCACTGGATCACCCAACGACAGTATACCCAATGGTGGTAACGACACACCCGTCAACAACAGGACATGTGGAGAACCGTCACTCATGACGAACGATAACACCGGCGAGCGCATGCTGATCAAGCTCAACGACTACGAGTGGGACCGCTCTCGTGAAGCTCTACAGGGCAATCCTCTACCCCCCAACACACCACAGGACATGCTGATGGGCTACCATTGGCTGCTAAAGGAGGAATTAAATCACCAGCAGCATGTGATCGTGTAACTCGAAGCGCGCAAAAAGGTGGCGGACGAGTCGAGTCTTCGACGAGCTATGCTCTCCTCCCACGTAGGATCCTCCTCGAAAGGCAACGAGTACATGGCCAACAAGAGACGATCTCGACTAGCCCACCTCACCGAGCAAGAACGCGTAGAAGCTGCGAAAGTCCTCGACTTCAGCTCTATGACAGTCGACACGCGGGGCAACATGCTCCTGAAGACGCTGCAAGCTGCGGTGATAGCGGCCACCATGTACCTCCTTAACAACCAGCCACCGGATGGAGACCCGCGAGCTGCCATGCACCGATCTACGATCGCGGGCCTGGGGCTAATTGAGGCCGCCCTCGACAAAGAACCAACACTAGAGCCGAAGAAAAGCAAGGCTCTGGACAAGTACTATTCGTACTCCTCTAGTGACGATAGTCACGATCTGTCACAGCGATGTCGCTCACGGCGACATGACCGCGACTACGACGCACGTGATGGCATCACACAGCGCAAAGTCGACAAGATGCGGGCATGGCGTGCTCGTTCGACTGACTCGGAAGAAGACGAGACTGAGCTCTGTAGGGCCTGATGCTTCAACAGGGCCATCAGGTAGAAGCGAATGCCTAAGGGGTTCAATCTCCCGTCGGAGAACCCAAAATTTGGCGGCCTGCAGGACCCGAAAATCTAGCTGCAGGACCACATCTCCTCCATCAGGCTGCATGGCGAGAGTCGAAGCATGTCCATGCAATGCCTACAGCTGCAGATGCAGGGCGCCGCTCGCACATGGCTCAACAACCTCCTGCGCGGATCTGTCCGCAGCTAGGAAGTTCTAGTCTACAACTTTGTGCGCAACTTCAAGGGCACTTATAAAAGGCCTGCATCAATCGAAGAACTGAGAAGCTGCAAGCAAAGATCTAGCGAATCTCTACGCTCGTACATCCATAGGTGGTCCATCATCACGAACTCCGCAGAAAACATCTCGGAAGACCGTGCAATCGACGCATTCAACGACAGCGTTCACCGTATAGAACTCAGGGAGGAGCTGGGCCGCTCGAAGCCCAAAACAATCGACCACCTGATGGAAATCGTGAATCGGTGGGCTGACGGAGAAGACTCGGTGAAAAACTGTACCTACTCCGACGACGACGACCTTGGGCGCAGACACGACCACCGGGGCAAATGTCGAATGTGCGTCTACGATGACCCCGACGAGGTCAATATGGTCACAGCCGGCTACACCGACAAATGCGATGACAACCGCAACAGCGGATATCGCAGTGGTGGATACCGTGACAACTGAAAAACCACGCAGGTGTGGCAGCACCGCACTCGCGAAGAAGCACCTGCAACATCTATCGAGGATAAACTGTCCGTACCATGCAACATGCACTTCTACATCGACAAGCATGACGGCAAGAAGAAATCCAGCCACCTTCTCAAGGACTGCCGCGAGTTCCACAAACTCCAAGAGGGCCTGGCTCGGATGAATCGCGACACGGTCAATAGGGCGTATGGAGTCGCCCCAGGTGCTGTGGCACATGGAGCTCCTCCACCACCACCCGGATCACCACCACCCGCGGCCGTGCCGGTCCAGCATCACGGAGGCGAGCCATACCCACGAGCCGTGGTCAACATGGGGATGATCCAAAAAGGGCGTCCCTTAAATCGAGTGCAGAAGGCCATCACTCGCCAAGTCAATCTGGCGATAAACTCTCCACCCTCCACCACCGAGTACCTTAGTGGAAGCCACTCCTGCATCACCTTTGACAAGCGCAATCATCCATGTCAATTTCCTCGTCCAGGCCACTGTCCCCTCGTACTTGAGGCACATATCGGGGGCTTCGATATGAGTCACGTCTTCATGGACGGCGGAAGCGGCATCAACCTCATGTTCGCAAGTACCTTGC
The DNA here is from genome assembly GCA_910589775.1 of Avena eriantha. NCBI lineage: Eukaryota > Viridiplantae > Streptophyta > Magnoliopsida > Poales > Poaceae > Avena > Avena eriantha. Next base: position 522,125,026 of record OU342742.1, on the reverse strand, counting down.
GTGCGATGAGGATCCCTCTGACTTGCCTGGAAGTCTCAGACACGACGTTCCACGGCATCGTCCTAGGGAAGGGCATATATCCCCTAGGCAAAATCAACCTCGACGTCTTTTTCGGCACGCTGCAAAACTTTCGACCAGAGCACATCGACTTTGAAGTCGGCGACTGGCCCTCACAATACCACTGCATCCTCGGACATGTCGCGTTCGCAAGGTTTATGGCAGTGCCGCACTATGCCTACCTGCAGATGAAAATCCCAGGTCCATACAGCGTAATCACAATCAATGGCAACTTTGAGAGGTCCGACAGCTGCGACAGGGAATTCAACAGAATCTCCCAGTCCTTCGGCATGCAGGAGGAACTCGCAAGATTGAAGCAGTTGACAGACAACAGTCTACCTCCCTTGAGCAGGCCAAGTTCACCTGACCTGTCCTTCGACTCGTCGGTGCACACGAAGAAAGTCCAGGTCCACCCAACGGACCCGACCAAGATGGCCCTCATCGCCATCAACTTGATTTTCACATAGGAACTCGCGCTCGTCGAATTCCTCCGTGAGCACTGGGAGATATTTGCCTGGTGTCCAGCGCACATGCCAAGAGTTCTCAGGGAATTCGCCGAGCACTCACTCAACGTGAATCTAGACGCAAGGCCAAACAAGCAGGCAATTCGGCGACTGTCTGAACCAAGAGAAAAGGCAGTCGAAATGGAGATCAACAGACTCCTCGATGCAAAATTCATACGCGAGATCAAGGAAAGCACTTGGCTTGCTAACACAGTGCTTGTTCCTAAAAAATACACGGATATCCTACGGATGTGCGTGGACTTCACCTCCTTGAATAAGCACTGCCCAAAGGATCACTTCCCGCTGCCGAGAATCGACCAAATAATCGACTCCACCACCGGATGTGAGCGCCTTTGCTTCCTCGACGCCTACTTAGGATACAATCAGATTCGAATGAAGGAGGAAGATCAGGAGAAAATGGCATTTACAACGCCCTTTGGTGTATTCTGCTACAACATAATGCCCTTCGGGCTAAAAACGCAGGAGCCACCTATCAGTGGTGCATGAAGGCTTGCCTCAAGAATTAACTTGGTCGCAATATCCAAGTCTACATTGACGACATAGTCATCAAAACCAAAGAGGAAGCCTCGTTAATCGACGATCTCTGCGAGACCTTCGCCAACCTCGACCGCTACCGAATCAAGCTCAGTCTGGACAATGAGCCTTCAGTGTTCCATTTGGGCAGTTACTCGGGTATCTCATCTCTGCGAGAGGGATCAAAGCAAACTCGAAGAAAATAAAAGCCATACTGGCCATGGAGAAGCCGAAGAACGTAAAAGGCGTCTAGCAGCTAGCTGGGTGAATTGCGGCGCTCAGCCGATTCATTAGTCGAATGGGCGAAAAGGCACTGCCCTTCTACCAACTCCTCCGCAAAGCTGACAAATTTGAGTGGACAGACGAGGCGCAAGAAGCATTCAAAGACCTCAAGCGTCTACTATCCACCTCGCCAGTACTGGTGACGCCTCGTGAAAAGGAACCGCTACTACTCTACATCTCCGCCACCAACCAGGTGGTCAGCACGGTTCTCGTGGTGGAACAAGCCGAAGAAAATAAAGTCCATGGGGTCCAGCGCCCAGTATACTACCTCAGCGAGGTGCTCATGCCAACAAAGCAGCGGTACCCACACTACCAGAAGCTGGCATATGGCATCATCATGACAGCCAAGCGACTGTGCCACTACTTCCAGGAGCACCCAATCGTGGTGGTAAACGACGCTCCGCTCGGGCATATACTGAATAATCCTGATGCCACCAGACGAGTCGCGCTCTGGCAAATCGAGCTGTCTCCACGAGACATCACATACGAGAAGCACGACGCGATCAAGTCGCAAGTTCTCCCGGACTTTCTCATGCACTGGATAGAGAACCAGCTCCCCGACAAGCCAGATATGTCCTACCTTTGGACAATGCACTTCGACGGGTCCAAGAGAAAGGACGGAGCTGGCGCAGGTGTCATACTGACATTGCCCCAAGGAGACAAGATGAAATACATTCTGCGAATGCAGTTCACCGCCTCCAATATAATGAAGCTGAGTACGAAGCCCTAATCCATGGGATGCGGATGGCGAAAGCCCGCGGCGTCAAAAGGCTCATCATCTACGGCGACTCCAAACTGGTGGTCAATCAAACGATGCACGAGTGCGATGCACTAAGCGACAACATGATTGCCTATTAGCTCCACCTACGCCCCCATACCACCTGGGTATTTCTCGAGCGCATCTGTGAACGCTCCATGAAGCCCAAGACTCTAGAGAAGAAAGCAAGCACGTCAACAGACTCGGGGGATACACCACCCAACGAGCCAATGGTACTCTACGACCTAGAGCTTGATACAGTACTCGAAGGACCAATGGGTGTCATGATGATCGAGCCATCTTGGACACAACCCTACATCACATATCTACTTAGCAAGAGCCTGTCAGACGATCCGACTAACACGTGACACATCGCGTGATGATCCAGGGCATTCGCCCTCATCAACGACGAACTATACAAGCGCAACATCACATGAGTACTTCAACGGTGCGTATCCAACGGAGACAGAAGGGCTGTCCTCCTCGACATCCACGAGGACACTTGCAGGCACCATGCTGACAGTCGTGCCCTCGTTGCCAAAGCTCTACGAGCTGGATTCTACTAGCCCACGGCCATGCGCGATGCCAAGGACATCGTCTAGCGCTGCAACGCTTGCCAGCGCTTCGCAGACAAACCTCACACACCTGGCGTGGAACTCCGGCCAATACCATTAGCTTGGCCCTTCGCGCAATGGGGACTCGACATGGTTGGCAAGCTCCCAAAATCCCCGCGAGGAGGTTACGTCTACCTCTTAGTTGCATTTGACAAATTCACTAAGTGGATCGAAGCCATGCCGATGACAAATCAATCAGGGGCCAGCGCTATCAAGTTCTTCGAGTCCATTGTCTACCTCTTTGGAGTGCCACACAACATCATCACTGACAATGGGATGAACTTCACCTCTAAGGAGTTCCAGGAATTCTGCGAAAACCTGGGAATCAACATAAGCTATGCTTCGGTGGCTCACCCGCAGACCAACGGTCAAGTCGAAAAAGCCAACGCCCTCGTCTACGGCGGAATCAAGAAATGACTCCTCCGACCACTCGAACAAGCCACTGGATGCTGGCCAGACGAGCTGAAATCAGTTCTTTGGAGCCCGCGCACAACTCCAAATAGCGCCACGGGATACACTTCGTTCTTCATGGTGCACGGTGCTGAAGTGGTACTACCCGCAGAAGTACGCTACAAAGCTCCACGGGTGGTTGCGTACAACAAGCAAGAGTCAACTCTTGCACTCGAAGACTCTGTCGACCTCCTTGACGAGGCATGGGAAATCGCAGTAGAGAGATCAACGATCTACCAGCAGATCCTCCACAACTACCACAGCAGCAGGCTACGCCCCAGATCCTTTGTTGAAGGAGACCTGGTCCTGCGACTAAAGCAACAAGGGCATCTCAAGATCGAGTCCCTTGGGAAGGACCTTATGTGATTACAGAAGTAATCCCAGGTGGTGCCTATCGCCTTAAAGACTTTGCGACAGGAGTCGTATACTCCAATCCCTGGAATGTCGCGCAGCTGCATCGTTTCTACCCTTAGTCGTTTTACATTACAAATAAGGCTACTCAGCTAGGCTACTTAGCCACACATTGTACCTTGTACTATTATGCGAATAAATAAAGCTAAGTGCCCCAAAACTCTATGTTTTTCCTTATTTTCTTGCAATTTTATCACTCGGGGGCTGCACCACCCTTTACACCCTCATTCTACAAACAAATCGCAGTATCCTGAGTAGCTGACACAACACCAATCGAACCCTTCATTAACACCAACCCAGTTGCAACGCACCTGACAGGTTGGCAAGGTGCTGAGATAAACACAAGTCAGGCTAACGAAAAGGAACTGCAGAGTACAATTCACTCGCAAAGTATACAAGCTAGCAAGCTCTTCACATATAAATGGGTATTAATTACACCAAACATAATCCTACGAACTTTACAACACTCATACATCTATGTGCAGGATAAAAACTATGCTACTATTGTAAAAGATGAACATTTGTCTGCTCTTCAAAGAAGTCAACGATGTCTTCTGCTGGCTGATCAACTGCCTGGTAGTTCGGCACCATGTTCCAGGTCATCCATTCTGGCGGTGGCGGCGGTCCAGCAGCAACGGATGCCATGTCCACATCTGGCCAATGCAGTCGCACCATCGAGAAAGCAGCTTTCGCACCTGTGACCAATTGTTGACGAACACACTCGCGCACCGTGCTTAAATATTGAAACTTCGCAAAAAGGGCCAACAGGCTTGAAGGGACAACATCCAGAGGAAACATCGTCTGGTAAATGTGTTTGGGGCACGACTGCGCCTTTTTCAAACATTGAAGCACTCAAGAAGAACGATCCTGCAGGGTCGCCAAAGCAATGGCACGGTCGTGGTCCCCCCAAAAGTACCCACTCGCCTGCAGCTGCTCTTGGGTCAAGTTATTCATTCGAATGTCCACCCGATCCTTCTCATCCTGCGGATGACGAGCGCTAACAACTACACCAAGCAAATAGCAAAGTATGAAGACAAGGCATCGCCGCGACTGACTAAAAGAAAAGATGAGAAGGCAGAAAGCTAATATTTGAACTGCTCATTCAACTGCGCTACTTCCTCCAAGAGATACTTCTTGCGAGCGGTGGCCTTCTCTGCTTTCGACTTCCACACATCCGCACTACTGCGGATGATGGGCAACTCACGCTCCAATTGCTTAATGAGATTGCGCAGTCACGAAAGCAATGACAATTCCTCCACCTTTGAGCGCGGTTGTGCCAAGGTTTCATCGGTGGGCGGAGGATCACGAGGACCACTCGAAGGACTCTAGGTACAATAAAGCAAGAGGCAAATGAGACTCATCAGGCATTGATAAACAAAGACTGCAGTCAAATTTGATAAATGTCAAGGGAACACCCCCCACAAAAGCATGGTTCAAGCAAAAGGCTAAAGCTTCAATTATTACACATGAAGACTAAGGAGCATTTTTCTTCTTCAACTTCGACTTCGGCTTTAGGGGTTTCATCGCATCCGTGGCAGTCTCCGATGCCACGGACTTGCCGGTGGTAGCCCCAGATGCCGCGGTCTTCGCCGCCTTTGCTCGCCGCCGCTCCTCGGAGTACTTGGCGGCTGTCTCGATAAGTTGAGGACCATATTTAGCGCAGCTACTAGCGAAGGGAGCAAACACTACCTGCTGGCCTCCGGCGTCGATAGGCATTGCCTCGGAAATGGTGGCGGGATCCATCTCCACGCCATGGGCTTGCACCATCGCGAGTGCCATGGTGGTGCCAGCGGACCACTGAGAGTTCTTGAATCCCGCAGGAACACCTCCAGCAAGGGATTCCACTAGGTATTCAAGGTTGTCGATCAGCCCGGCCTTGGGAGTTAAATCCTCACGGATGCGACTGAGCACATCCTTGGCCTTCCCCAGCATCTCCTAGAGGGAAACACCGCGGTCTTCGACTGCAGCAACGGCACCTGCCAACGCATCCGTGCGATGCAGAGACTAGGCATCAAAGCTCAGGCCGCCGGCATCTGCATACACAAAGTGTTAGCACAACAACATGACACCAAGCAAGGAGCAACGCAAATCCAGCTAAAAAATACCTGAGAGGGACTTGGCAATCAAGAAAAGTTGTTCTTTGAACAACTTCTCCCTCTCAGCAGTGGAAGCGCGCAAATCCTCTTCACGCTTTCGCGACTCCTCCAGAGCTGTGATTGCTTCGTCGTGATTCTTCACCGCCGTGGCAAGCCCCTTTTCGAGGGACACAACACGACGAAGAAGCTCATTGTGCTCACCTACAAAGGAACGGTCATAGCAGCAATTGAGTCGACAAATTTCCATGAAAACAAAGACAAAATTCAAAACCTAACCTTCGACTGCGCGGTGGCGATTGTCCAGCAGGGCGTGCTGTTGACCCATAGCAAGAACTTGCTCCGCGAGCTGTGCAGCTTCCTTCATAATGAGCTACACCAAAGGAGAACGAACACTCAGTGGCAACACAAAGTATAAAAATCGACTGCCAAAACAGCCAAAAGAACACTTACATGCTCATCCAGGGACTCCGAAGATGACTATCGCGCAGTCGTCCGGGGAACCATCTGGTATTCCCCAGCATGCGAGGAACTCGAAGAATTGTTACCGGAGTGGGCCACCACTAGAGGAGAAGGAGACCGTTCGACCACCTCCTTGGTCTTGGAGTCTACGACTCTGGACTCTTTCACAAATTGGATGTCGTCAGAAGACGACGACATTGCTTCAACTGGGACGGTCGATTCTGACTCGTCCTCTTCCTCCACTTCGCGAGGGATAATCCCTTCAGGACGAGGGGGCAAATTGGAAGACACCTTCCATTCCTGCATTCAGAAGATACATCATTATATCAAGTACTTGATGGCAGTCGACAAAGAAAACTACTTCATAGTATAGTTCTACCTTAGGAGGAGGGTTAGAGGCGTCGAAAGGAGGCACGACTGGTTCACCTAGGAGAACCTCCTTGGCAGTGTGCTTGGTCACCAATCGCAACCTCCTGTCTACCTCACCCGCAAAAATGCCTTCGGCAGATATGCAAGTGACATCGCTCGCACCAGCCCAGCAGTACATTGGGTGGACTCTGGCCTGCAGAGGCTGGACGCAGCGGTGCAACCACGTGCGAATAAGAGTGGTGCCACCCTCTTCTTTGCCTATGTAGCCTTCGAGGTCACAGACGCGCTTATACAGCACCTCTGTTTCCTCGGATTCGCTAGGCATCACGACATTCTTCTAGGAGAGCCTCCTCTTGCAAGTCACCATGGGGTCGAAGGGCACGAGTCCAAAGTGCTCTCCGTCGGCCTTCTAGTCGCGGATGTAGAACAACTTGTCCCTGCACCCTTGGACAGATGTGGTGAGCTTGATGTCGAAATAGACGGCGGAGGAGTCGACGTGGATTCCGCAACCTCCTACATCATAGACTATCGAACCAGACGCCGACAAACGTTTGAGTTTAAAAAGCCTCTTGAAGAGGCCAAAGTGTGGCTCAATTCCGAGCCAGCACTCGCAGAGAGTGATGAAGCAAGAGATGTGGAGAATAGAATTTGGGGACAGCTGGTGCAGCTGAAGCCCATAGAAACAAAGAAGACCCCTGAAGAAAGGATGCAAGAGGAGAGAGAGACGTCGGATGATGAACGCAATGAACATCACCCAGAAACCTAGAGGAGGAGAAGGGATTACCTCGTCGCCAGGCACTCGCGAGTCATCTTCCGCGGGTGGAAGAGCTCCATCGTGATGATGAAGATGCAGCTCAGAAGGCTTGATGATGGACGCTCACCAGGCGCCGTTGGTGACGCGGGTGCCCGTACCTTCTTCTTCCCAGCGCCGGTGGCGCTGGTTCCCATGGTGGTGGTACCACCCTTCTTCTTGGTGGCCGCAATGGTGGCCCTAAGGCAGTTAACTGATACCGATACAGCGGATAAATCAGGCACGTATATCAACAATCCCAATGACACAAACAGAACACTCGAAAACAATGCTCTGTCATGCACTCGAAAGACTTCATGAAGTCCCTAGTCGAATCTGCGATTCCACTGGACACTCGGGGGCTACTGACATGGGTATACCCTACAGGTACTCGAGTTTGGTATATACGGTCCAGATACGACAGAAGCCCACGGCATTGCCAAGGCCCAATGCAGAATTTGGGTGACCCACGGACTCTTCGATTGCTTGCGAGCCAAGAAGAAGCTTAAGATAGAAAGTTCAAAGGGCGGACCATAATCTGAATAACCGACTCAACCTGCTACCCGAGACCTAGCCTATCTATATAAAGGCTAGGAGGGATGGCAAAGAGGACAATCACAACCCTAGTTTCCACAACTCTCGCCAGATTGCATATGCGCACCCCTGTAATCTTCAATTCCTTCGATAATTCCAAGAGCAGACAAGCAGGAGTAGGGACCTCTACGAGGCCTGAACCTAGGTAAAACTTGCATCCCTGTGTGCTTGTTTGCTAGCCGATTGATGCCTCCAGTGCTCCCTCCTCCAAAACCCAAGTCCATAAAAATGGGCATTGACGAGTTAAACCCTCGTCACTACTGGACACTATTCATCTTGTGGGCCTCCGCTGGGCCAAATAGGGTAGGCTAATCTTAGGCACCCATAGGGCATACCCATGTCACTCGGTGTTTGTGCCTCTAATACTCGGCATTCTCCATGGCCGAATAACCATTATCATAGCGGTTTGCCCTTGGGTCACCACCTTGATGTTGATAAGCTTGCCTGACACCTTGTTGTTGCTAAGGAGGATTGGGTGTTGGAGTCGAGGTGGCTGGCCCATGCCAGTCGAATTGTGATTCCGTCAATTATGGTTGTTGTGGATGGCATTTCCTTGTCCGACATTGCCTTGCTCGACAATTTGCTTTCTGGCAAACACTGGATCATATGTCTGCAACTTCTTGTTCTTGCCAGAGTTGACACTCCCTTCACGCCTCCCGCCAACATGGGGAGATGATGCTTGGCCAATCAACTTTCCACCAGCACCCCTAGCCGAGTGAATGGCCTGGGAAGCGCCATCACCTGGGTTTGCTTTCAAGTATGCCACATTTTGATAGTTAGCGACATACAATAATTCATTCACTTGGGCTTGCTGCTTGCGCAGCGCATCGCCCGTCAAGCTAGATAATTCAACAATTGTTGCCTCTGTAGCCCTAAGGTTCTTAGCAGGAGTGTTGTATTTTGTCCTATCAGCCGACATTTAACTAGTCGACATACTAGATCTTGATCTACCATCTTTTGCTATCTCAACATTGAGGTTTTTGCCTTATTTACGCAGCTCACCTATGCGACTAGGATGAGTTGCTACTGTAGTAAAGCCATGTGCTTTGTTATACGCACGAAGGGAGATGTTGAACTCTTGCTAGACGCGAGCTACCTTGATAGACTCTTGGAGAACGCTTTGACACTACTCCTCCAACTAAGCATGCATCAGCACAGTATCAACACTAGGAGCAACTGACACTTCTAGCTTCTTGATGGTCGCCTGAAGGAGTCCCGACCTTGCCGGCATGTTGGAGGTGTCGGCTTAGTTCTCAAGATTCTCCAATGGCAGGCCTCTTGACCTGGTGGAGTTGGAAGCTACATTTCCTTCTCTGGCAATGCCTTTGCAACACCAACACCTGGAAAGGTCATCATGACATCCACGCAGCTAGTGGGGCGATCTTATTCTGGATGCGAGCTGCGCAGATAGCAGGAGGATCTATAGCCACAAGCACCATCTCCAGGTTCTTGCGAACAAAGTCGTTGGCAACATAGATCTAATGGTCGTCAAAGTTAACAAAGCGGTTGTCCCTCGGGAGCGACTTGTTTCCCAAATAGCTAGCATTGTCGCTGACGAAGCTCAGCGAGCCGAGCCTCTGGACAAGGATAGAGACCACACGCTCGTTGGAGGCGATGATGTTTCTTATCTGGATGAGAACTCCAGCCATTGTCGCTGCTAGCCCCATGGTGGGTGCAAACTATCGTGGTGGTGTCATGGCAGATGCCATGGGTAGGCTTATGTTGGGGCCGGTGGACACTGGAGGATTGATGACCCACAAGTATATGGGGTGTATCGCAGTATTTTCGAGGGAAGTGAAACCCAATTTATTGATTCGACACAAGGGGATCCAAAGAATATTTATAAGCCTTAACAACTGAGTTGTCAATTCAGCTACACCTAGAAACAATCTTTCTCACAGTAGTTTATCAGTAGCAATAGTTTTGTAGTAGCAATAGTAAAAGTAATAGCAGTAGTAACAATTGCAGTAAACAGTAGGATTAGAGCGCGGTAGGCATAGGGATAGATGGACAGGCGTTGCATGGACAAGACAATTCATATAGCAATCAGAACATAGGGCATTTGCAGATAAATGATATAAAGCATCCAAGTACTAAATAATCATAGGCATGTGTTCCATATATAGTCATACGTGCTCGCAATGAGAACTTGCACAACATATTTTGTCCTGCCAGCCCGTTTGCAGCGGGGTCTCGAGGGAACTACTGGCAATTAAGGTGCTCATTTTAATAGAGCACCAGAGCAAAGAATTAACACTCCATGAACACACGTGATCCTCACATAAGAGCCATTCCCTTCGGTTATCCCGATTTCTGTCACTTCGGGGCCTTTGGTTCCGAACAACAACGTGTGTATACAACTTGCAGGTAAGACCATAAACAATACTATCATAATGAATCAATAACATGTTCAGATCTGAAATCATGGCACTCGGGCCCTAATGACAAGCATTAAGCATAACAAGTTGCAACAAAGTCAAAAAGCACTAATAAAAGATACTAGGCACCATGCCCTTACAATCTGATGCCATTACATGAACGATCTCATCCAATCCCTACCATCCCCATAGCTACAGCGGGGGATTTACTCACTCATAGATGGGGGAAACATGGATGGTCGATGGAGAAGCGATGGTGATGATGATGGCGATGATCTCCTCCAATTCCATGTCCCGGCAGGGTGCCAGAACAGAGTTTCTGGTTCCGAATCATGGAATCTGGTGGTGGTGGCGGAGTGGAACTCCTTCTGGGAAAACGTCGAACCCCCCAGGGTTTTTAGGTCAAAAGGCATCTTATAGGCAAAGAGGGATACCGAGGGTGTTTGGGGCGGCCAGACCACCCCCTGGCGCAGCCAGGCCTAGCCCGCGCGGCCAGGTGGTGAGGCTGGGCCCCAGCCCCTCTCCGTCTCGTATTCTGGCTCCTTGTGTCCCTCGGTGAAAAACTGACTTTGGCTTTTGTCCCGTCCAATTCCGAGAATATTCATTTTCTGACTTTCCTGGAACCAAAAACAGTAGAAAACAGGCAGCTGGCACTGTGGCTCTTGTTAATAGGTTAGTCCAAAAAATCATATGAAAAGTACTCCAAAGTGTGGACAAAACATAAGAAAGTAGATAAAACCAAGCATGGAACATCAAAAATTATGGATACGTTTGCAACGTATCAACATCCCCAAGCTTAACTCCTGCTCGTCCTCGAGTAGGTAAGTGATAAAAAGAAAGAATAATTTTTGAGGTGACATGCACCATCATAAACTTGATCAAAGTATTTGTAAAACATTCATAGCTGGGATCATATTACTTCAACGTAACATGAAATATAAAGTTCTAACCATAAGACAAAGCAACTATGTTACAACATGAAAAGGCACAAACAAAAGATTCATGAATAACAATGCTTTGCAAGAAGTTTGTTTCACATAAAGAAAACATAGCATAGTGGCATTCAGCTTGTCCCTCATAGAGTAGCAAACATGAATGCATAGGACACCTTCAAAGTTCATAAGAGTGACTATATACAAATAGTTTAAAACAAGATATATCAAAGCTATGCATCAATCAATAAGTTTTGGGACAATGCACACAGAACTAAGAATGGCCACTATGCTCTCAAAGTAGGTGCATAAAGATAGAAGGTGGAGACTCAACATAAAAGTAAAAGAAAGACCTTCAAAGGAGGAAGTAGAGACTCAAGTTTCATAAAGAGCTTCCAAAAATTATGGTACTTATTAGCTTTCAGCTCTCATTGCCCCTATCATAAGCATCTTTAAGGTGATTAAGGATAAAGTGACACAACTCTGAGGATATGCTTAACAAGTTATAAGCCGAAATCTCATGCACCTTACTTATGAATATCGAACCTCATGCTACTCAACTTTAGTCACAAGTAAGCTCTTGTCATTGTAAGTACATATATATCATAGAGAACCGCCAACGGGGTACCCCTTGCACATGATACAGGAGCTATCCCATAATCAAAATGACAAGGCAAGCAGACAATGAGCATCTCAGCGATCTTTTTATTTGCTATTTGCATTGGTTTTTATTGAGGATTCTTCATAGAGTGCTCATTATGGTTATGCTGCAAGTTTCCACCATGATTAGGCATGGCTTAGGCTAGCAGCCCAGGAGTTTCTCTAACACAAATACAAACTCCATGATCTTACAAGTTCCCCTTTTATTTCACACCGTCGGGATCCATAAGCAAAAGAACATGATATCAACGGGGTACAAAGTACAAGTGCAATGTTGAAAGCGTTCCCCATGATACATGGTTCTGCTAACTTCAACTTATAAAGCGCAAGCATATAAGCAACAAAGATGGACGCAATGGTTCAAGTTTATTAAATGCCAGAAAAGTAAAGTGTGCCATCAAGTTCGTGAGAGCTTTAATCACTAGTTTTCTCATAACAAGTTTAATTTGGAAGGTAGACAAAAACATGAGTATACTTGGAATAGCATATGCTAATAGGTAGGTATGGTGGACTCTTTGGAATAACTTGGATTTAGGAGTTAGATTCATGAGTGGAACTCATACTCGGTTATGGAGGCTAGCAAAATACTGGGAGCGACCAACTAAGAGAGCAATAATGGCCATAATCATGCAGAGCGGCAAAACATTATTAATCAAAGCATAAAGTGATACTACAAGTTGAAAACTAAAGGATCATAAAAGCTATGGTGACTTGGGATAGTCATAACATGGTGTGAGCATGTGCCAAGTCAACCCAAATAAAGCATCGAAGGAGAATACCATTATACTATGCTTTAATATGCTAAAACAATGCATGATTCATCCAAGGCACATTAAGCAATCTCAATTGTTAATAACAAGTCATGATACAGCAAAGAATACTAAGCATAAAGACAAAACAATATCAAGCATGGCATGACAAAGCATAGGCCATAGTCAAAACAAGCTCTCTTTACCACTTAAGCAATGAACTTTCCTACTCTTTTCCAATCCAAACCAAGCTATTTGAAAACCAATGTATGAAAGAGGGAGTCCAACAAATTTATTCAGCAAACTAAGAAAACAAAGCAAACGAAAAACCAAAATGAAAACAAAAAAGAAGACACTCCAAGAACAACACAACTGTGCATGAAATAATAAAAATGAAGTGTTTGGAAGAAACCTGGGATTTTTATTGATGAAGAAGGGGATGCCTTGGGCATCCCCAAGATTTTATGCTTGTACCTCTTGAATATTTCTTGGGGTGACACGGGTGGCATCCCCAAGCTTGAGTTTTAGTCTATCCTTCATCTCATTACTCATTCCTTCCATACACCTGAAAATTTTCCTCCATACAAAACTTCACACAATCTTTAGTAGCAACATGAGTTTACTCAAGATAATAAGTCTTTGGGTTCAGTTCCAACTCCAATAAAACTTCCATTAAAACACAAGCTACTGTAGAACTTCCCTCAGAAAGCTCAATTCCCCAAAAGAACTGAAAAAGGAACCAACAAGAAGCAAATGCAAATAACGGTAGGAATCTATCAAAACAGACCAGCAGGTAAAGACGAATTTTTTCGAAGACCTTCTGTTACTCAAATCAGAAAGTGTTGAACTAACGAAAGTTAGATAACAACCTGGGGCAGAAGCACAAAAATTCACGTCTCAAAAGGACGTATAGAGATTTTACACGAATTTTTACGGTGAAGCACAGAAATCTGTTCCGGGACAACAACTTTCCCAACAATTACTCTCTCTCATTAGAGGTTACTCTTGGCACAAAAAGCAAATAAAAAGGATAAGGAGTGGTTATTACTAAAGTAATAACTTCCAAGACTCATCTAAAACTTTTGGGTTATCTCCCAATAAGTACTTTTCTTTGATGCCTTTAAGTTAGGCATGATAGTTTGAGAGGATGCTCACATAAGAAATATGAATTGAAGTAAAAGTGAGCATCAAGAAGCAAATTCAAAACACATTTAAGTCAAACCCACTTCCTATGCATAGGAATCTTATATGCAAATAAATTCGCAGAGAACAGAGTGACATGCATAGGAAGCTAAAACAAGAGTAACTTCAAAACTTTCAGCACATAGAGAGGTGTTTCAATATCATGAAAACTTCTACAACCATATTTTCCTCTCTCATAATAATTTTCAGTAGCCTCATGAATAAACTCAGCAATATAAGTATCACATAAAGCATGCTTTTCATGTTCTACAAAAACATAATTTTTATCAAGCTCAAAATAGTGGGATTAAAACCTTCAAACCCACTTTTATCAATTCTATAACAAGATGACTGATCATTCAATATAGGACCATCGTCTAGAGCTTTATCATAAACAATTTCTAAGCAAAACTCTTTAGTACCATGCATCTCGAAGTTAGTAACAAATAAATGATTATCACAGATTACATGAGCATAACATTCATCCTCCTTCGGTAAGCATGGGGGACAATCAAATAATGTAAGAGATAAAGAGTTACTCTCATTAGAAGGTAGGCATGGGTAGCTAATCCATTCTTCCTCCTTTTGTTCATCACTATCCTCCTCTTTTTCATCTAATGAGCTTTCAGGTTCATCAATTTCTTCTTCCATAAGATCCTGCAAGGCATTAGTCTCTTCCATTTGTGGAAAGCATCTATTAATATATTCAAGAATATAGCCATTTTATTCCTTGTAATTATCAAAGAAAAATTTAAGTATATCATAAACCTCATATTTATAAGGTGAATCGTCAATATTTTCAAGCATACTAGCAAGTTCAAATGCACCCTTCCAAGCAATAAATTCCTCAATTTGTTCCACATCATAAAAGTCATAATTTCCTTTAACATAAGAAGATATGGTAACATCATCATTATAATCACATTGAAAAGGGAGGTGTTTGTACCTCCTATAGCAACAAGATTTATCAAAGCAATAAGTAGCATTATAAGTAGAGCACACGTTTATAGCAATGGTATACAATTTATCAATTTGTTCCCATAAGTGTTTCCCTTTTCGTGACAAGCGGTGTTCCTTATAATAATATTTTTGTTCTTCCATGAACCCACCTTGCCAATAAGATTCAGTTTCAAAGAAACCAACTATTGATAGAAAGCATGATAAAGCAAGACAATAACAAACCAACGAAAATAACAACTAGAGTAGGAACTAATTTTTTTTTGTATTTTTTATAAAGAAACAAGCAAACAAGGCGGAAATAAACTAAGCTTGAACAATAGTGATTCCAAGTGGACTTTATAAATAAAGCTATGCTCCACGGCAACGGCACCAGAAAATAGTCTTGATGACCCACAAGTATAGGGGGTGTATCGCAGTATTTTCGAGGGAAGTGAAACCTAATTTATTGATTCAACACAAGGGGATGCAATGAATATTTATAAGCCTTAACAACTGAGTTGGCAATTCAGTTGCACCTGGAAACAATCTTGCTCACAGCAGTTTATCAGTAGCAATAGTAAAGTAATAGCAGTAGTAAAAGTAAGGACAGTAGTAACAATGGCAGTAAACAGTAGGATTAGAGCGCGGTAGGCATAGAGATGGATGGACGGGCGTTGCATGGACAAGACAATTCATATAGCAATCAGAACATAGGGCATTTGCAGATAAATGAGATAAAGCATCCAAGTACTAAATAATCATAGGCATGTGTTCCATATATAGTCATACATGCTCGCAATGAGAACTTGCACAACATCTTTTGTCCTGCCAGTCCATTTGCAGCGGGGCCTACTGGCAATTAAGATGCTCCTTTTAATAGAGCACCGAAGCAAAGCATTAACACTCCGTGAACACACGTGATCCTCACATCAAAGTCGTTACCTCCGGTTATCCCGATTTCTATCACTTCGGGGCCTTTGGTTCCGAACAACAACGTGTGTATACAACTTGCAGGTAAGACCATAAACAATACTATCATAATGAATCAATAACATGTTCAGATCTGAAATCATGGCACTGGGGCCCTAGTGACAAGAATTAAGCATAACAAGTTGCAACAAAGTCAAAAAGCACTAATAAAAGATACTAGGCACCATGCCCTAACAATCTGATGCCATTACATGAACGATCTCATCCAATCCCTACCATCCCCATAGCCTAGAGCGGGGGATTTACTCACTCATAGATGGGGGAAACATGGATGGTCGATGAAGAAGCGATGGTGATGATGATGGCGATGATCTCCTCCAATTCCACGTCCCGGTAGGGTGCCAGAATGGAGTTTCTGGTTCCGAATCGCGGAATCTGGTGGTGGCGGTGGGGCGGAACTCTTTCTGGAAAAATGTCGAACCCCCCTGGGGGTTTAGGTCAGGAGGCAACTTATAGGCAAAGAGGGAGGCCGAGGGGGTGCCTGGGCTGGCTACACCACCCCCAGGCATGGTCAGGCCTAGCCCGCGCGGCTAGGTGGTGTGGCTGGGCCCCAACCCCTCTCTGTCTCGTATTCTGGCTCCTGGTGTCCCTTGGTGAAAAACTGACTTTGGCTTTTGTCCAGTGCAATTCCGAGAATATTCATTTTCCGACTTTCCTCGAACCAAAAACAGCAGAAAATAGGCAGCTGGCACTGTGGCTATTGTTAATAGGTTAGTCCAAGAAAGTAGATAAAACCAAGCATGGAACATCAAAAATTATGGATACGTTTATAACGTATCAAGGATCCAGAGAGGGAGGATGTGATAAAGACCACAGAAAGAGGAACACAACGATGTACCCAGGCTTAGGTCCCTCGTGGTGAGGTAAGACCCCTACTCCTGCCTGTCTGTCTCTATATCTCGAGCTATATCAGTTGCTACAATGGCGCTCCTCGAGTTGTATGGCGAGAGGTAGGAGAGGCTCTCTACGCTGTCCTCTCTTTATGTCTCTCTAAGTGTAAAGGGGGAAATGAATGAAGCAGTGGTCGATCCCTTGCCCTAGGGGACCTAGGTCACCTTATATACGATGCCCGGGTTACAACGGTTAGACATAGGAGTCAGGGGAAAAGCCCCCATCTACGGTGACAAAGTCCACTCTTGGGCCCGCCAAGAGCTCTATCTTATCGCTTGGTCACCTCTGGATTGTCCTCGATGGGACAAGGTCTGACTGTACCTAACCACTATCACCGTGGCTGGCCACTTTAGCCATGTATATGTGCAGTCAGTGGTATGATGGAGGCTATTCACTGTGTACTTTAGGCGTATGCATGTATGAAAACGATGATCTTCTCCGTAATTGTAGGGATGGGACTGAAGCATTGACTTTGGGGACAGGCATATGACCATTGGTCACACGCCAGTTCCCCATGTCGACTCCCTATCACCAGCCAAGATACGTCGGTCCGGCCGTTCCTGCATAAACGAAGTAACAATATTATGCCAACGTATCTTTTATATGTCAAACTAGGTATGTCGGCCTATATAGGCCACCCTATGTTGGTCAACCTTAGTTTTGGTCGACCTCTTGATATCACTTTATACCATGCCTTGACCCTACCGGGGGTCTTTCCCCCTACAACCACAAGTGAGTGAGCTAGGCTTGGAGATAAGGTGCCGTTCGTGGCTTGGGGAAATCCTTCGTGGGATCTCACATCTCTCCAAACGTGACTTAGCTCCCCCAAGGGAGTGAACATGGGAATACATCTTCGTATCCGCGTGCTTCAGTTATCCTTATACAGAATCTCTTACTTGTGTTGTTTACCTTATGATAGCCTTTGTGCTTAAATTATCTTGTATCATCATTTAGGTTACCTCGCCTCGATTGCTTTTGGGAACACTTATATTCCGCAAATCCTAAAACTTGCAAAATATTATAAAGTAATTTGTAGAAACCTATTCACCCCCTCTAGGTTAACCATCTGCCCCTTTCAATTGGTATTAGATCCTAGGGCTATTTTAAGGGCTTTACCTACTAAGAGAAAAGATGGTTTTCTCCGATGATGAGGAGGGCAAGACTTATTTGGTCAAGGAGCTTTGTGAAATCCTTGCCAAGGACACCCGTCAAAAGGCTAAGGTGGATTCCGACCTCCTTGCTCAAATAAGTTACATTGAAGGACGTTTTAAAGGGATTGGTGAGGGAGTTCTTCACGGTGATCCTTTGGTAATACCTCATGGGAGGCCATTGGACACCGGAAGGGATAATGTTGCCAAGTTATCTCAATAGAGTGACCCTTCAAAAGTCTCCACACCTCCTAATCAATTTCCTTATACATCCTAAACAAAAGAATATCATGCCTCATATTAATGGTTTGGATCCTGCACCACAATTTGATGGAACTCACTCCTCTCATTGGGTACTATGGAATCCCATCTTCACAGCTGCAGTGTGGAGCTATGGGAGATTGTGTGCAAAGGATTAACCCTACAAGATCCCAACAACCTCACCCCGGCAGAGTACTATGATCGTCAACTAAAAGCTACGGCTTGTGAAAAAATATAGAGTGTAGTCAACCTCACTCTCCATGGTCAAGTTAGTGACATTCACACGGCAAAGGAGCTTTGGGATAGGATAATTTTTCTCAAAGAGGGAATGTCTCTCATCCAAAATTCCAAGTATGAAGCCGCCGAGTCAGAGATGAACTTGTTCATGAACCGTCATGGCGATTCCATTGCCGAAGCATACACACGACTTGTTGCTCTCCATGTGAATATCAATGGTCTTGGTTGTGACAAGTATGATGATGGGTTCAATTTGAATGCTGAGCTCATGAATTCAAAGATTGTTTCCATGATCGCTGCAAGTGACAAACAGCTTGCCCTAAACTTGCAACTTCTTGATTCTAAAAATCTATTATCTCCCGAGGATCTAGTATCATATCTTATTGCCACTGATAATTTGGCAAATGAGGGACAAAATATCAAGGATATCAACCATGATATTGGATCTTCCCATACCCTAGCATTGAAGGCCAAGCATGTGCAAGTGGGTGAAGAAAGTGAAGAAGAGAATGATAGTGATCAAATGGGTGAGGTTGATGAGATGCTCTGCCAACTTGCACTCTTCACCAAGAACTTGAAGTTCCATCGAAGGAGAAGCTCAATCAGAACAAGTAAGAAGAAGAGGATGTGCAACAACTATGATCAAGCAGATCACTCCGCTGACAACTGCCCATTTGAGAAGAGACTTGACAATCCTAAGAATGAGGAAGTGATACATCCATTTTGCATCACTATTCTATATCATAATTTACTGTTATTCATTGATATATTTCATATTAAGAGATGATACTTATGTTATTTCATCTATTTTTGCATGGTGGATGACTTTGGGTGCATGGACCGCTGAAGTCTGGATTCTGATGGAAAAGCCGATGTTTGGAGGCGAAATTCGTGAAGATCGGAAAATTCCAGAAAATACATGGAAAATTCTATTTTTCCAGAAGACGAACGATGCCAGAAGGGGGAGCAGAGCTAGGCCTGGGGGGCAACCACAGAAATATTTTGCCTCCTCTACGGGGCGGAAAACTGCGGAGAGAGAAAGAGCTCTCCAGCAGGCAGAAATCTACCGAGGAAATTCCTTCCCGGAGAGGGGAGATCATTGCCATCAGCACCACCATCAAGCTGGACTTCATCTGGATCATCATCATCATCTCCATCATCATCTCCACCATCACCATCATCACCACTTCATACCGTTGTAACAATTGGGTTGAATCTTGCATAGTTCTTAGGGGAAACTTTCCCGGTGTTGATTACTTGTTGTAGTTGATGCTATTGAGTGGAACCATCGAATTATCGTTTATGTTCAGATTGTTACTTATCATTATTTCATCTCTGATCTTGATCCATATGATGTCTTGTGAGTAGTTCGTAGTTCTTGAGGACATGGGATAAGTCATGTTGTTAGTAGTGGAATTGTGTTGAGAAAGATTCAATAGTTTGCTATTTAAGTTGTGGTGTTATTCTTCTAGTGGTGTAATGTGAACGTTGACTACATGACACTTCACCTTTATGGGCCTAGGGGAATGCATTGTGTATTTGGCTACTAATCGTAGGGGTTACCGGAGTGACAGAAAACTGAACCCCCGTTAGGAAACCTTTGCACAAGGGATGTTAGGATCTCAGAGTTTAAAGCTGTGGTTAGGTTTCTATCTTAATTATTTTCTTGTACTTGCGGATGCTTGCAAGGGGTATAATCACAAGTATGTATTAGTCCTAGGAAGGTCGGTACATTAGCACAGGTTCACCCACACAACACTTATCAAACCAAAGAATATTAATCAACTATATGAAGCGAAAGCACTTGATGATATTCCCGTGTGTCCTCGAGAACATTTGGTCATCTTAAGTAATACAATCGGCTTGTCCTTTGCTAAAGAAAGGATTGGGACACTTGATGCATCTGTTATTATTGTCTTTTATTTACTCGCACTTTATTTATCTGCATTATCAAAACCCCCTAAAAATCCATTTGCTAAGTATTTACAGAGAATTCCTGATCCAAGCAACTCGTCAACACCTTCTGCTCCTTGTTGGGTTCGACACTCTTACTTATCGAAAATACTACGATACACCCCCTATACTTGTGGGTCATCAAAACTATTTTCTAGCGCCGTTGTCGGGGAGTGAAGCGCTATTGGAGAGTAGAACTGGTAAAGGAAATTTCTGCTGTGAGTATTGTTTATTTCTGTTAGTTACTTTATTCTCAATATGGATAATTCACTTAGTTTCTTATTTCTTAATGCTAGTACCACTGCTAAGGTAGTAGATGAACCACCACTTGCTGAGAATGATACTTTTAAAATACCTACAAGAATTGTTGATCGTGTTATGGATAACTACTATTTTGGAGATGGAACTGTCCATCCTGGTGATCATTTTCTCTTTATACACAAATTATGCGGGTTGTTTAAGTGTGCAGGTATTACAACAGATCAAGTCAATAAGAAGTTATTCTCATTATCACTAAAAGGAAGAGCTGAGGAATTGTACAAGCTGCTGAAGAATGCTCAAGCTCTTTAATGGGAGGAAGTAGTACCTCTCTTTTATTCAAAATTTTATCCTCCTAGTGAGATTCACAAAGATCGGAATCAAATATACAACTTTTGGTCTCTTGATGGAGAGAGTACAGCTCAAGCTTCGGAGAGATTGAAGTTACTAATGCTCAGATGTCCTGTTCATGAGCTTCCCAACAATATTATTATCAATAAATTTTATGCAAGGATTTCTCTTCATGATAAGGATCTATTGGATACTTCTTGTGCTGGATCATTTACACGCATGGAATAAGGAGCTAAACGGGATCTTCGAGACCATATTCAAGACAATGCTGAAGCATGGGACAATGATAAAGGAAGAAAGTCAAGTATAAATTATGATTATGAATGCATTAAATCTTTTATGGGAACTGATGACTTTCGTAATATTAGTAATGCTTATGGTCTACACTCTCAGGCTATTGCAACTTATTTTAAAGCTTTTGCTTCTTATATTGAAATTCCTAAAAAGAAGTGGAATAAGTATCATACACCTTATAAAGAAATTGTTAACAGTGTTCCTGCAAGATATACTGAAGTTTATACTACTAATCATGTTTTACCTCAACCTTACATTGAGAAAATGCCTTTCCTAGTTAAGATAAAGGAACATTCTATGATAGCTAGTATGGTTTATGAAAGTACAAATAAAGCTGTTGAACGTGATGAACAAGTGGATGATGAACCTGTAATAGCAAATGTGAAATACTTTGTCACTAAATATGTAGAAGAGGGAGACACTATCTGTTGAGTAATAGAGCAATTTTCCAAGAGATTTAACCATAGTAAAAGATAGATAAAACACATGCAGAATAATAGAAAAGGACCAGAAGATATGATAGGCTATCTGAATATGAGAAACAAGACTAAGAAAGATGATATACATCAAGGTAGAGGAACCGTCGGTGTTCCCATTAGCGTTGGTACCATCGTCAGCCATATTGTTGAGGAAAAGGGTTTTGATGTCGGGGAAGAAGTCATTGTTAGGGAAGACATCAGCGTAGTCACTATCTGTGAAGGAGTCCATGATGAATGCAGTAGTCATGCTGGTAGCGCTCCCCAAAAACCTTATCGCCCTTCTCCTGTACAGGACTCGAAGCAGTGGGGTCTCGGAGGCCTATTGTCCCAGCTCGCGGTGCACGCCGCAAGATGGGATGGGGAAGATCTAAGCAGCACAATGCTCTAGAACTGGAGGCGCAAGGTGTGTGCGTTGGTGTGTCTAAGGAGAGGAGCGACCTCTCACTCTTATAGGCACGGGTAGGTAGGCGAATAGTCGGCGTCGGGAGAGGAAACGAACAGGCATCGGCTGAACCGAACAGCCTCCACTAAGATCGAATTAATTCTCCACTGAGTTCGTATTAAACATCCACTCACACAGACTGTTCAGATTATTATTCATTCATGCGTGGCAAAAAGAGAGAGAAGCTCTCGGCTCGAGGGATTCCCACAACCCGCGGCACGCACGATGCGTGGCGAGGCGGGTGGCAGAGGAGGAGGAGTGCGCGTGTATATGTCTTTTCTTCTCAAGCTCGTACAAGTGGTGGAAGAGCTCTCCTTATAAGCTGGTCGAACTTCCACTCAACTAGCAATGTGGGACTAAACTCTTGTCCCACATCTTGCCTTGCATGAATGAGCCAAGTGGGCCTCTAGGATTTCTGGAATTGTTGAATAGTATAAATGGGTTGGGCCTTTATTAGGCAAAATTCCAGCAATCCCCCACCAGATCCCAGAGGCACACATAAATTTGCCTATGGTTCCAAAACATTGTTTATATACTGGTACTAGTGGAGACTATTAAGTTGAACTTCAACCTAGAACTCTATGCTACACTAGTTGCAACTTATACAGTGGACTATGCCTTGAACTGCAAGTTTGCTGCATTCTAGCTTTACACAAAGCCTTGACCAATACTGGGCTGCCGTGGGACTTCCCCTCGGGTGGAGCTTATGCATCATACTCCATAGCCTTTCATGAGTTTATTAGAGAGCACCCAACTCTCATAGACTGCGATGTTTAACAGTCAAACTCATATAGGTGTGTTCTTCAAAAGATGTTCTGCAGGACAACATCTCTGCTTAAACTAAGCCACTTAGAACACATTAAGATAAATCAACCAGCCATGCAGAATAGGAAAGTATTGCATCTTCACGGAGTGGTGATTAAAGTAGGGATACTTTCCTCTCAATTAACCAACAGCTTGTCTCCCAATTCTAATTCACGGGATCTCCGATCACATAGAGTGGTTTACCACTGTGGAAAACTTATATTGTGGGTCTCATACCCATCTCCTTTGATGCATTTTCTATCACTTTATGTGATAGATCCTTTGTGAAGGGATCTGCCAGATTCTTAGATGTTTGGATATAATCCAACACAATAACTCCGGAGTTTCTCATTTTCCTGATAGATTTCAATCTCCTTTTCACATGTCTTGAGGACTTCATATTATCCTTAGAACTGTTCACTTTAACAATCACAGTTTGGTTATCACAGTTCATTGGGATTGCGGGTATAGGTTTCTCAACCATAGGCAAGTCCATCAAGAGTTCTCGAAGCCACTCTGCTTCAATAGTGGCTGTGTCTAATGCTACAAGTTCTGCTTCCATAACTAACCTCGTTAAGATGGTCTGCTTGCAAGACTTCCAAGAAACAGCGCCACCACCAAGTGTAAATACATAACTACTCGTGGCCTTTATCTCACCAGCATCAGATATCCAATTTGAATCACTATATCCCTCCAACACCCTTGGGTACCCAGTATAGTGAATGTCGTAGCTCTCAGTGCCATTTAGATAGCGCATGACTCTCTCAAGAGCTTGCCAATGATCATCTCTAGGATTTGAAACAAATCGACTAAGTTTGCTCATAGCAAAAGTGATGTCAGGCCTTGTAGCGCTAGCTAAATACATAAGCGACCCAATAATCTGAGAGTATGTCAATTGATCTCTAGTAGTACCTCTATTCTTTTGAAGTAAAACACTAGGATCGTACGGTGTTGGAGAAGACTTGCAGTGCCTATACCCAAAGCGACTCAAGATCTTTTCCACATAGTGAGACTGAAGCAGTGTGATCCCACCATTATCATCTCTCAATAGCTTGATGTTCAAGATAACATCAGCTACCCCTAGATCCTTCATCTCAAAAGACTGAGATAAGAAATCCTTGACTTCCTTAATCACATTAAGATTGGTCCCAAAAATCAGTATGTCATCAACATACAAACATAGAATCACTCCCTCGTCCCCACCATAGCGATAATACAGACATTTGTTAGCTTCATTTACAGCAAAGGCTGCAGTGGTTAGGGTTCTCTCAAACTTCTCGTGCCACTGCTTAGGTGCTTTGTTTAAGGCCATATAAAGACTTCAACAACTTACACACTTTTCCTTCTTGACCACTCACTACAAATCCATCTGGCTGATCCATATGAATTTCCTCGTCCAATTCTCCATTTAGGAAAGCCGTCTTAATGTCCATTTGATGAACGAGAAGACCATGTGAGGCAGCCAAAGATAGTAGTACTCGCATGGTGGTCAATCTGGCTACAGGTGAGTAAGTGTCAAAGAAGTCCTCACCTTCTTTTTGGGTATAACCCTTGGCTACAAGTCTTGCCTTGTACTTCTCAATAGTACCATCAGGCCTAAGTTTCTTCTTAAACACCCATTTGCATCCTACAGGTTTGCACCCATAAGGACGATCGGTGATCTCCCATGTTCCGTTTGCTAAGATGGAATCCATCTCACTACGAACGGCTTCCTTCCAGTAGTCAGCATCAGGAGATGCATAGGCTTCTGAAATAGAAGTAGGAGTATCATCCATAAGGTACACAATGAAATCATTACAAAAAGACTTTGCAGTCCTCTATCTCTTACTCCTCTTAGGAATTTCATTATCATCCTCCTCAAGTTTCTCCGAGTGTTCAATAGGAATGGTATGTTCGGGAATTGTGGGTATTTCCTGATTCAGTGAGTCAGGTATCTCCTAATTTGATGAGCTAGGTATATCCTTCATGGGAAAGATATCCTCAAAGAAAGTCACGTCATTTGACTCCATGATTGTACCAACATATATGTGTGGTACTCCAGATTTTATTATCAAGAATCTATAGCCGATGATATGAAAAGCATATCCTAGAAAAACACAGTCCACGGTTTTTGGTCCAAGTTTGCGCTTCTTTGGGATTGGCACATGAACCTTTGCCAGACAGCCCCAAGTTCGCAAGTAAGAAAGATTTAATCTTTTCTTTTCCCATTCTTCAAATGGAGTAATCTCTTTGTTCTTAGTGGGAACTCGATTTAGGACATGACATGCAGTCAGTAATGCCTCCCCCACCCTTCCTTAGAGAGACCCGATGTGTCTAACATGGCATTAACCAAATCTGTTAGAGTACCGTTCTTTCTTTCGGCTACCCCGTTTGACTGGGGCGAGTAGGGAGGCGTCCTCTCATGGATTATACCATGTTCCGCACAAAAAGAATCAAACTCGTTGAAAAAGTACTATCCACCACGATCAGACCTAAGACTCTTAATCTTTCGATCAAGTTGGTTTTCCGCTTCAGCTTTATAGATTTTGAAATAACTCAAAGCCTCATCTTTTGATTTCAGAAGATACACATGACAATATCTCGTAGAGTCATCGATCAACATCATAAAATATTTCTTTCCACCTTTTGTCAACACACCATTCATCTCTCAAAGATCTGAATGTATGAGCTCTAGTGGAGCCAAATCTCTCACCTCTACAGTCGTATGTGACTTGCGAGGTTGCTTCGCTTGCACATAAGTTTGGCATTTAGATCCCTTCACAATAGTGAACTTTGGGATTACATTCATTTTAGCCAACTGTGTCATGCAATCAAAATTAACATGATAAAGACGTGAATGCTAGAAATTTTATACAAGATCAGATGAAACATGATTCACGACTTTATTACACACATCTGATAGTGATAGGCGGAACAAACCTCCACACTCATAGCCTTTACCAATAAATGTTCCAAACTTGGATAGTACAAATTTATTGGACTCAAACACAATCTTGTATCCATCACGACATAGAAGTGATCCACTAACAAGATTCTTATTTATTGAGGGAACATGATGCACGTTCTTCAGGCGCACGGTCTTTCCCAAAGTGAACTTCAGATCGACCGTACAAACACCATCAACAAAAGCATGCGAGCCGTTCCCCATCAGCACAAACTGAGTCCCTCTGACCTGATATGAAGAAAACATGGAAACATCAGAACAAACATGTATATTAGCACCCGTGTCAATCCACCAATCAGGAGAATGACATAATGAAAGAACAGTAGGTAATATACCATACCCAACATCTTTCGTCGCAACGTCGCCCATGACAACATTAGCAGTCTTGTTGCCTTTTCCATGCTGGCGCTTGTCAAAGCGGTTGGGACATGCAAGAGCCCAATGATCAGGATCACTGCACACACGACAAGCACATTTCTTCTTATCAGTCTTCTTCTTGAAAATAGTAGATTGTGAGTCTTTGTTCTTTCCATCGAACTTTCCTTTTCCATCAAACTTTCCCTTGTTCTTGAACTTGTGAGACTGGAAGTTCTTTTTCTATACCAGGTTGGCACTTGAACCTCCCTCACCACCTCGAGCACGTGCGTCTTTTGCTCTCTCCTTCTCTTCCACATCAAGAGTTCCAATGAGATCCGATACGGAAAACTCTTGTCTCTTGTGTTTCAGGGAAGTAGCAAAGTTCCTCCACGAAGGGGGAAGCTTGGCAATAATGCCCCCGACAATGAACTTGTCCGGTAAAACACAAGGGAAGTGCTCAAGCTCCTTGGCCAGTGACTGTATTTCATGAGCCTGCTCAACCACGGAGCGGTCATCAGTCATCTTGTAGTCATAGAATTGTTCCATGACATACAGTTCACTGCGAGCACCCGAGACCCCAAACTTGGCCTCAAGCGTAGCCCACATGTCCTTTCCATTATCAAATGACATATAGGGTTCAACAATGTTCTCCCCTAGAATAGACAGCAAAGCAGCCTTGAGCAGGGTATCAGTTTTCCGAAAAACTTGTTCCTGAGAAGGAGTAAGCTCTCCCTCAGGCTTGCCAAGAGTGGTGTCATAGCAGTTCATGTTCTGAAACCAGAGAACTGCTCTCACGCGCCACCTCTTATAATGCATACCCTCAAAGACAGGTGGCTTCATAGAAGCAACAAAACCACTTGGAGAAAATTGCCTATAATAAGGTTTTTGGATTGTTGAGTAATAGATCAAATTTCCAAGAGATTTAACCATAGTAAAAGATAGATAAAACACATGAAGAATAATAGAAAAGGACCAAAAGATATGACAGACTATCTGAATATGAGAAACAAGACTAAGAAATATTATATACATCACGGTGGAGGAACCGCCGGTGTTCCCGTTAGCGTTGGTACCATCATCAGCCATGTTGTTGAGGAAAAGGTTGTTGATGTCGGGGAAGAAGTCGTCGTTAGGGAAGACATCGGCGCAGTCGCTATCCGTGAAGGATTCCGTGATGAAGCCAGTAGTCGCGCTGGTAGCGCTTCCCAAAAACCTTATCGCCCTTCTCCCGTACATGACTCAAAGAAGCGGGGTCTCGGAGGCCTACTGTCCCAGCTCGCAGTGCACTCCGCAAGACGGGATGGGGAAGATCTAAGCAGCGCAATGCTCTGGAGCTGGAGGCGCAAGATGTGTCTAAGGAGAGGAGCGACCTCTCACTCTTATAGGCACGGGTAGGCAGGCGAACAGGCAGCGTCGGGAGAGGAAACGAATAGGCATCAGCAGAAACCGAACAGCCTCCACTAAGATGGAATTAATTCTCCACTAAGTTTGTATTAAACATCCACTCATGCAGACTGTTCAGATTATTATCCATTCATGAGTGGCAAAAAGAGAGAGAAGCTCTCGGCTCGAGGCATTCCCGCAACCCGCAGCTTGCGCGCGTCGTGACGAGGTGAGGCGTGGCGAGGCGGGCAGCAGAGGAGGAGGAGCGCGCGTGTATATGTCTTCTCTTCTCAATCTCGTACAAGTGGTGGAAGAGCTCTCCTTATAAGCTGGTCGAACTTCCACTCAACTAGCAATGTGGGACTAAACTCTTGTCCCACATCTTGCCTTGCATGAATGGGCCAAGTGGGCCTCTAGGATTTCTGGAATTGTTGAATAGTATAAATGGGTTGGGCCTTTATTAGGAAAAATTCCAACACTATCCTCTGTAAGGAGACTTCTAATATTGTTTCAAGTAGTGTTATGAGAGCTAGTGTCCATGTGTTTTCTGTTAGAATAAGTGATCATTGCTACAATGGTTCATGTGATAGTTATATCGTTAAATTGATGCATGATACTGAAAGTTATTATGAGAGAGGAAAGATTGTTCTTATGCATCTCAATAATATCAAGTTTCCTCGTTTTATGCTTAAAGTCTTTATGTTGCACTTGGCTTGCCTTCCTATGCTTGTAGCCTCTAGTTTCAACAATTTATTTTCTTACAAAATTCCCTTGCATAGGAAGTGGGTTAGACTTAAACATGCATATTTTTGCTTCTTGATGCTCTCTTTCACTTTGATTCATATTATTATGTGAGCATCATTAAAATTATCATGCCCATCTTAATGGCTATAAAGAAAGAGCTTTTTGGGAGACAACCCAATATATTTTTGCTTTCAGTTTCTTTTTGTTTATTTGAGTCTTGGAAGTTATTGCTTCTGCAATAACCTCTCCTTATCCTTTTTGTTTGGTTTTTGTGTCAAGATCAACACCTAACGAGAGAGAAGTAAGATTTTGGAAAGTTGCTATCCCGAAACAGATTGTGCTTCACTCTAAAAATTCATGAAAAATCTGTGTACGTCGGATTGAGATGTAATTGTTTGTGCTTCTGCCCCAGGTTATTATTTAAATTATGTTAGTTTTGAACTTTTTGATTTGAGCAACAGAAGATTTTCAAAAATATTGATCTTTACCTGCTGGTCTGTTTTGACAGATTTTTACCACTCTTGCATTTGCCTCTTAAATCGATTTCGTTTTTGAATTCCTTTTGGGCTTTCAGAAGGAGTTGTTTCAGTAGCTTATGTTTTGATGGATCTCAGTTGAAATTGAACTTAAAAGGTTTATTACCTCGCATGCACTAATGCTGCTAATGAGAATTGTGTGAAATTTTGTGTGAAAGAAATTTCCAAGTTGTAGGAGAAAATGGTGTAATAAGATAGTGAAAGGTTAAAAGACTCAAGCAATATGTGTATGAAGATGAGATATTGATGTTATTCAAGCGGTCACTCTGGAAAAATTTATTAAATGTCAAGCTCAGAGACCTGCAGAGTCCGTCTTCGAATAGGTAACAGTTCTAGTAAGAAAAGGTCCACGAAAAATCTGTCAAGTTATATTTTTGCAGTTTTTATCCAACAAGGAAAGCAAGGAAGCGAAAGAGGGACGGAAACAGATCCAGGGTGGCTCACACCACCTCGTGGCACGGGCCCACCTGGCCACGCCACCAGGTGGTGTGGCCACCCCGGAGCCCGTCTCCGACCCGTTTTCTCCTAGTACTTTCCTTTTGTTATAAAAAATTGTAATATATAATCCTCCGGATCCCCCGAGGTTCGTATATCGTGTTCTTGTGTGTTTTTGTTTCGATCTATTTCTGCCAGGAACTATTCTTAAAAGTTTAGAAGCACAATGGTCTCTGCCAACGATAAGGGCAAAGGGCCTACGGAGGAGGATCTCCAAGACTCTGAGTAGGAGGAGGAGATCGATAGTGAAGTTGAAGAGGAGGAAACGGAAGACCAGCATCCGCACACCAGCACCACCATTGCAAGCATTGGAGTGGTGGAAAACCCTGCCAGGTTCAAAAGGACTGCACAAATGTCCACTGGAGGGAAGACTCTGCGTTATTGCTTGGCCTCACGGTTACCTTCTCCACGCACCAAGAATCCCTTCCATACCCTTATACATGAGCATCAATTCCGGAATATGCCCAAGGAGAAACTACCCTCCAATTGGGATATGCCTCGTTCTAACCATGCAGCAAAAAAATACTTCAAGGAGGAAGAGTGGGGAAAGAATTGCAAGAGTTGGGATTCACAGCCCGACATGATCATGAACCGCATTGAGCAAAATTCAGAGTGGATTCGTACTCTCACCTTAGAGATTGAGGACTTGAGGGAATTGATTGAAAAGCTCATCGAGAGAATACCACCACCACCGAAGGAGTAATTCGTCATCTGGTTTTGGCATCCCCTTGGTTTGTTCCAAGCTTGGGGGAGTGTCGTAGTATCACATCACTATCTTTTATCTTTTTACCCATCAAGTAGAGTCATATCATGAATAGAGAAGTTATCATGTAGGATGGATTGCATTATGGAAGCGTCTCTCCTGTCGTTAGATATCTATGTATCCCTTGGTGTGAGTTGCCGTTATGGAATATTAATGAGAAGTTCTATCATTCACACTTTTGCATATCTTATATTAGTTTTCAATTCCTGTTATATGATTGATCTTGTTATTAGTATTGGTATCGCTTTGGGATCATTGAGTTAATTTAGTTGGTTTTGGCAAACCTAGCTCGGTCAGTAGCAACGCTATTATGAGAATTGAATGAAAAAGATAAAAAGTACTCTTAAAGAAATATAATTTCATCATCTTTCTTTCTTGATTTGCACATAAGCTTAGTATTCTCTAGTTAAGATCTTTTGTCCTTCCAAGGAAGATTGCATGTTTGTTTTTATCACTTGTATGTTTGTTTGTTTCCTTCAACTCTTATGCTTGCTACCTAGCCCTGCTAGCCAAAAACCTGTACCGAGAGGGAATGCTTCTCAGGCATCCAATCCTTAAACCAAAACCTATGCCATTTGTGTCCACCATACCTACCTATTAGCATTATTGCTATTCCAACTATATTTATGCTTTTATCTACCTTCCGAATTAAACTTGTTATGTGAAAATTAGTGATTAAATCTCTCACAAACTTGATGGCACACTTTACTTTCTTGCATTTAATAAAATTGAACCATTGTGTCCATCTATGTTGCTTATATGCTTGCACTTTATAAGTTGTGAATTAGCAGAACCATGCTATCATGGGGAACGCTTTCAACATTGCACTTATTATTTAGTTGATATTATGTTCTTTTGCTTATGGATCCCGGCGGTGTGCAATAAAAGTGGAGCTTTTAAGCTCATGGAGTTTGTATGTGTGTTAGACAAATGCCTGGGCGGCTAGCCTAAGACATGCATAATCATGGTGGAAACTTGCAGCATAACCATAGTGAGAATTCTATGAAGCATCCTCAATAAAAACCTATGCAAATAGCAAATAAAAAGATTGTTGAGATGCTCATTGTCTGTTGCCTTGTCATTTTGATACGGGATAGCTCCTGTATCACGGGGCAAGGGGTACCCCGTTGGCGGTTCTCTATGATACACATGTACTTACAATGATAAGAACTTACTCGTGACTAAAATTGAGTGGCATGAGGTTCGGTACTCGTAAGCAAGGGGCATGAGCTTTTCAACTTATAACTTGTCAAGCGTATCTTCATATTTGTGTCGCTTAACCTTAATCACCTCAAGATGCTTATGATATGGGCAATGAGAGCTGAAAGTGAAGGAGATATGCCCTAGAGGCAAATAATAAATAGGTTTTTATTGTCATATCTCATTTAGTTTAAAATAGTTTCATATTGTGCTATAAATGTGCCAAGTAAAAAACACTGGTACATGTGTGGTATGAAACAACAAAGTCCCTAGTAGCCTCTATTCATACGAGTTCTTTGGTCATGAGGATGATCTGGGTTTCAAGATCATGGGCATTTATGTTGATTGCCAATAGGATCATATCATTGGAGAATGATGTGATTGGACATTTCTCAAAGGATTGCAACACGATCAAGTCATATAGTTTATTGTTGCAACAGCTATACCTAGACTCCTTTTTCTTAGACCGTGAGCTCATATTACTCACTGTTTCCTAAGGCTGCTTAGACTGCATCAAGCGCCACTTGGTAATACAGTGGTTATAAAGGTGTACGTTGGATATTCCGAAGGAACAGTAGATGACATGACTGCAAGACCGGGATTTGTTCACCCACATGACGTGTAAAGATACATACGTCCGGCTTGGTGAGATTACATCTATAAATGTTGCAACATGTGACTCGGTCACGGGGATGTAATATCATGGTAACAAAAAAACAGAACTTGTTGTGAATGAGATTGAACAAGGTATGGGATACCAATGATCGGATCTCGGACAAGTCCTATCGAGAAACAAAAGGAATTGGATGCTACATTTAGCGGCTCAAACGACATTGTCATCAGGAATGCATAGGGGTCACATGGATATCCCTGGTCCCTCTGTTGATCATTGATACAGATCATGTCTAGAGCATTCTCGAGCCGTGAGAGGATACACTTAAGGGTACGATGAGAGCGATCATTCGTAAGACGGAATCACAATAGAGAAAGAGAAAGCCAGAATTGTTCCGCAGAGAGATCCGAAGTTGTTCGGAGAAAGAATAAAGGACCGGAATCATTTCAGGAAAGATCTGAAGTCATTCGGAGGAAATCGAAAGGGAACCGAAAGGTGTTTCAGGTCAAGACGGATTTTGTAATATGTATTTACATATTAATTAATGTAATTAATATTAAATATAATATTAAAACATAATTTGAAGGGGTATTCCACTAATGGGCCAAACTTCCTAGGGAAAAAGGTCCCATGAGGGAAAACCGAAGGAGGGAAGGGCCAAGGGCCAAAGGGCCTAGGCCCAGGCGCCTCAAGGGGGCCCACCCGGCCAGCCTAGGGCTGTGCGCGGGGTGGGGCCCACCCCTGGCCGCCTGGCCCATGCGCCTCCCCCTCTCCCTTGAATAGTCCCACATGGGAAACCCAAAGGGGAGGGCACACCCCCTCCCCCTATATAAAGGGGTGCCCATGGGTGGGATAAAACACACCAATATTTGGAGAAGTCCTTTGGTTGACTTCCTCCTTCCCTCTCTCTTTATACCTTGTGACCATGGCCCCAAGTCTAGGGTGTGCGATCGAGGCACACCTGCAGTACGCTGTTGCGCTGCAGGGATTCCTAGCCGGATATCAACTTCCGCACTCCCGGTGGGATCAGCGAGCCAGAGGTCTCATCGTGCACCGGATGTGTACGAAGACACGAGGCGCAACACTTGGGGCGCTTAAATGTCGTGAGTCGGAGCTGCTGCACGATGAAGATGAAGAAGGAGCAAGGGGTGACCTGCGAGGACCTTTGCGACCTTGAGGTCGGCTACGAGTACGACTACTTCAACCATGTTCCTCGCGGAACGTTAACCGCGTACGGTCTACAAGGGTATGTATTCTCTACGCGTTAGCTGTTACTGCATTACTACATAGATAGATCCTAGGCAGTTTTGGGGTTCCAACGTAGGAAATTTTGTTTTCTGCTGTCGATTTCCTTCAGTGGTATCAGAGCCGATCTATGCGTAGGAGTGATGTACGGCCAGTACGCACAAGTATTGTGCGGGCATTAATCCCTTAGTTGTTACCCTCTAACATGTACTTGTTTATATCGCGGTATTGTTTGATGAAGCGGCCCGGACCGACCTTACGCGTATCCGTACGCGAGACTGGTTCCATGCTCAACATACGGCTTGTACCGTATAAGTAGCTAGCGGGTGTCTGTCTCTCATTCAATAGTTGATATGGCATTTACAACGGAGGACCCCGAAAGGGGTGTAGTAGAGACAACTGTTGGATCCATGTTGTGGTTAGAAAGTTCGTAGTTTAGAAACGGTTCTAGTACGAAAGCCCTAGCAACCACGTAAAACTTGCAATAGATAAAGTAGAGGCGTCTAACTTTATTTTGCAGGGGGCATGTGATTATGATATGGCAATGGTTGTTATGAAGGTAAAGTAGTTTACTTTTCTGTTACTAAGTAGTATAGTAATAGTCATTGTTCCGATGGACGACCTGGTGGAGGCGTCGTGGACTTTGCGTGAAACCAAGGGCAAGATGGAGATCATGCCGAAGCGCTCGATAGAGATCAAGGCGCAAGAAAGACCATATCATATCACATTATACATATGATGTTGATACCTGTTTTACATCTTATTGTGTGCTAGTATTAGATACTCAACGGTAGCAAATAAGATAATCGCTATTTAATTCCAATATTCCGTGTTCCTCTTGTGTGTGCACCACCAAGAAAGTTCTTCGTTATGAGGCGCCCTGCGGTGAGTAGGGGTCGGACATATCTACGTTCGCATACAATGAGTGTAAGCCATATTGCACAGCGAATGCACACAAGTTAGATTTGGCGAGCCTAGCATGTGTAGACATGTCCTCGGAACACAAGAGATCGAAAGATCGAGCACGAGTCACATGGATGATGTGATTGGCATTGTTGAATGTCTACCTTTGATAATGCACTGATGGCCGTGACGATCGGGGGAGGTGCAGAGGATAGGGATCATGCGATCACTAAAATCGTCCAGGGGATGACACTTTTAGTGGAGACCAATTATAAATTGATCTCTTATTATAAACTTAGTCTAGATGTCTGTTTACAAATATCTTAGTAGATCTTAGCCTATCCCATTGAGGTCCTTTGCGACCATGGGAATATATTGCTTAATTTGGAACTTAGCAAAAGGGTCTAACTTTATAAAATAATAACCACGCCTGAGGGATATCCTCGTAAAAGGTGATCTTCTCTTCTTGATACAATAACCATTAGGAGATGATTCGATGACTCCAGAATATTTGGAAAAACACTTAGCAATCTTGCATTAGAGTTGAGAACTCTTAGAAGGACTTGATTGCAAATGGAGGTCATGGATGAAAAGGTATATGTAAGATATACAAATTATAAATATGGTTCTTGCAAAACTCATTGCAGTTTGCAAAGTATTTGATACTTGTCTCGTTTTGTGAAAACAGGATGATCTACGTAAGAATTGCTGGATTTGAGGTAGACTTAATGACGGCAAGCAAAACAGTTGATGGCCGACATCACCTCTTTCCTCAAAGTTTGTCATTTGGATTAGTGGAATTGAATATAATTTGTAATCCTTGGTTGTGTGTCTTGCTTTTGGTGAGACGATTGTTCATATGAACAAGTTAAAAGCCAGTTTGTACTATTCTTATGAACAATACCATTATGGTCACATTGCGATTATAAATAAGTTATTCTCATCACTATGTTAATGATAATATTTTAAGCATTTATAAAAGATTTAGAATGCTAAAAGATATCCAAAATTTAATAATGAAATGACACAATAGTTTAAGTCATTTTGGTTATTGCATGTTCTTTATGAATATCGGGTCCTAGATGCTCAATCTAGAGACTTTGCAAAACCAAGCCTCTTGGGCAGAATGACTAAAACTTTGCATTCTAGTAAAACGGGTTATACGAAAAAATGTTGAACTTTATACATAGTGATGTATCGTATTTTCAACAAGTAGTAGAAATTATTAGTTAATTGTGGACTTAAATGAATAAGCGTATCTATTATATATATTAAAAGTACATTACAGGCTAACCAGAAAAAAAAAACTCACCTAAAAATTCCCACAAAAATTAGAAACACCGGACCGTTTATTTGATAGATCGGGAGTCTATAACCATCGGATTTTCTTAATTCCCACGTCCTCTACCGTCCTATGCGCGGACCATCTAAAGCAAACGAAAACCTGACCAGCGCCGCGCCGCCGACATGCTCCGAGCGACGTCCCACCCCTACGCCCCCTCCTCACTTATCGGGGCATGGCTATCAATGGAAAGGAAAGGAAGTAGCTATAGCTATGGCGACAGAAGAGATGCTCCCGCCGACATGCTGCGATCAATTCTCTCAAACTATCTATGTCTCATCGTAAGTAGCTATTCCTTGCATGCAAATAAGTAAACAACCTTTGTTTTGTTCTCTAATTAATAGCTCACCTAGAAAAGGGTTAATATTGCACTCTGATGTTGATGTGGTGCAGCTAAAGGAAGAATTCGTGCAATCTGAACTTTCTCCATGGCTGGTCGTTTGGTTGCCATCCTCAATGCCGGATCGGATCGACTAGCTGAAGCATTACCATGCGCGAGGGCATGCAACATATTGTATTCTCCACCTGGAATTCCAATCTGTATGTGGCAGATGGTAATCCAGCTTTATCTGATCAAGGACCTCCTGACATCCATCGCCAGAAAAATGCCTCAGGAGAACGAGCCAATTAATCACCAAAAGCATAGCGCAGATTAGGTCTGTGATCACTTGCAGCATCTAATCTCCGATTATAATCTGTAAATACTGTACTGATGCAAGGCACAAACTACAGTCGGTGAACCTGCGTCTTCTGATACGCTCCCGATCAGATCTGATGAGCATGGAGCAGATTAGGCACGCGATTCTCCTTTATTATTCATATATATATACTCCCTCGGTCATGAAAATAATGTCATAGATTTTTCTAAATTTATATGTACCTAGAAAAGGCTTTAGCATATATACATGCAAATTTAGACAAATATGTGACATTCTTTTTAGAACAAAGAGAGTATTTATTTTGCAATGGCATAGTTTAACATTGTACACTCAGCCTAAAATCAAATTGGTTTAACGGACACATGACTTGCTTGGTTTGATGGCAAAATTTGGTAATTTAACTAAGGTTTAGGGTAACTATTCTGGAAAAAAAACCAAGTGGGGGCAGCTATAACCTTTTCTGGTAGCAAACATTCCGGGGACCAATTCTACCTTTATGAAGAATGTGAAGAAAATCTGGCACCGAACAGACATTAGTAGTACATTCTTATTTTCAGTCAAAGAAGCACTCTACGTTTTGTTTACCAGGTTGACCTTTATGAAGCA